>PTFA01000080.1:3724398-3856069 GCA_003342895.1 Casuarius casuarius | reverse complement strand
TTTTTTTTTTTTGGTTAAGGGCTGTAACGCTCGCTCAAACCCTGAACTTCGGTTTGCAAGCAGGGGAAGAGGTGACGCGCCGAGCCTTGGATGTGCCACGGGCTGTTCGTTTCTCCCTCGGATATTTGGGGGGTTGTGCAGTTATGTTATCATTTGTTTAGAAACTTCTTAAAATGGAAACTCCAGTGGTTGGTTATGTACAGTTGAGGGTAACTGATGTATTAGTTCTTTTTTCTTTTGTAAGCCCAGTTCTGTTTTCTTAGGTCTGGTTTGTTTTCTGTTTAAGCCCTGGAATGTAATATTTAAAAGAAGAAAGTTCCAGTTCTTTAACGGAGACGAAAAGTCCTGAAGTTTGCTCTAAGTGCAGCTTCTCTGCATGTAAATCAAATTGCGGCTTGCTTCTTAGCACGACGAGAGCAATCATTTTCCTTTCCTTGTTGGACTTCAGAACTATKTGGGGAAGAAATGTGAGAATTTGCTTAAACTATCGAGACAGAGGYTTGGTAAGGTTAGAGCAGAAATTGCTGCTGCGCCTGCAAGAAAACAGAATGATTTACAAAAGAGCGGAAAAGAAGGTTTTGCTGGGGAAAGAAATTGGAGGGTAGGAGCTGCCTGCGCGGGAATCGCAAGGGCTGGTTTTGCTCTTAGATGTGCCCCGTGCCCACCTACCCTTCCAGAGGTGGCCCGTGGCCTGCAGAATGATCTCTTCCTACTGTCCAAGTTYGGGATTTCGGGCTATTTTATGGGATTTGGAGGCAAATCTCTGCCCACATCACTTGAGCACTTCTTGGACCTGGGCACATCTTGGAGGTGCTTCAGCTTGTCGCGGCAAGCGCTCGAGCAAATCGTATCGCTGGCCAAGAGCAAGTTTGAAGCTCTGCTTCTCCGGGGAGGGCACTTCCCAGTTGCGCTGCCCTCATCCCAACGTGGCGACTTGTCTTTTAGCGCTTTTCTGTGCTTAAATCTTGCTCGCGGCATTTTCCTTTTGAAACAGCTCTTCTTTTGAAGCAACGCTTGTGCCTTGCCAGCTTTGACCCTTTCCAGCAAAAGGCACCAGCTGTAACAGGGACAGAGGTGTTGCTTGGTATAGGCACGGCGTAAAGGCTCATTGCCTTTTGCCAAGCCTAATAGGCTATTTGTTTCTCTTTTTTACTGTTTTTCAGATGCTCTGTTTTTGTTTTGTGCAGCTTCCAGGTCGCAGTCTCACTCGCTAGCAGAAGATGTACAGCCGGAAATATGGATTGCACAGGAACTGCGGCGCATTGGCGACGAATTCAATGCCTCCTATTGTCCGAGAAGGGTAATTTTCAGATTTTTCTTTTCCATTTCTTTCTCTGCAGTCTGTAGAAGGGAAAAGCGTAATCGTACCTGAAAGCAAGTTCTGTAGCAAATGTTTCCTTCACTCGGGTGTACAGAGGGGTGTGCGGGTGGTTGTGTTTCCTTGGATGTGGGTATATGCTGCCTGTACTGTGGAGCCATTTGCTGTTACAGTGTCATTAAAGAAATTCAGAATAACCTTTAAATCAGGACTTGAAGCTTTCAGGTATAAAATTCACAGTATTATTCATAGTACCGCGAGCCAGTAGAGCACATTCTGTTGCTGGATTAGGACTGAACATGAGAATAATGAGGAAAAACATTCTAAAAGTTTTGTATTTTGGTATATTTTTTGGAATGAGAAGAGCTCCCCCGGGAGTGATACCCCACCGGGAGCCGGGGAGCCGTCCCGTGCGGGGAACGGGCGACGGGGTTGCAGGGACACGGGCAGAGAGCTCATGCAGCGGGCTGCTGTGCTCACCAACCTGCTTGTGTCCCGGGGTGCTGCTGCTGAGGATCACATAGGTGGAAAATGCAATCACAAATATGAAACCGGGTCTGATCACTGGTTTTTTTTTTCTTATAAAGAACCCCAGAGTGCTGTTTTTAAGAGAGGTGTATTTGTAACAATGTGAACTCACCTTCGTGTTGCAACAAAAATAGGTGGAACTAACACCGCCCTCCCCCCCAAAAAAATCGATGCAAGGAGAAATGAAGAAACAATAGTTTTCAGAAAGAACAAAGTTAGCAAGTAACCCACCTATCTTGCATTATTAATGGCTGCATGTTCATACATGCGGTTTCTAGTCCACCAGCTTGTTCTTTGCCTAGTCTGAGAGAAGTCAGAAGCCTGTTACGTGCAAGCATCGATGGTGAAAAGCTGACTGCCTGGATCTTTATCTGTCCTTCTCAAGTCATGAGTCACCCGCGCGGCTTATTTCTTCACCGCTTCGTGGATTCACATGGCAGTTGTCTTTTGGCAGAGGTTTCCCCCAAAATGGGGGCCGGGCTGTCTGGGGCTGCCTCGTTCTGCGCGGCGTCTTTCCGGACTGCCTTGCTTGCTGCCTCTCCATCTGGTCTCATCTTTTTGTGAATACTCTCATTTTCCTCCCGTGCTAGAGTGGGTGCCTGTTCGATTTGGCCATGCTACTAATGCAAGAAAAATCCTTTCCTCGGCGCTTGGTTTTGATCATCTTTATGAACGGCCTGAGCTGCTCTCTCCTCTCTCCTGGGCTTTCTTCCTCCTCTCTTCTGTGCACGTGCCGGCACTGAGCAGCCTACTTGGTTTTTATTCATCTGTGAGCTTGTTCCACTGCGAGCCTGCATCTGTTGCGTGCAGGAAGATTTCCTTGAGGTGCACTTTTGCCGAAAACTTGCTCTGCTGTCTGGCATAGCTTAAGCTCTACTCCCTTCCTAGACACATCTCTCCAACCTGTAACGAGCTGCTGATAAGCTGCATCTCATCCAGACCCTGGAATGCATCTCCCGAGCCCTCCAGTCTCGGCCGGTTCCTCTTGCTGCAAAATACCCAATTATTTGCGCAGCGAGCGGTCTTTTCATTTAAAAGCAAAACATCTGTTCGATGAGAGATGGGAGCTAAATCATTTCTGCTAGCGCTTGGAAATCCGAGGGCGTCTGGTAGTGGCTAGCTGGTTCAGAAGGCTTTGCAGAAGTGCTGGCTGCTGTTTTCTTTTTTTTCTTCTCTTTGCTGATCGTCCTTGCTGGCTTCTGGAGTTGTGCTGCAAATTCCCTCCCAGCCCAGCTGCAGAACAGGCGCTGTGTGGTTCAGTTACGTACCAGCTCTTGCTCTCGTTTTCTTATCTTATCCTTGGACCAGCTGCAGTAAAGGTTTCGGGGTGGGAATTTTGTCCCTTTCCCAAGGCTTCTTCCCGGCGCTGGTTTTCCTTGCAGGTGCGAGAGGGTGCGTTTGCTGCGTGTGCTGGGTTTGGGAGCTGAAATTGTTGGCGCGGAGTCTGGAAAAGGCTCTTTAGCAGTGGTCGTAGGTGGTCGTGTAGGTCTGAGTAAGATGGTTCTCGGGGCTGCAGTTCCTTGCTCTCGTACCTCTAGTCACCTGTTGAAGCTCCTTTGGGTTTCCTGGGGTGGGGCTTTTGGTTTTTGGGTTTTTTCCCCCCCTTGAAATTGGGAGCCTCCATGATGGGTCTGTTCTTGCTCTTCCCGAGTCGCCGTATCGCTGCTGCCCGTGGGGTGAGAGGGCTGGAGAAGCCAGTTGTGGAACATGGTGTTTCTGCTGTTCTCTGATTCAAGTCGAAAGCTGGACGCCGATGAATTCTTGTTATCCGGTTTTTCAGAAATAAGTGGGTTTTGGAGCATTTAAGCAATTGTTGTAGAATTATTGCTGCCGATGCGCTTGAATATTGCTTCCAGAATAGGTGTCTTCTACAGACCATCTTGCTATTTAGGAAAAAAGACCATGTTTTTGGAGTTGGAGCCCTTCAGCGGAGTGGCACCTGGGAACGGATAAGCCACGGGGTTGTACGCGCTCCCCTGGCTTTCTGCGGCCAGCGCAAAGCGAGCGTGCGCTGCTTCACGTAACGATGCAGCAGCCGACGGCCCCGACGCCAGCGCTGCCGGTTTGCACCGTCGCCTCTCCGTAGCGGCGACGCGTCCTGGGATTTGCTTCCCCTGGTCGCAGCTCCGCTCGCGAGCGGATGATTTTCGTGAAGAGGGCCCGGCGCTCGGGCTGCGCGGGGGGTTCAGCCTGCTTTCTCTGCTCGCTCTGCTTTGCCCTTTAAGCTGTGTCGTAAGGTGAGAAACGGGGAACTAACAGCGGTGCCAAAAAGGCACTTGCTAGACAGGTCGAAGCTGTCGGACAGGTCAGCGCAGCCGTGCCTAGCAGGCACTCGTATTCCTCCTTTTCCTTGCCGGGCGGCGTGCCCGAAGCGTCGGGGCAGCCCAGAGAGCAGCATCCTCGACAGCAAGCAGTGCATTTTAGCTGGTGGGCTTTGGGTTATTTTTAGCTYGCTAAGAAATTTGGAGCCTGCCGAAAGCTCATCCCATCCCCTTGGGCAACGCGGTTGCGTGCCAGCGCCTTGCTGGTTCGCCCCATCTCCGTCCATCGTGGGCCCAAACCACCTGGCGAGGCAGAAAACTCTCTTCTCGTTTTTGCCCCTTCATTTGTTTCTGCTGCTTTATTAATAAACTTGGGTGCTTCTCTTCGTGTCCTTTTTCTAAGGGTCTTTTTTTTTCTTCTTTTWTTTTTCCCCCCCTTCCCTTGCTCTGTGCCTCCTTGACTGTCGGGAAGTGAGGTTGGCTTAGCYGGACGCTCAGCAGAGCGTTTCCCGCGGCCGCCCGGCCGGCAGATGTGCGGCAGGYGACTTCCAGGTGGGTAAAACCCTGCCGTCACGGGAGCCGCGCTTGCYGCGGGGCTGGGATGCTCCCGGCCCACCCGGCTCTTGAGCAGAGGCTGGAAAAGCTCGTGGCACCCAAGGACGCAACATTGCGTGCGGGGGGTCTCGATAACGCCCCGGGGACGCAGCTGGTTTGTGCGCTGCGCTTTGGGGCAGCGACGGGTCTCACACCCCGGCCGTGAGCCCCGGGGGGAAGAGTTTGCATCTCGGTGCAGGACGCCCCGATTTCTGCTCTTTTCTGGGGCACGTGCRGACGTGATTTCGCTGCGCTAAATAGAGACCGAATCGAATCGTTTCACAAACAGAGGAAAGGTGGTGACGTTTGGGCTTGTGTTTTGCAATTAAAAAAGGCTTAAAAATAAAGGCGCTTCGGTGCTTGCTCCTTCTCCTTTTTCTGCACCGCGCACGTGCCGGTGAAGCGCGGCTCGCTCGCTCCGGGGAGGAGCGTTTCGCAGCCCGGGCTGTTTTGTGAATGAGGCGGCTGTTACGCCTCGCCGTTTCGAGACCGGCGGTCTCRATTAAAATCCACGTGGTGTTAGCACAGGCGGGGGCCCCGCTGTTGCATCGCCCTCCGCGGTGGGTGAAGAAATAGAGGAAAAAARGATCCTTAGGGTGCTTTTTTGTGCTGTTACTGAAGAACCAGATGTGGCTCGAGGCGTCTCCCGACCCTCTCTGGCTAAAAAAGCCGCTTTTCCCTCTTCTTCAGATCCGGCTCCTTGGTTTGCGCGTGGTCCCCTCTCCTCCTAAGCTTGGTGCGTTTCTTTTATTTTATTTTTTTCTTTCAACCTTTCCGCGTCATGGCTTTTAAAACTCCCTGGTTGCTCATTTCCGAGCCCCCGGCGCCGTTGCCCGGCTGAAGCAGGACGGGAGCCCGGCGCGGGGTCTTGGCGCGCGACGTCCCGGTTCGGCAAGCGCCGTCCAGGCTCGCGCGGATGCGAAGGCGGCCGGGAGCGAGCGGCTCGGCGCCTTTGAATGTCAGACGTTGCTGAAAGGCGACGCGCAAGGCGGCTGGGTTTGCTTCCGTCTGCGCAAAACGCTTCAATTGCACGCTTTGAAATCGCACGTTTTCCCTGGTTTGTCGCTGCAGCTGAAGCAGCGTGATTTCCCCTCCGAATTAGGCTGGTTTTATTAGCGATGCTCCCTGGGTTGTAAAGAGCAGAAAGCGAATGGACCCGCGGTGTTTAGCTTGCCTGAAACAGCGGCTGGSTTTGAAAGYGGTCCCAACRCACACGGCTGTACCGTTCCCATTCGCGGGACCGTCCTCTGGGAAAGGTGCTAGCTGGGAGTTTGGGGGGTGGTTGGGGTTTTTTTGCATGTTTTTTGTTGTTGTTTTTTTTTTCAACAAGTCTGAAGGAACCTATTTGTGCTTCCTTGTCCCCATTCAAAAGAAATCTCGAGTTTGGAGGGCGAGAACCAAAGCAATCCTATAACTTAAGAGGGAAAAATCACAGCCTGTGGCTGAGAGCATAGACAGACTTGGAGAATACCGTTGCCTTTTCCCGTTTCTCTTTTCTTCTTCTCTGCCAAGACCATGATCTACGTGCCGCCCAGGTGTTGGAGAAAACCCTACCATCAGCTTTCTGTGAGGGTGTTAAATGCCCTCGAACAAGTTAGGTAGAACATGCAGCTTTCAGGAGAAATGAGAGACAGATGTTCATTGTTGAAAGCAGAGATTTTGGAGTCCCCTCTGCTTAGTAACCACGTGTGTTTTGTGTCTCTGTAAACTAGAAGCTGTGGTGTTTTTCTATCYGACCAAGTTCAAAACCAGAAATAATATTGGCAAGTTTGCGTGATGATATGTCGTCTTTTCTCAGTGAAGGCTCCGTAATGACGTGTCCCCTTTCCATCATCCCCACGGTACTAGAGTTGTACTAGAATTGCAAAGTGGAAGGTACCAAACCTGGGTTCTTCTCCGTGTTGCCTGCGTGGTGTCGCACAAGGGACTGCAGGCCCGAAATTAAAGTGACTTTTTCTCTTCTGTTTTTTAGGGTTTCTTGGATAATCGCGCGGGAAACCCCCAGATTGTCATTTTGCGCCTCCTGCATTACATCATTCGCCTCATTTGGAGAAGGCAGTGAGCGCTGGACGCTTTGCTTGCGAGACCTAGAGACTTGTCTCCTTGTGCCGAAAATTGATGGAGAACAACTAGCGGCGGGTCTTTTCTGTGCCCTAGACAGGCAGTTCAGAAACCTTCCTTTCTTAAAGGACATCCAGAGGTGCCGTGGTCTCCATCGGCGGAAACCACGCACGTAGACTGCCGGCATTTGTCTGTTCTTGGGAGGCACCGGAGGTGCGCGCCTTGCCAATGGACCTGTTCGGACTCTCGGAAGCAGCATTTTGAGAGTGGTGTTTACTGTGTTTCTCTCCAACTTTTTTTTTTTTTAAAGATTGATCTCAGAGAAAACGCTCAACAAATACTCAATAATTTTTCCGTCGTTCCTGGAAACCCGTAGGTTCATCCTGGATCTACTCTGCAGTGGAGAAAACTGAGCCAGCTGRTCTGCAGAGCTGCCTTAGTTTGTATTACAAACATTACTGTACAGACTTGCAGCCCCTTCCCTTCCTCTCGGCGGGGGGGACGTGCTGGGAACCAGCAGTCTCTCTTTCCCTCCCGAGTGTTTGCCYGCAAAAAAGAGGCTGCTGGAGGAGGGGAGAGGGATTTAAATCTGCACTTCTTTTATCTGTAAATACCTAATGTAACCCCAAGTCTAACCGTATTTGCATCATGCAAATAGCCTTTTTCCTGCTGACTTTTTCCTCCTTCTTTTTTTTTTTTTAATGCTGAAATTCCGGATTTAGCTGTCTGACTCCCAGGGTCCAGAAAATCACAACCAAACCAAACAAAAAAACAGTCCACCAGATTGCCTTTTTAGAAATTCTTTCTATGAAGTGTGTGTGTGAACACACTTATGTAGTGTATATTATATATAATATATAATGTTGATCACTTTGGATAATGCAGCAATAAAGCGTTCYTGRAGGTAGGTTAAAACAGATACCCAAACCCTGCAGTGCTGCACCCAGACAGGAAGGGTCCTACTGCGTAACTTCAGGAGCTGTTTTCAACCATGGTTAGCATGTTACTGTTAAACCCAAGAGGGTTTTTTAACRTTTTGGATTTTTTTCTGGGGTCGTCTTTGTGTTAGACACGTCCAGGGTGACAGGAGAGACCAGGCCAGGCCAGGTGTGGAGCAGCTTGGGGACAAACAACGCAGTATCGGCGGCTTGAAGATCCCAAAAGTTCACGCTTTGAAATCCAGCTGGAACAAATCTTTTGCCGGTTTTGGAAGATCCCGCTGTGCGTGGCGGGACTTCCACGTGCTCTTTTGAAATGGTACAGATCCTTCAGGGCACTCGCCGCGTCCCTGCGCGGTGGAGCGTTGGGTCTTCCCATGCGTCGCAGGCTACTGCTGTTCGGGGCGACCCTCCTCGAGAGCCACGTCAGTACAAGGCCAGACTCCCCGCGGACCGGTTTGGGGAGCTGTTGTCGGCAGAAGCCGTGTGTCAGACTGACTTCTTCCAAATCGTGGTCTTCTCCCCTGGAAAGCATTTCCTGGGTGACTGATGTCCCAGGACGGTGCACCGTGTGTCCCAGGGGTTACGTGGTTTCCGCAGTACCCTCCGGAGACCCCYTGGCCGTAAAATGTGGTCCAGAAGCTCCGCACGAGGCACAAAGCGTCGTCGGAAGAAGCAGGTTTGTCTCCTCGCGTCTGTTGAGCGGTGGACGCCCATCGGTGGAGGACCTCCGTGGCTCCCTGGTCCTCTCCAACACGCAGTAGGCTTCCGCGCAGCAGGTGCGTTTCGAACGAGCAGTTGCTTCTGCAGCCCGCGTATCTATGCACAAATGTCCTGTCTGCCTTCAAAACTCTCTGCTTTCCTCTGGCTGGTGCAGGTGGTTCCCGTTTCCTAAACCAACTTCCAAATTTTATCTCTGGTTTCACCAGCGCCACAGAAGGAAAAAAAAMMCCCAACCAACCCCAAACTGTGGTAGCAGTTTTTCTACTGTGTTGCAATATAGGGAGAAGCTATTCTGAGTGCCATTGTATTACTAGTAGTATTTTTAACGGTAGGTAAAACCGTACAATCCGAACTCTATGCACTGGCTACTCGTGCCTGTCCGGTAGGCGAAAGACCTGTTAGTCGAGGTGTGGGGCTGTGTTCCTCCGCTTGCACTCGCTTGAAGGATTAAGGAGTGATGTTTTTTGGGTTCTGCAAGGTGAACATCTGTCCCAGGCGTTGGCCTGGGTTGCAGAAGATGTTTAGGGGGGAAAGAACTGGTGGAAAATAGCCGATGACCTTGGGTGGAGTTTGAGGAGAAGGGCTGTAGGATAGAGCAGGTTCTTGCTGCGCTGCCCCAGTCGTGGTCACGCCACCGTCTTTTGGTGTTTTCTATGGGCATCTGTGCACGGAGTTGTGTAAAAAGGAAAAAAATGACAGGAGGGGTAAGAAAAACGAGCTTTTTCTCTGTTGAGCCCCAGCGGCTACCTCCGCGCGCAGCATCGGTGGCTAAAACCGTGCGTTTGGGGGGCTCGCAGCCTTAGAGCATCCTCAGCGCCCCGATTGCTGCGGCAAACGTGTCGCGGGCGGCGTGTCGCGACCCGCCAGCGAGAATGTGTCCCCCGGGAGTACACCAAAGAAACGCGTCCTMGCCGTACCGCCGGGACGCGGAGCACTTTATTCCCGTCCTCCGCACCCCACGCAGCCAAAGAGCTGGCGGGGGGCCGCTCTCGCGGGCTCGCCTCGCGCCGGGCCCCGGCGGCCGGCTACCTTAGCAAGCGATCGACTTAAAAAAGATAAATTAAAAAAATCTGTGAATTGTATGAATAGTTAGGGGAAAAAGGCAGATATTGGCACTCTGCGCTCACCTGGAAGCCTTCCCTGCCAAAAAGTAGTCGTGAGAAAAGCAGCCCCTAAAAACAGGCTTCGTGCCTTCAAAGCCTCCCCCCCGCTGCCCCCAGAGTCGAGAGATTCRTTAAAAAAAAATAAAAACCTCAAAACACAAGAATGACTCTTTTAATAGGTATAAAACCCTTTTTTAGCTGGCTAATTGGGATGGTTTCTCTTTAAGTCCACATTACCTGCGTTCTCCCTGTCCTGCCAAAATGATTTGATGAAGACTTCTCTTTGGTTGTGGAGAAACCAGATTTATTCTTGGAGAATCTCATTCCATGCGTTGTGCTTCTCTTCTTTTCATAACTGTACATATTTGAATATTTATTAGAGTAGAAGACCGTATTATTCTCATCATCTGAGCCAAATATCTGTGTGCAATGTATTTCCTTTCCTTTCTCTCATGTAAGTTTTGTACAGCTTTATAAATAAGTAAAAAAATTACTGTTTTTTCTAAACCTTTTTTTTTTAGAATTGAACTTGGTAAATACTGTAGATTCTTTTTTTCCCTGTGTAATTAATGCACTCTACTGTTCCATAATGCTGTAACTTGTAGAAATGTTGTATATTTATTTTCTGCTTATTTAAGTTCCTGTAAAGGTTTTGTTTTCCTCCCCCTTCTCTCCTTCCTGCCCCCCAGTTTTTCTGGTATGTGTGGAGTAAGTGATTGATTGACTTTCAAAGCACTGTCTTCTAATTTCAGTGCAGTCAATATGGTTTCGATAATGAGATTTTTTTTCTTTCAAAGTGCTGAAGTCCTGTTTTCCAGTAGCGATTCAGGCATGAAACGTGTCCCTGATTTTTGTCATCCCCTTTCCAAAACACATTGTGCTCCATCCTGGCCACTTTTTTCTGGACCAGCTTTAACATTGGGTTCAAACCAAAATGCACACTGACATTGTACTGATTAATCACTAACCTGTTTCATAGGACCCAGCATATGTAGCATTTTTATCGCAATTTCCCTGGCTTACTTGTGTTTTGCACTGATGAATTTTGGACAGGGTAATTGCCACTTTACTTGTGCAATACTGCTGTAAATAGTTGCAGATCTTTTTTTTTTTTTTTTAAGATGCAATCTTTTTATGTTCTTAATATGAGGTTTTATATGAATAAAACTTTCAACTATTATTTGCCGTGCTGAGTTGCCTCGTCTGTCGTCGCGCCCTGACGGGGATTTCCGGGGCAAGCTGCCCCCGCGGACGCGGGCTGTTTGCTGCAGAGAGAGGTTGCAAAAGTCGGGCTTGGAGCTGCCCGTGGAGGGCTTCCAGCATGCTGCAACTGGGGGAAAACATTAACCTTCACRTTTATTTTATTGCAACCATAGCCAAAACCACAGCGTGGCCCGGGGCTGAGCTTTTGCTTGCTTACATCAAAGTCAAAATGAACATTAATTCCTATAGTGAGGACAAAGACCCCATCCCCTGTTTGCCCCTAGCGTAGGCTGCAAAGGGCGCTCGTCGGGAGCGCCTGGCTCGGCCGTCACCAGATGTTGGAGGGGACCTCAGTTGCCAAAAAAGACCACTTTGTGAAGCCRGCTGCTGGTGGAAGCAATAAAATCAGGAGTCAAGGGGATGCAAAGAGCCCTAGAAAATCCCCGCGTGCTGCCTCATTGCACATCCCCGGCTGCTTTAGCAAGCGGCGCCGGGCAGCACTAAGCGCGATGCTTGTGTCCGTGCGCTGGGCCAGGACAACCACCAGCTTCTCTCCACAGCTGGGGAAGGGTGCGACAACACATCCAAAACCAGACCAGTTCCCAGTGTGAATGACCCACCGGCAAGGAAAGCTCGCAGGCAGAAGCRTCTGCATGTTGTCCGACTAAATACGCATGTATCCAGCCTATGGTGAGACACCGTAGCTTATTCCCCTCCATGAAACTCCTCAAACCACATCAAGGGACAAGTATTGACTGGCTTGACTCAAACCATCRGGACCTCCTTAGAGACCCTCACCTTCCCCATTGATTTTTTTGATTTAGCAGAGGGATTAGGACATACCARTGGCCAAGAGCCAACCGGCACCACGTGCCGCAGCAGCGCCGTGCTGGCCTCAAGTTCGTTTTAATCCAAAGTCCTTTCCGCAAGGCGATTCTTAGTGATTATGAGTCAGTCCTACAGCTCAGGTGGGAGCTGGAGATGCTCGAGGGCCGTCGCGGGGCAAGCCAGGACTTGTGGTGCCCCGTCCACCAGCCCCATCTGGTTGGCTCTGTGGGGGGAAACCATGGCCACARCACCGCTTTTCACAATTTTTTTGGTAACCTCCGAAGCTGCTGAGCCTGCGTGTCCAGACTTAACATAAGCTGGTTATATCGGTGGGTCCGGTCGTGGAAGAAGGTCCTGTCGGGCTGAGGAGGAAACACCTACTGCAGAAGCAAACTGCCAGCTAACGCAGTCCAGCCGCTAATTGCTAACATCTGCTSCTGCACAGAAACAGTTAGGCTTTCTAAGCCGGTAATTTTGTATTTTATTTACTATTGCAAATGTGTGCGACTTATAGGCCATGTGCAAGTGATTAAACCTGGCATTAAAACGCCAGGCCATGCTTGTGAATCATCCCAGCGGCCCCTCACCCATGCCGGGGTCTGGTTTTAATAGCAGCGGCGTTGGCCAACGGGGCATCACGTGAACACGGGATGAGAGCCCAGGGGACGGGGYTTGTCCTGGCAGAGTCGGGACCCGCGAAGGGTGCAGCGCTGTGGGGATGGACACGGGGCCCCACCGGGCTCCTGGGAGGGGTTGAGTGCGGTGGAGTCATCACATGCAATGGGAGATCAAACCCCAGGTCAGAAACGAAGGCGGTTCAGGAGACTTTCAGCCATGGCATGTTCCCCATTGCATTTTGGTGGAACGAAATGGCGGGTTTCGATAGCCAGATATCCCCTGCCCTATGGCAAAGGGCCAGCAAGCCCTCGCTGACCTGTGTTAGACCCATCGTTCCCATACTGCGGCGTTGGGTTTCTCATTAGTGRGCTCCCAATGGGACAAAACAGCTGTCGAACCAAACCAGAGCGACTTGGTAAGSAGGGTGATCAAGCGGCCCTGTGTCCGGATGGAGGGAACCGACGCGCCCAGGTGAGCCAAGGAGTGATGAGAAGAGCAGACGTTGGGCACCTCGCGAGGGTCCAGCCCTGCCTCCCCACCCCGCTCCTCTGGGTTCTGCCTTTTGTTTTCCTCCAAAACAAAGGGGGAAAAGAAAGGGAAAAAAAAAAAAAAAAAGCTCTTCCTGGTCTGCAGTCGCAGGAGCGCCCGGAAAAGCGGCGGCGCGGGCTCTGGCCGGTGCCGCGCTCCTCCCCGCCTATTGTGCCTGCGCCTGGGGCCCGTGGCCCCATTGTGCCGGGCTTCCCCCGGGAGAAAGCCTTTCTCGGCGCTTGAGGTTGGGGAGGGGGGTGAAAACACACCGGCTTCTGCAAAAACACCACCACGAGCCCGCTTGTCCTCTGCAGCCCTCCCGTATCCCTCCCGGAGCCTCGCAGCGTCCTGGCCTCGCTTGTGCCTCCCCCCCGGCTGGAGGGACACCTCTGCCCAGCCCTTCTGYGGAGGCACTGGGATTTTCCTCTCCCCTCCTTGACTTCCCAGGGAGCCCCCAGGGGCGAAACAGGGGCTTTGACTTTCCGACCAGCCCTTTGGCAGCGAAGGGCTGAGATCTGAAGGATGGGACCGGTGCCGCGGCTGTGAGCCCCGCAGGGCKTGGGGACAGTCCGGGCATCGTGGCAGGAGGAGAAATGGGAGAGGGGCTGCTTTTTGCCTCCTTCCCCGCCACACCTTACCTATTTTCACCATRCTGATGAATGATTTGGAAAGGGCTGAGTAGTGAGTTTGTTGCATTTTCAGGTGACAAGGTATATTTAGTTAACTGGGGACAGATAACACCCTGGGAAGGATGCTGCGTTGCAGCCCCTGAATTCAGCTCGGAGACCCCAGCAAGGTCTGACTTCGCTCAGGACACAGGATCTCAGCTCTGATCGGACGTAGGAGCAGGCGGAAAGGGTTTGCTTGGGACAACATGGCAATGCCACAGAAACCCGCCGCTTGCCAGAGCCGCACAGGTTTACGTGCTGTGCCACCGTCCTTGTAGGAAAAAAAAAAGAGGACCCCCAAGCGTGTGGTCAGCCTGGCCTGAGAAGAGGACTCTTTAGAGCTCTGCGTTGGAGCACCCTCAAGCGAAGACCTGGCCTTGCCAGCACTTCAGAGGAGAAGAGCCGTGGCCAAAAATCCCTTTCGGCTGGGCAACAGGCAGCGGAGGGGACATCACAAGCCACCACCCTGCCCGCTGTGGCCATGAGGTCTCACATTTTGGCCCTCTTCCTCCCATCTCACGTGCACTTCTGCCCTGTCAGGATGAGTCCTTCCTCCCTTCCCTTTGCTGCCCCAAAATCAAAGCCTTTCTCAATGTTTTACGGCCAGATATATTTCACGGTAAGTACCAACAAAAGACGGAGACTGGATAGCTTTTAGCCGTATATTTTATACCCACGCACTTACTCTTTTTTGCTTTTATTTCACTGCAGATAATAGATGGCAGATAACTGATAGCATCAACTGTGGTTTGGAACAATATTCTATTGCGATCGCTCAAATACGACTTTTAACATAAAAAGCGTAGATAAGAGGCGATGGTAAAGATCCATAAATTAGGCAGAATTGTTGAAGGGGAACAATGGATGGCACAAAAAAAAGTTGTTTTCTTTTTTAAAAAAAGAAAGAAAAGCAGTTTTATTGAGATTTCACGTAACACCCTAGACAGCGGACAGGCGGCTCTGGGTTTTCTCCCCGTCTCAGCAAGCCGCTGGTCCCATGGGAAAAAGCTGTTCCCCTGTGGCTGCTGTTTTTGGGGACGGGCTTTCACTGTCGAGTGATGCTGTCCCAAGGGCATCAGCTCCCGGCAGCCTCTCTCAGCATCATTTGGGTCCCTGAAGGTCTCAGGATGCCTCTCCCGACAGGACCTGGAGGTTCCCGGCACCTCCAGGGTTGAAATCTCTCTGCCGTGCCAGGCTGGAGCATAGGAAAGTCCCAGCACGCATCGCCCAGAGCCTTTCGGGACCCTTCTGGAGCCACCCCGAGCCCCTGCGCCTGCCCGAAATCCCCCGGGTGATGCCGAAGGTCCCCTTTGCCGTCTGAGCAACCAGTGCGTGAAGGCAAGATCCCAATCGGACGGCGACCTTTGCCGTCCTGCCGGGCCCTTTTCAACAGGGCTTCGCCCCCAGGCGCCCTATCTCGCCGCTCAATCTCCGCAATTAGCCTTTCATTTTGGAATATGCCCCTGAAATACAGACTAAGATATTGCTTTTAAATCCTTAAGGCCAAACATTTAATCCCTGCAGAAAAACGCAACGTTTTCCCAATTTCAGCAGCTTTTACAGGAATCCCTTTTTTGGTATCGGACTGCAAGGATCAGAGTTAATCCGAGATCGTGTTTGCACAGAAATATCAATCGGTTCGTGTGGCCGAATACACACCCTGCAGCAAAGCGTGCGGAGCCGGCTGCTTGCTGTACCCGTCTAGCCAGTTTCTCCTCTTTCAGGCGCAGACACTCAACAAATGCCGGCCATGAATATTAAGTTCATGAATAGGAATCATTCAAGGAAGTTCGCCGCGAGCCCTCCGACTTACTACGCCGTGTCTAGACAGCAGACAAGAGTGTCTCTGTTTACTTTCGGCACCTGTGTTTTCCAAAACAGACTCATGCGCCCTATTTTCATTCCCATCTTATCTCCCCACGCTCGGTTCTGCAAGAGCTGCACGCAAGAGATGAAGCGGCGATTTGGATGCAACCCTCCATTTGGGCAGCGTTTCCTATTTTTCTAGTCCTGTGACTCAATGTTTTTTGGGGGGGAGGGATGCAAATGCAGCTTTTCCCCGGGAGGAGAAGAGACCCTGCTCCTTACACTGCTGAGCTCTGAGGTTTTGGTCCTGTGCCCCAAGGGGAGCGCAGAGAGTGTCGTCCTTAAGGGCGCGGGAAGAAATCACTGCTCTGGTTTCTGAAGCACTCAGAGSTGCTGTGAAACCCCCCGCAAGCCCCTGGCTAGGAAATAAAGCGRGGAGCTGCCTATTAAGTTTAGTCGGAAATGCTGGATAACTTTTCCCCTGCACCAAGACCGCTCCTTGGCCTGGTGGGACCCAGACCCCTCCGTCACCTCCCGTAAGAGCATACATAGAGAACCAGCCATAATCACGGAGGCCAAAGCAGCCGGACGGACGCGGGCCTGCCGCCCCCGCTCAGCTGAAACCTCTCACTAATTTGGGATTTGTCTGCGTCTCCGTTAAGGCAGAAAGCTCAGCTCTTAGTCACCCTCAAGTCAYGGCTTCGCTTCGGGTGAGTCACGGCTCCAAAGGCCAGAAACATGTTTGGTTGCTTCAGAGGCAGCTGAGCGGCTCCCCTGACTTCTCTGGGCGTTGATAACGGTTACGGCAACTTTGCTTCACATTCGACTCGTTGGCTCGTTTTCAACGTGATTTTTCCCAGGGGAAATCTGAACCATCACCAAGTGTTTTAGGGGCAAAAAACAACAACCCAGTAGCAGACAAGGAGCCAAAACTCATGGAAGGCATTTTCACGAGCGCTTTCTGCAAAGGCGACAGCAAGCCAAGCAAACCCAACCTGCTYTGAAGGCTTCGCATCCAGCCGCGAGAGAGTTTCATCTCCCCACGTCAAAATCAAAGCCCGACCCAAGCACAAAGCTTTACCGTAAGCCTGAAAAGCAAGAGTTAAAACACAAAGCTTTTCACGCTGAGGTCCAATTCCCAATAAATAAATTGAGGCTCAGGCGGATTTTCTCCCTATCTTTCACATCTATCAGGTTGGGCTTCCTGCTCGCTTTAAATCGCAGCGATTAACACGGCAGAAGGGCAATCAGTAATCCAGCGCTTTGCCACGACACGGGCTCAAAGCTCTCTGTATTGACACTAACACTGAAATATGGGCAGAGGCGTTTCCATTTTATGGCCACCCTGGGAAAAAACGGCGTTACAGGAGACGTTTCCTAGTCGTGAGGGTCTGCGGGTTGCCGAGCCGCGGCGCTGCCCTGAACCCACGTGATTTATGGGGCTGAACTCGCGCTCGTTTGCCCATCTTATATCATGCCTCTCCRAACTGCCGGGGACTTCCAGCTTTCCTGCTGGGACAGTCTGGAAATGGATTTTGGAGCAAGCCATAAATCCTAAATTTGTGGAGTGTGTTTTTAAGGGCAGCCTGTGAATTAACGGGGGCGTAACGCAGGAAACTGGGAAAAGGGGGTTCTTCAAATTTCTTATGGCATCCRGGGAGGTGTCATGCTTGAAGCGTCCGAGGGGCTGCAAAACAGGCTCAGCGAAGCAGGTGGGCAGTAGATGGATTTAGAGATGGAAAATCCCATARAGGGGGGGTTTCTATAGCAAGACTCCCCCAAAGTGGAAGGAGAGTGTGTTGCCAGGTTTAATTACTCTTCAACCGCGAGATTGTCCTGGTGTTCCTGAATAAAGGTGATGCAAGAGGAAACCACCCAAAATGCAGTCTTCCTCTCCAGCCTTGCTATGGGGGGACACCACAGCGTGGAGGCCAGAGGTGGCCCAAGGGAAGGGCTGCAAATGTGGGGGCTTCGTCGGGGCGGGTTTGTCCTGAAATGCAGAAGGAGCTTGGAAAAACCTCATTTACCCATTTC
The DNA here is from genome assembly GCA_003342895.1 of Casuarius casuarius. Lineage (NCBI taxonomy): Eukaryota > Metazoa > Chordata > Aves > Casuariiformes > Casuariidae > Casuarius > Casuarius casuarius. Next base: position 3,838,858 of record PTFA01000080.1, on the reverse strand, counting down.
TAACAAGAAGGTGCACACTTCTAACATATAGCATTGAATCATCATCTTCATCATTCAAAAAATCACCTCCAAATACTGGCCAAACCCAAAGAGTAAAAATATAATGAGAGACGTTCCCCCCAGTTATGAGATTTTTTAGTAAAACAATGGATTTTTTCTTATTTGCCTTCCAGCTTTCTTGAACCCTTTTTTACCAGGAAGAATTGATTAGGGGCACTGTCACCCCTTAACACCTCTCCAGCGGCGTTTGGCCATGGGTGACCGCRCGTTGCTGGATGCGGTGCAGCCAAATGGGCACCGCTGGCGGCCGTCTCAGCTSGCTGAAAGCATGTGTGTGTCTTTTTTGGGAAAGGCAGCAGTAAATTTTGGTGTCTGYTGAACATACCGGCGCGTGATGCAGTTGGAGAGTCGTAAACCATCGGCCAGATGCCGCGGCTCTGAGACCGAGCAAGCTACGGCTGTCTAGCACTCATCACCACCGCCATGCATAAGCCTCACGGCAGACCTAAACTACAGCCAGGCTACTCACAGCAGTGAAAAATAAATATATATATTTATACACATATAAAGTGAAGATAAAGAAGCAAGGGCTTTCCTTCTGACCCACTGCGGCTCTGCAGTGAGGTATGGGGCAGATGCTCTGAGCCAGCTGTGAAGTGCACTCTGCTTTTCTCCTATAAATAAAAGATCTAAAACTTCCGGCCACAATTCTGCTGGGTTCTTGGAAAAAAAAAAAAAAAAAAAAAAAAAAAAAAAAAAAAAAAAAAGCAGGGGGGTCAGGGAGCGAGAAAGCAGATAAATTTGAGTCACTCTATGCTCTTTGCACCCTGCTCTTGTCTCTCTGCAAGCAAAAGAAATCCCATGTGTTTAAAAAGGAAAAAAAACCCAAGCAACTTGTGATTTAGTGTTGTCAAATACCTTTGGGCAGATGCAAACAGTGGCAGATTTTGCCATTAAGAATCTGCTCAAGTGGAGTTTTTCTGTTCAATTAAGCAATCAGTARAGAAATAAAGCAAGGAAAAGATTTTCAGCTAAACTCCTGGTCCCGGAAAGAAAGTGTTTGCATGTAAGTAATGCAATGCAGCAGTTACTATAGTGATTATCTGTCTTTAGCAGACTGTCCATGAGTTGAACTTGCATCTGACAAGTCAGATTTGTCAGTTTTGGAAGGGGAGCGGTGGGGGGGGGAAAGAGGTCTAAACTTGATTTTTCGAGCAGGATGCCTTTGCCACTGCAAGACAACGTCCTGGTCCCCGAGGTTTCGGCATGCTACCGTGAAGCTGGGAGCTGGCGCTGGCCTCCAGGGCGGGGAATGGCCATTACAGGGAGCCCCGGGCTTGCAAAACACGGCCACAGCGAAGGAATCGCCTCTGGGGAAGGCAATTTAATTAAGAGGATGAATGGGTCTGCACTTGATTTGGGGGGACGAGCAGCGCTCGGATGAGACACAACAGGCAATTTTTACAGGAGACTAATTTCCTTTTCAACCCCTTTGTCTGTCCYGGTCCCTCTGGAGGAACTAATCAGAGGAAAATGAGAGGAAAAAAGCRGGGTCTTCTTTAATTATTATCTTTTTTTTCAATAGCAATGCCGAGCCTCGCGCACAGTGCTTGCATTAACTACATGTCAGCTTGTCAGCAAGCCTTGCTGGGAAGCCTCAGATTACCAGATTGCGATGCATTATCCAAGGAGCAAAACTAATTAATAGCGGGGGATAAGAAATCCAGACCATTGAGTGAGATAACCTTACTCCCAGCGGAGCAGCCGGAAAGGCTCCAGAAGGCAAATTGAATGCTAAATCTGCTGACGAGCATAAATAACGGCACCACGCTGCGAGCCAAAAGCTTCTCCCTATTCATCTACCATGCGGCGGCATGTGGAGCTGTCGGGGCTGGCCCGGCTCCGCGCGACTGCAGCCGGCCGGGAGCAGCCGAGAGCCTTGGACAAACCCCGCTCCTCTGCCTGGGCCGGGCTGGGGGGAGAGGATGGACGCCCCGAGGGGACAGATCTACCCCAGCCTGGACCCCTTTTCATTGCAAAATAAAAGAAACGCTGGGTTTGGTCTGCTCGCCTTTCTGTGCTCTGGAAGTGGTATTTTCCAGCCTTTTTTTGCGGCTGTGAGAGCTCAAAGCTGATTTTTCTCTTTGCCTTATTTACGATGCAGTAAAGTAAYGTGATTCCAGCAGCACTGAGGAAATACAGGCTTGATGGCACTACCCAGGTACCTGGCCTTAAGATCCCTGCATCAGCCCTAGCTGGTCCCCTCTCCCCAGAGCTCTGGAGCAGAGAAGAAATCCTCGTAGTAAAGCATTAAACGTGTCGTTCCTGTTTTGACCTGCAGCTTCATCCCTCTGCTAACGGTAGCCACGAGCTCCTTCTCCCACCTGGACCCGCAGCGGAAGGGACCGCTCCGTGCTGGCGTCAACGGACCCGGCGCATGCGGCATTTCGGGAGGCTTTACTTTGGCTGGCATGGTGGAGCACACCTCCTCCTCCCCCCCACGATCTCTCAGCCTTTCCTTGCTTCCCCTCCTGTTCGTTTTCTCCAGCAAGCTTCCAAGTGCCTTTCTCTCTCCCTTTCCATGCGTTTCCCCTCCTTTCCCYGGGGACAGCCCTGAGGAGCAGCCCGTGCCCATTTCAGCCCGTTCATTCACCCTGTGCAATGGCTGAAATGCAAGCAGCTGTTAAGCAGCCTGCAGCTTTCCACGTGATCTAGCTCAAAACCCCTTTAAGCTCGGGCAATAAAAAGCTCTCGGAGAGCTGAACGGCCTCATGCAATTCGGCCCGAAGAAGCCCCGTTAACATACGGTCATCCCAGACTCTCGCTGAGAAAAGGAGAAAGGATATGCCCAGCTCTGCTCCCGGGCTCGGCTTGAGCTCAGGRTCTCGGTTTTCTCATCTCAGCTGGCACTCGACAACTATTCGTAAGCGAGACCCGTCGATGGTCCCGTGCCCCGAGCATCGGCACGCTGCGCTCGGCAGACAGGGCTGGAGGCAGGCGCGCGAGGTTGGGGGACCCCGCGTGACTTCTGAGCAGGCAATTAGCCGCTACATGAAGGCAAGGGGCGATAATCTCGTTAAACAGCGGCATTTTGGCTGCAGCTCCGAGCCGAGCCAAATCCTGAGTCACTGCATGTTCACCCTGCTGCTAGCTGGAAATAACTCCCGGCCAGGGAAAAAAGAAGGAGGAAATATATGAGATGAGCAAGCGGAGTTGTTTGAGTCTTCGGTTGCTCTAAGACATAGGGGAGACACGGTATGGACTGTACCGACCGTACAGCTGGTTCGTATTTCTCTCTTTGGACTGGTAAGCGCATACTTTTTGAGAAGAATCCAATAAATTTTTTAAAGGATAATAAATAAAATAATAGAATCATAACGATGGTGTAAAAGCTAGGTAGAGCTTTCTGCCATTTCTGGGCTGGCCCCCGGTAGTTGATAGGATTTATTACACTGGCGCTCCGGCTCCCCGCGGCTCTCAGGAGGGTGGTATTTTTGTCCGATTGAGCTGAAGAATAAAGAGCTGTAAAAGCATAAATAAATGTCCAAAGAATGTGACTTGTCCCTTATCGGTCTCCTTGCTACCATGCTGGGGCAAAATCCYTGCTCTTGAGTTTTGCCACTAGCACTGCCTCTTTGGAAAGAAAAATGTTTAAAATAAGTGCACTGCATGGACCGCAGTGCTCCTCCCTTTGCCCATGCCAGAAAGCCTCTGCTCTTAGTACCTGTTGCAGCGATAATGGAGGAGAAGCAGGGGAGAGATCTTGCTGTTTTGTAGRAAACAGGATTATAAATTCTCGCACCGGAAAGTACCCCTCAGGACTTCATGCTCAGATGCAGCACAGGCAGCAGTGGGGACTGGCCTGCCTATTTGGGCTGCTTTGTACAGGGTTAGGGCAGATCCACGCAAAAGTTTGCAGCACGCAGAGCAGCTCACAGCCAGAGGCTCCCTCCGGCTCATGTGTTTCCACTCACTTTTCTCCCCTAAGCCAGCAGGGTTTTGCTCCAGTTTGGGATGCTTCTGGTGGGAGCATCYGTCCATAAATGCAGCTCAAAAGCAGGGGAACACAGAGGAAAGGTGTGACCTGAACATCAGGGCTGACGAAGCGGCACACGAAGGGAGGTTTTATCCTGCAGCCAGCTCAGACCATCTCCCAGGACCCTCCGGACCTGGCCACTGGGACTTGGTGAGCAGGAGGCTTTYAAGGACGACCAGGTTGCCAGAAAAGCTTCCCTCTGCGTGGACTGGTGTTTCTTGTCCTCGGGAAGTGACCTCGGGAGCCAAGGCGGGTGGATTTCCCAAGAAAGGGCTGGATTTGTGGCCAGCAGGATCTGACCTTGGCCGAACATCAGGTGATGCCCTATCGCTACATTGCAGCGGGCTGCCCAGTGGGGCAGTTTTCTCCTTGTGATTGAGGTGAACTTCAGAGCAGACATGTTAAATCTCCTGCTATAAGAGAGAATTAGCGCTCTTACAGCCTCCTSTCTTGGAAACCTGAGTTTGCATCCTTGGGAGATGGACAAGATGTCCTGGGAGGGCGGGGAAAGGTTTCAGGTCGCTCCCTGAGGCTGAGACATGAGACATAATTATGGGATTTCCCAGGCCTTCCCTGAGTCACCACTTTTTTCTCAAGTCTGCGCAAAGGTGCGCTGCCAGGGCAAGTGGTAAAAGCAGGGGAAAGAAATGAGTTTTAGGAATATCATCAAGAGCATCCAGTGTTTGTGGGATCCCTCGTGCCSATGGCCACGGGCAAGGCCCGGGTGAATCTCCACGTACTGGAGGCCACGAGATGAATTTCGCAGTGTCTGTCTATTTGCCCTCTCTCAGACKGTCCCCCCGAGTGACAAGGGAACTTCACTGCGCCAAAAGCCCAAGAAGCCTCGTTGGGCATCTGTTAGCCCTCGCGTACAGGCTTGGTCGCTCTTCAGCGGGCAATTTGGGCCCTAACACCACTTCCAACTGGGAGTGAGTGGGAGGGGAGGCAACCTCACATCTTGTTCTCATTTGCAGTCGAGACACTTTCCAGCAGCGGAAACGCATGGAAATACCATCGATTTGGCTCTGCTAGCGCGTTTTGCAACCCCACCCGCTGCCTGCTATGGTTTGACATTTACCAAGCCGCTTCTGGAAGCACATCCCCCATGCAGAGCGTGGCCACGCGAGCGGCAGCGACGCGGGAGCACCGAGGGGCGGCCGGATCCAAGTTAGTCATCGCTCTGCAAAGCCGGCCCCGTGTCCCCGCGGCCCCGTGCCCTCCGGAGCGCTACGGCACTCTCCATCCCGCCAAGCTGCCTACCGCGGTTATCTCGAGCGCGTGCTTTGCAAGCCCATCGATCCTGCCGCGTACGTGAGAGGAACACGAGGATCCTTGGGAAAACTCCCGCATCCGCATCGGAGCACGCGGACACGCGCGGCACCAAGACGGGAGAGGAGAGCACTAGGTCTCGTGGGCGCGACGGCAGTAGCGTGTGCTTTCAGACCAGCACCAGAAAGCAACTGGAGCCCAGTTTTCAACCAAGACCAGTCAGCAGCTAAAGGTTGTTTACTGTCCCAATGATAAAACAAAATAGTTTCCAACTGGAACATTTTAAGGAATAAATTCAGCAAACCGGTAGGAATGTCCAATCTTTAAACAGATCATTACATTTAAACACAGTCGTTTAAGGGCCAGATGAAGTTTATGGGCATTAGGCACCGTTCTAGAGCCCTGCTAGGGCTACTTAATCTTTAAGTGCCCAAATCCCCTTAAAAACGTGTCTCCTGTCCCTCTCATCCACGCACCTTTGCCCAGGCACCACTGCTCCAGGCATCCTCCCTCGCAGCTACCAAAGTCCTGACCCACAACTTGTCGTGTCAACTTTCCTCCTCCGGCTCCCTGAGCAGCCGGGCATCCGCAACGCCGGCACTTCATGTTTCATGCGGACTTTGCTGGCGGAGGGGATCGCCCGGCCGGGAGGAAGCAACCCGCCTGCCCTTCTGCAGATCGTGCTCCAGCCTCACCAGCCGGGCTCGAGGCAGAAAGTGCTGAAACTAATTTTTTCCCTCGTCTTGTTTGGCATCTGATTCAACTCACATTTTTCAGGTTACATTATTGACACGAAACAAACTGCTAAGCGTGATTACAGGCAGCAGGGTTTTATTTTATTTTTCTTTCGCTAAGAGGAGACACATAAACCTGAGCCGCGGCTCCAACAAACAAAAATTACTCTTAATGAACTGTCAAGAAAATACTGGCTGATCTACAATTTGGCAGCGCTACAGATTATACTTGAACTACCCGGGACTGCAGCAATATGACACTGGGAGCTTTTTTTTTTTTTTTATTGGATAAATAATGAACTGCTGAGTGAAGCGTGCAGAGTAATTACTCTGCGTGTGCACATGTGCGCGTGTGCATGTACGGCTTCATCACTCACTAAGGGAACGGTACCTATAGATCTACAGTGCAACCAGAAGAAGTTCAAGCTGTGGCTGGGCTCTGAAGCAGCAAAGAAGAAGACATAAGTATCAACAGCCTTGCTCATCCCCGAGCTAGATTCAAGGCTGCAGAAAAACCCCAGGATCCCCAGCAGCAGAGGTGCTTTGGCCAAGCCTTTCTCCTGCAATGCAATATGCAGGTGGCCAGGAGCACAGGGCGAAGCAGCTTTCTGCCCCTTTGCTGGAGCAGCCTCCCTGGCACTATGGGTATCTGTCCCAAGACAGTTGGAGCCACATCCCTGCCGAAAACATCCCCATGGGCCCAGCAGCCTTGAAAATAGCTCAGGGATTTGCCTCCTGTGCTCGCCAGCAAGGCTCTTGCACAGCCTCCCAGGCCTGGTGGTGAGATGCCTTCTTCTAATTCCCAGCCTGGACATCTCCAGGGCAGCTTATCCTTACAGCCATGGGTGTCCTTGTGCTCAAGCAGTGATTTGCATCCCATGCGAATTTTTGGACAGCTGCCATGCTCTTTTGTGGCCTCCATTTGGCAAAGCTAAGCAAGGCAGCTTCTCTGGGCTTCCTCTCCCAAGAGAAGCTCTCCGTTTGCCCGGGCAATCCTTGCAACCCCTCCCGTCCGAGCAAGTCCTTCCTGCACGTGGTCAGCACAACCGCCTGCCCTCCTCCAGCCGATACATCAGCAGCGCCTTGCAAAAGAGCGAGACTTTTCGTATTTCCCTACCTCTGCTGGAAACTCCCTGCCTTGGCGTTTCGTAGACGCCTCGTGCCGGCAGGTCAGAGTTGCCCTATCATCAGCTTATTCAGCCCGCGATGCCTGCTGCCCCGCGGCACCCTCCCAGGCAGGGATCCCTTCCCAGCTCCACGCCTCGTCTCCGTGTCCCCTCGGCTCTGGCATTCGGCACCAGCATCCCTGGCCGAGGAAGGAGCCGTTGCTTCGCCACGGGCCCTGCCTCCGCTATCTTGCATCTCTGCCCCTCGCTGCCTGCGTCGCAGCTCCACTTCTTCTTTCCTTGTTCTCCTTTTTTTTTATTACGGGCATAGAATGCTTAGCGTTCGCTTTAATTCCCCTTGCAAGGGCCAGACCTCAGCTTTACTCCTCCAGGCACTGACCTGGAACCAGCTCTGATTCCTGAGCAGCCCCGTTTCCGCGCCCCGGCGGCACCCTGCTTGCCCCCCGTGCCCTCTTTGGGGCTGTTACTCCCCTAGACCGGCCCAGAGACCTCCAGCAGCATTTTCTTGGGGGGATTTACCCCCTCGAGGGCAGCCCCAGCCCTGCGGGGACGGAGCTCAGCGTTTCACCCCGGAGCGAAAGGGGCCGTGCGGAGCCCTTGGAAGCACAGAGCAGCCGGAGTCAGCCTCCCCTTAACGCTTCTTTCTTTAGAAATATTTCATAAAACTATCCTAAGGGCACCAGAGGGGAATATTTTTTTTTAATGGTAGCTCGCAGCCCAGCCTCTTGCCCTGCGTCCCTCTGCCTTTCCCCGCACCTCTCCGGCCCTCGCCGTGCGAGCAGCCTCCTCGCGCTGCTGCCAGCCCCCCGGAGAGCTTCAGCGCTCATTTGCATCAAGCCACAGCGCATCCTCTGCGTTGTGAGAACCAAAACACGCACGCACGCACTTCGCCTAAGGCACCAGGCGCCCATGTGGCAAAGCATGTGCCGGAGGGCGAAACGCTCGGCGGCGTCCGAAAAACGCTCCCCGCTTCGTTGGCAGCCTGCTCTAAGGCTGGGGGTGACGCATGGGAAAACGGAGGGGAAGATGCTGCAGGGACAAATATCAGAGCATCCCCTTCCTAACCCGCACTTGTTTAAAGCACTTCGACGCAGCCCAAAGCCTCCCGCGGGGCCCCAGACCGAATATCCCAGGAATACGTGACCGCGGGTAGATGCACGGGCGTGCCAAGGCCTTGCTGCTGCAGCAGGACACTTTGCATCGAGCAGGACTTTGTTGTTGCAGAGTCGAGTGGCAGCAAAAAGGGTTTGAAGGGGAAAATGGAGTTGGGATGTAGTGGCATGTCCCAAACCGCAGTCCCCTCGCTCAGGCCGGGAATGCTGGCCACGTGCAAAACCTTATGTGTGCTCACTGTTTTGGTAGCACAAGGATGTTTCTTTCTTAAATGCAAGGAGCCAGCCCTTATCCACGCTTGCTACGAAGCAACTTGGTGCCTTTGAGGGAGATTTGCCGATATTTGGCTCCGTAACAGGCCTTTGCCTGGGGGACACCACGCAGAGACCTTTCCCCCCAAGCCGCCGAGCTCAGCGCGATCCATCGACACGCACCAGCGGCACCGATTTACGCTCGCGGAGCCTCGGGCCCACCCCGTGCGATATTTTTAGCCGCTTCACTTCTAACAGATCAGCTGCGCGAGCGGGAGGGCCGCCGCCGTGCCGCGCCGGGCGAGGGCTGACGTTGCATGATGCAACACCGCTGCAACATGACTGTGTGTCATCTGGAAAACCTGAAAGGAAGGAAGAAAGCGGGGGGAGGAGAGGTTGGAGTGAAAAAAAAATCTGCTTTTAAACCGTGGTTTTGTTTAGCTGGGTTACGGTAAAGCTGTCTGGGAGAAACTTGGAGTGAGGACGAAGACGGGTGCAGCTGAGAAAGCCCAGCGTGGGCAAAAAGCACCCATTTTAGGGGATGCTCCAAGCACTGTTTTGATCCCAGAGGAAGGCAAGGCAAAAAAAAAAGAGCTATATATTGAGCTGGTTTGAAAAGACTCAGCCCGGGCAGACGACCACGTGCCAAGCGCTCTGAGCAGCCTCCGTGTACCAGCCTGGAGGTCACCTCCGCCCAGCTGAAATTTATGAGAAAAAAAAAAAAAAGAAAAGAAAAGTCCTGCTTGACAAACAACTTAAAAAAATTCTGGATTTTTTTTTTTTTTCGTTGTTGTGTTTCAAATTACAGAAGTTCCTGAAAGGGAAGTTTATTGGTTTCAGGTGCTATTTTGGGGGCTTCTTTAACGCAAAAAAAGCTTTTATTGCATCGCCGAGGTTTTGCCAGCTGCCGGGCCACGCTACAAGCCGGGCTTTGTTTGTCCCTTTTACAGCGCCGAGCAGATCGGCAGTAGGAAGAGCCTGCTGGAAAGGGCGCGCAGCCTTGCAGAGGAAGAGGCTAGAGGAAATCAGCATTTCCCACAGCAGAGCAAAGTCCCAAGTCACCGTTTCAAACAGCGGCGGCTTTAGGAGAGGCCCGCGTGCGTTTCCCTTAAAGCCGGCCCCAGCCTCCAGCCGGGGCAGCTCGGCTAACGGGGTGCCTTCCCGCCGCCGGCCCTCCTTCGTCAGGATGGCTCATGGTAACGAGAGCCTTTGGGTAGTCACACGTCCTTCCCAGGAATACAGCGAGCCCGAATTTCAGAAAGTGCCCAGAAGCCTCCCCCAAACCTCCCCGCCRGCTCTGCCGGGGGCAGGGGCTGCTCTTCTCTACCTTACTGCCCTGCGGCTAAACTTTTCTACCCCTCCACAAGCTGCCGGCTCAGGAGCTCCGGGGTGATTCCTCTCCTGCTTTCTGCTCTTGCTGCTATCGCGTTCCTGGGATCCGTGAGCAAATATCCAGCCCCCCCTCTAATTAAACAGCAGGGCTTCGCCTGCCCTATCTCTTTGCTCCATCGCTTTGCGCTCGGCTCTGCTGCTTTCATTTCACTTTTTTTTCGTTCCCACCGTGAATAAGCATGGATGAGAAGGCCAGGGCTCAGGAACCATTTTCCTGGATAACAGGCGAGCAACAGGACATGGAGTGTCCCTACGAATTTCAAGACTCTGAAGTTCATCCGAAATTTCCCAGCCATTCAAAGCTTTAGGCTTGTGCTGGTCCTAAAAAGGCAGCCAGTTTTTTTTTTGTTAAAGAAGACAGAAAGAAGTGTAGAGGCCATTCAAATGCCTCTAAGTTGAGGAGACATGTCAGCAAGAGTTTGCACTCACCGGTTTTAAAGCCTTTTTTGCTCTTTTTCATCCTAACCACCACCTCGGTTCCCATCAAGGTGTTAGGCAGAAAGCCTGATGGAGAGGGACAGGGTGCCTCATTTAAAAGAAACTTTGGGACCAGGCTTGCAAAGCTCCTTGTGTCACACACATAAGCACTTAGGCAACAAAGACCTAGATGATATCCCGATAAATCTGGTGTATGGGATGCAAATTCTGTTTTAATCCTTGGGAAAAAAGCCCTTACGACGTAAGCAACTCAAGGCCTTTGGAAGCACATTACTCCATGTCCTTGACCTCGGAGGCAGGACGTTGGCTCAGCGGTGTCTTCAGGAGTATTTGGGGTCTGGGACCACATTTTCCCAAGGACCCTGGGTACCAGGGACACGCGGGGCGCTGAGCTTTCCCAACAAGTGACAAAGAGGAGGGATGGCTGGGCAGGGAGCAATGCCACCGCTCTTGCCATGTCTGTGGGAACGAGGAGTCACGCTGCCAGCCTGGCCGGGGATCAGACAAGGGTAAGGCTTGTGTCTCTGCCACCGAGCCTCAGGCTGCTCCGGCTCCCAGCAGGGCTCAAAGCTCTGCCCAGCTGCGGTGGACTAACTCTTCCTACTTGGAAGCAAGTCAAAGCCCGCCCTGGGCTCCAGCAGCGCAAGCTGAGCACCCGCGCTGCTGCCCTTGAACATGGCACCGCCAGGAAGGACGGGGCACCAGCACGCTGCCTCCCGCGGAGGGATGCTCCCGTGAGAGCCATCTCAGGAGGTGCAAACGCCCCACACCAAGCTGCGATGGGGCTGGGTGCCGTTCGCGACCACCCTGCGGGACGAGGCGGCAGGAAACCCAGCTCTGAGCAAGGGGCTCGAGCAGCTTGCACGGACATGTCACACCTCTTTCTTCTGCTGTGACTCATTTTGGAATGAGCTCATCGCCCTGCCTGAACCCGGCGACCTCGGCGAGACAACAGGAAAGACAAATCCTGCGCCGGCAGCCAAACGCGGCGGGGCCACTCGCCCGGCGGGTTCGTTCCTACACCTGCCCGGCCGTTCCCAGCAAGCCGGGCTGGCAAGGCCCACCGGAGGCACGTAACCCTGGTCCACCCACGGGACAGACCCTTTCTTTCTGTGGTCTCAGAGGATTACTTGAGCAATTAATTCAAAGCACTGCCCATTTTATCTCTGTTTGGGTGATGACGAACTTCTGCTCCTTAAAGGGAAAGAAAAAGTTCGACCACAGAAAAATACATCTTAAAGGATTGTTGCCACAGAGCTGTGCATACATCTGCTCTTGACAGGTTTCAGCTGAAACTACCGAAAATATACATAGGTCTATTTATGTGGAATGATTTAAATATGATAAGATTACAATTTTGAGGATATCAGTAGGTTTCACTATGAAAAAGTAAGCGTTTCTGAATGCGCCTGGTCTACGTGGGCTCATCACTGTTTATTGCAGAGGTTGTTGAGAATGTGGAAGTTCTCAGCGTTGCAAGCTTAGCTCCAAACCAGCTCAAGATGTTCTCCTGTCCTTCCCTCCAGCATCGTTTGCTAATTGCAAGCAGTAGCCAAGCCCTCCTGTCCTGCTCGTTGAATCCCGTGGATGCTGGGGGAAGGAGGGAAGGAGCCCAAAGTGGCTTTGGGCAGTATCTGGTGGTTGTGATCCTGGGGGTATCCAGTCTTTGCCTCTCTCTAGGCCTGGGACGAGGTCCCCCAGTCGGGTGCTAACATTTTGTTGCGGATTCACAGACTGAACTTGGCACTGGACAATAAAGCAGCACGACGGGAAGTGGCGATATTAAAAATGTGCCATCAAAAACAGTAGGCTGAAATTGGCACCTGACAAGCCCTTCGAGGAGGCCTGACGCTGTCAGTGGGTTTCTCATTTCCCACGGCGCCCTGCTGCGGCGTCACCTGTTTTATTAAATCAAAATGTCCCTTTTTCATAAATGTCACAGTGGAAAACAATAGTGAATGACAGTTTCATTAGATCTGGATTTATAGGGGTGGGATTGGATTTTATTCAGGATTACTTTTTATTTCATTTTTCACATTAACCTGTTAAATTGATCATCTGTTTTCAAAGAAACTCTTTGTTAGAGAACGGCAAGGTGCGACCCTGGCCTACCTTGTGCCAGGCTGGAGCATCTCAGCAGGAAAAGCTCCATGAGAGAAGAGATACTGGATCCCGTTAAAAGCGGGAATGCTGAAGAGCAGCTCGAGGTAGAAGTGGAAGCCCAAAGCACCATCTCCTACAGCCCTCCAGTGCCAGCAGAGACCAGGCAGCGCACAGCTGCCTTTCCAGCCCGCAGCTCCCAAAGCATTCGCCCAACGCCGGGGCGGTATTAAACCAGGCATGGTATTAAACCAGGCATGGTATTAAACCAGGCATGGTATTAAACCAGGCACATTGGCTCTGCATCCCGCAGGAAGAATCCTGCAGAGAGCAAATCTGCTGTCTTTGCGGCCTCCGGAGTGCCACAAGACCACAGGAAGGAGAAAGCGTGGCCAAAACTCCTGGCTCAACTCTTTCCTTACGGAATTCCACCCCCCGCAAAAAATGATCATCAAGGATTTTGTGGAGACACACAAGCTAAAGCATCTGTTAGCAGGGTTTAACATTGCTACGAGAGGTTACAGGATCGCACCTAAATGCCTCTGGTTCATGCAGAATTCATTCACGAGAGCGGCCCTGGTCCTTCGCTGGGATGTAAGCACCAAGACAGACCTTCTGCAGTGGCCTCCAGCTGTGTGGGGGGTAGAGAAGTGCCACCAGGAACGGGTTGACCGACACCACAGGAACAACCTGACGGCGAGTCAGATTTACTTTACAGAGGGATGAACGCAGCCCGAGACGCTACGGTTCAGCTTTGGGCTCCCAGACAGCTCTGACCTCGCAGCGTCCTCTCCGGGGAGCAGGGCCGGGGTGCAGCTGGCGGATGAAGCGAGAGAACCCATCGGGTTTTCCCTGCCCTAAGCCAAAATCTGCAGCCGTGCCTTGCCTGTTGGCACTCACAGCCACCTCTCCGCAGCGCTCGATGCCGTCACCCAGAGAGCCCGGCTCAGCGTGGAGGCAGCGCAGAAGAGGCAGTAGAGACGTGCAGCCACGCGCTGCTGGAGGGAGGACAGACGCCAGGGTTATTCAGCGTGAAAAGGAGAACCGAGAGACACCCAATGGACTCTTTCCAAGTGATAAAGAGGAGACAAACTGCCTCGTTCCCTCTTCGTCTCATCGCAGAGCGAGAACAACCTGCAGGCACAGCGCAGGGAGCGAGAGCCCAGGGAATACACGGCTCATCTCCGCCGAGCGCCGGGGCAGGGCTCGCGGGAGCCCGGCAGCCCTGAGCTCCCATGGTGCTGCTCTTGCCCGGCCTGCTCCAACGGCCTGAAGGGCTGCCAGGGCTTGCTCTCCGTAGCAGGGGACCACCTCGCACCCCTTCGCCCTGGGCCTGGTTTCATCCATCCCTCCATCCCCACACCTCCCTCCGCCGCGCGTAGCTGTGTCCTCATGATCCTTTCCCTGTGGGAGCCCACGTTCCTCCCGGCCAGCTCGTGGGGCTGCTCCAAGCTATGGGACCTGCACAGTTCCTCTTCTCCGAGTCCCTCAGCACAGCGGGTGATCGGGAAATACGTTCCTCTCGTTGTCCTTTGGAGGTTTTGACCCTTTGGCTTCCAAGACTCCACGCAGTTGGATCTGCACCCAATATCGTGATTTTTGTAACACTTTGGGATTGCTTACCCCACGATCCCCCCTGCTTTTCTGCCTGTCCTTCCACCCCCGGACCTGATCCCAGGCAGCACAGTAACAGCTGAACTTGCACAACAGCCTCCCGAGAGGACCATTAAGAGAAGAATACGGACCAGGCCCGGCGGGATATATTTAACCTACAGCTAAGAAAGAAAAATAAACACTCAGGACTACATAAGCAGCTGGTAGATCAAAGCAGCCTGGCTTTGAGGCACGGGTCACGCGAGCCCGGACTCTGGGGTCACGCGAGGCTTGCTCAGGCTCTGCCTTTCCTCTAGCAGCAGAGCCTAGGACGGGAGGCATTGCAAGGAGCTGCTCTTCCCTCAAGCTGCCGGATTCCTCCAAAAGCCACAACCAGCTGGAAACGGAGGCAACGTCACAGCAAGGGGAGGGTCCGACCAGTTCAGCCCCTACCACTGCTTGCAGGCAGGCTCCAAGCTGCTGAGCCCCGAGGACCACCAAACACCCCTTTCCAGCTATCCCCAGCCGCAGGCACCGGAGGGTCCCCGCAGGGCTCTGCCAGGCCGGCTGCTCGCGTTACAAACCACCGTGGAGCAGGTCAAGCCAGGTGAAAGCTGCCATGCCGAAGCCTTTGGCAGGGCGCCCCGTGACACCCAGCTCGTCGCTGCATCCCCGGGCTGGCGTGCCGCCGCGGCGCTCCGGCTCTGCGCGGCTGCGAGCGAAGCCGAGCGAGGCACCGGGGCTGGCGCCAGCCCAGCTGTGACTCCCGTTGTTCCCAGCGGCTGCACACATGGTTCCCATCAGGAGCACGGCTCGCGGCTCGGAGGCGGAGCGCTCGGAGGCTGCGCGGCTTCGGCAGATCCTGGTATCCCCTTCCAGCTCGTGGAGCGCATTAACGATTCTCTCGTGCTCAGCAGAAACCATCCCGGCCGTGCAAGCAGGCTGCTCTTTCGTGGCTGTCCAAAGCTACAGGAGATATGAAGCCATGCTGCCATTTTTTTTTTTCCAATGACTCGTATGTGACCTTTCAAACACCTGTTCAGCTTTAAACATCTAAAAATACCCAGCAATTTTTGCATTTGATTTTCATATTGAAACAAAGCTCACTGTTTTCAGTGGGTTTTCTTATATCTGCTGGTAGGTTCTAGGATGTTCTACCTCTTGTCTATTTAAAATCATCATAGGTGGGCACTGGAAGCAGTGGGCAGCTTGCAAGTGCAAAGACCGAAACGGACACCAGGAAGGACTAAGGAAAGGAGGAGAGTATTAGATGGGGCCCAGACATAACCCAAGGCTTCTCTTCTGCGTGTGCATGTGATGTTTGGTTGAGATGCCAAGAGATTCAGCTCGTTTTTTTTGTTGCTTCAGCTTTCCAGGCGAGCAGTTCAGCAAGCCTTCCTCCCACGAGGGTTTTTGAACACTCACTTTCTTGCCCAGATCTTCAAAGCCTGGCCAGCAAGGAGGTGAGCAGAGGCGGAAAACCCTCCCCTGCTCCATACCACGCACTGGCCCGACGATCACGGTCTTTGCGCGCTGAAATCCTGACTCAGGGCGAGGGCTTTGCTCCGTCGCGTGCTGTGCCCGGGAGGATGAACCCCTCGCAGCGGGCAGGGAACGGCGTGCGAGGTGGCCTGCCCCAGCGCTTTGGCTTCTCCGCGGTGCAAAGCTCGATGCTTCCCGAAGAAGCAAAGGCCAAGTAACGCAGATCTGCCCCAACCCTCTGTTACTCCAGCAGGATCCAGCCCCCCCCGATTATCGCAGCAAACTCCAGCCCATCTGGACAGCAAAGCCTTCCCAGAGCGCTGCCAGAAGTCTTTTCTTGGAGTTAACCAGCCAGCTGAAACCACGAGGGCTGCATTTTTCCCTCTTCTTGCTTGAGTCAAGCATGGAGGAATTGGGTCATTCCTCTTGCTGAACGCGAAGCGGGAGCGCAACCCAAGCTTGCCGTGCGTAACCGCTGCAGCGCTGCGGGCAGCCCCTCCACACTTGGCAGGCAGAGGCGGCTTTGAGAAGGAGCAGGGATCGCCGAGCGGCTCGGGAGGCATTTCCCACTCTCCTTCGCTCACCAGGCTACTGCCAGCGTTGGAGGAAGTATTAAAAGTTTAACAGGGAAGGGGCCGTAACGCTCCAATTTGCTGGACCACGTGAGGAACTGGATCCAGCACTGCTCAGGGCTGGCGCTGACGGCTCATGCGAGTCCCCTTTCAGGCACTAATCTGCAGGACCTCCACCCAGCCAAGCCAGCAGCGGGTTGGGGTCTCCTCTGTCTAGTTCCTCTGGGGCACAGCCAGCCTTTGGCACGTCTCTCCCCAGGGCTGCAAGTGGAAACCTCCCAGACCTGTGGTAGTAGGAATCATATCTCAGCCTACTCCTTGCAGCTGGGCCAGCTTAACATGTCCAAGAAAATCCCTAAAAGCAGTAAAGATATATTTATATATAGATATATATAGATATATAGCTGTAGTGGGGCTAAACATGTATTTCTATGATGTAAGAGAAGCTCAGACATGGTAGAACCAAGAGGATCTTTCTACTGCCCAGCAGAGCCTGCAAGCAAGGCCTCTGTAAAGCACAGGCCACCCCACTTGCCAGCTAGTTATCCTTAAATTGACATTTCTATTACGAAAAGTGTTATCTAGGTCTCTTCTGATGAGTTTTCAGAGGCGGCGTCAGCTAAGGTCTTTGCTGTGCTAACTTCAAATTGCTCCCACCCTCTCCAGCCACGAGCGTCCTCACTCCAAGCACTCCCGTTGTTCTCCACCGACTTCTGCGCCCGTCCCAAACCCACAGCACGCTGTCCTCTCCAGACCACTTGCTTGTGGCTCTCTTTGCACGTACCAGCCCGGAGGCGCAGAGAGGGAAAAGGCACACGATGCCAGCGAGAGCAAAAGCATTCGGGCAACAGTCACAAATCCCTCAGTCCAGAGCACATATTAAATTAAGTTTGCTAAGAATTGCAATGTTTAAGCTACTCCATAAAAGTGAGATTACTGTGTTGTTATTGCTGGTAATACCATGCTATCTACAAAGGTTAGTCATATTAAGCTAAGACATGGTAAGACCCTGGTTTTTTTCAGTAATGGCTCACTCACGGAATAGCCCTGCTCGCTTCGCTGCAACGACTCACAGAGGGAAAGCACTGCTTATCGGGGGTAAATAGCAGCAAGCATTTAAGAGCCACAACATGGATCAAGGTAAAGACTAGAGCTAGCTAAAAGGGAGGGTTAGTGCAGTTTAAATTAGCTCAGAAAGCCTGTCCAAGAAAAAGTAGAAAGCAAAAAGCCAATTTTCATCTGCTGCTGGCCTCCTGCCACTCCAAACTCCAAACCCAAGATATAAAAGCTGTGTGGTTAAAACTTACCAGATGCAGGTCTCTCTCCCCCACCCCAGCCGCCTCTCTTCCAGTCCCCTCGTGACACTCACACTTTCCCGGTATCAGCAGCCCCTTCTGCAGGAAGCCTAATGCACTAATTATACACGCGCCCAATTAACTTCTGGCAGCTCTTCTCTCCTTCATCCCGCGCATCCAGGCAAAGAGCTCAGCAGTCCCTCCTGCAATGGTTCAGCTGGGCTTTGGTGGCCGGCAGCAATGCGTGGTGGCCCGTGGTGGCCCTGAGAGCCACCAGCACCCATAACCCCATGGCCCTGGTTGTAGCTGTGGGAGGCAGGGCTGGGTGCTGCGACGGCGTTGCTCCGTGCAGTAGGGTTGTCCTTGCAAAATGCCCTCTGCCACTCTGCTGAAGGACCCTGAGATGCCTGCGGGGATGAAGGAAAACCTTTGGGCCCCCGGACAGCCCAGCAGTGGTCCCTGAGTTTCTCACTCCCTCCTATGCCTGCGTGGTTTTTTTTTTCTTTTTTGATGGATATGGGTTTGTGCCAGTCATCTTGAGCCCCTTGTGATTCATGGGGCTGCCAGCTGAGGTTCGTTTCTGCACCGCCTGCCCCGACGTGGGACGAGGGTCACATTCATTAAAGGTCAGAGCTCGCGCTGACAATCCCAACCTGCCGAAGGCAGCTGCGTAAGCACCTCCATTTCGGGCATGAGCAAAGCCCACGGTCACAGGAGGAGAGAAGACCTCCCAGTCCTGCCCTCCGACAGCACCATCCGCTCCTCCAAGGAGCAAACCTATCGCCGAGCATCCCTCCCATAGCCCTTCTGGGATTCCCGCTTCCTCCTGTGTCTCCTCCCGAAATGTGACCGCTCCAGTAGATTTACGACCGTCCGAGGAGGTCGAGGAACGACACGCTGGAGCGAGCCTCCAGGTCCGGGAGCACATGTGTAGGGCAGATGCCGAGCAGCTGTCAACGCAAGGACGGGAGGTGGAGCGGGTCCCGGTCCCAGCCCAAACTCGCAGCGGGAAAGCCTGGTGCAACGCGGGGGCAACCACTGCCTGCCACTGAGCCAGCGGCACGCGCGTGCCGGGACTGGGAGACGCCGACCGTTGTCCTCGTGGCCTCCGCCGGGGCACTCCCGGGCTTGGCTGTGCTCTGCACGCAGCAATTTTAAGCCCAATCCCTCCCTCCCACTTACTCTTTAATAAAAATGATTCATTTCAGTGTTTTGGTCGGTTTTGCTGCTCCCTGACAGAGCGGAGCAAGGTGGTTTGTGCAAGCCCCGTTAATCGGCTCCAGCGCAGCACGGACAGGGCATGTCGGAGGGGAATGAGCGGGGTGGGGTGTCCCTCCCCAGCGCCCTGGGGGCTGCCAAGCAGGGCAGGGATCCCTCCTCCAAGCTGCAGCCTTCCCTGCACGGCTCCGTTTTACAGGATCAGGGCAGAGGGCCGTGACCCTCCTGGAGATAGGGAGACATTTTTTTGGCACTTTGACCTGAACTGGATGCTAGCCTAGGCCACCATGGAGAAATGCCAGGGCTTTAAATCCATGTAGTGCTCCTTTGTGTGCAGCACTAGGATCTCCTGCCAAGGCACAACACAACATGTAGTCAAGGAAAAAGAAAAAAAGATTATCTTTTCAAAATTTGATCTGAGGCAGAGAAGCTTTGTTTAGACACTGCAAGAAAATCGGCACGTTGGTTATCCGGCGGAGTCGCTCTCTCCGCAGCTGGTTTTGAGGCAGGACCCAAGTTTGTGTAGCACGGGGTTTAGCATCGCCAGCGAGCCTCCAGGGCTCCCAGCCCTTGTCCCTGTGCCACCCATGAGACGCTGCCTCCTGGCCAGATCTTCTGGCCATGCCGCGCTGGTGGCAGCTTCCTGCTCGAGAACCGCCAGCCCGACGTGGCTCAGCCCCAACGCGGTGGAAGAGCCACCTCCAGCCTGTGGGCTGCCAGCGCTGACCCCGCCAGGGCAACGGACCAGGCAACCAGCCTCTGCCCACAGCCAGACCGGCCACCGCAGCCGGGCTGGGAGAGCCGATACCCTGCTCCTGTGCCGCAAAGCAGCACTTCTGTCCTTTCTGCCTTTTGCGTTCACTTGCTTGTTGCGGGAGGTTTGTGGAAGGTTTTGCGGAGGGACTTTTCTGCCGAGCAGAGGAGGCTTCGACTTGCCCAAACTGTGATATGAAACTATCATTGTGGCTTGCTCAGTAAATGCCACAGTCCCAGATGCTACAAATGCGTCTGAGATGCTGAGCCGTAAACAGTTTGCCTTGCGAGCCGGCTGCCTTTTTACTTTTGGTAACATTCTCTGCCTTCTTTGCGGACAAAGATTTGTTGTTTTGTGGTGCTGCAGTGCATTTGCATATGATTTAAACCACGATGGTACATTATTGCTGAACTACTCAAGTGTTCTTCCTTCCCAAACTCAATGACTGCCATGGTAGCCTCTGCTGGCGCAAGGACACTGCGTGAAATCGGAGCTGGCGGGCTCCGTGGCGTGGGCAGCGTCTCCTGCTCTGGCTGCGGGGAGTCCTCTGCGTGGTGGCGCAGCTCAGAGACGCCGCCGCACGCAGGCATTGCAGCTCGCAGGCAAAAGGCCAGCGAAGAGCAAAGGCGGAGGGGTAGGTGAAAGTGTGAGCCGCTCCTCTGGGCTCAGCGCTGCAAGGCTGGGAGTTTTTCTGTTTTCACGTCTTCGACTCGCTTTTTTCAGGGAGGAGGCGCTTCATCCCCCAACGCGCCCTGGCACGCGGGCGCTGCCCTGCCAGCACCTGTCCTCCGCAAAGGGCTCCCTGCGCGTGCTGCAGGTAGAGTCCGGGCAAACGCGAGGCCGTGCAGAGGAGGTAGGTGATGGAGAGCAGTGGGGAAGTTTGACCTGAACCATTGCATAGGGAGGTTGGAGCGGCCCCCGCCTTGCTATGCTATAATGCACCCAAAGCAAGCCCTGGTTTCCACGTCTGCCTGTACCCCTGGGTGAAGGAGGATGCTGGCTCTACCCCTTTGCTGCCGATTTGGGACCATTCCCAGCTTCCACCGAGGGACGCAGCAAATATCTCCATTTGACAAAATGAGATGGGATCTGCCCAGCAGCCAGCCTCCAAAAGCTGCAGCAAGCACTTTCTAGAGGGTCTCTGCTCCTCCTTCTCCGGGGCAGATCATGCCCGGCTGGCACAGATGGAGGTGTGGGAAGTAAACCCCATTCCCACCCCTCCCGCCCCTCCCAGCATAGGACCCACATCTCTGGCTTTTGCCGTCAGTAAGAGCAGCTCGGAGGAGCCTGACCATATTAAAAACACAAACAAAACAGAGCTCTAGCAAAACAAAACACTCCAGTGAGCACGCCACGCCATTCCCCCTTAGCAGAGAAAAGAGACAGAGCAAACCACAGCCGCCAGCTGCTCGTCATGTTGTCTACGGCACGGCTCAGAGATGCTCCCTCTACAGGGACCCTGTGCGGAGCCGGACTCGGGGTCGGGGGGGATCAACAGGCCGAGGATGCTGCCAGGGAAACCCAGGTCCACCGCACAGAGACCTCAGGGAGGTGACGGGAAAAGAGGTGCCAGGAGTTGAGGGCTCCGAGGAGCCACTTGCCATCTGGGATAGCTTAGAGCAGCCCCACGACTGCTCTTCAGGATGAACAGGCCAGGGAAGAGCTGGGCAACGAGTCAGCAGAGCTGCAACCCCTGTAGGGTTGTGCTGCAGCTGAGAGTCTGGCTTTCCTACTTCATCAGCTTTTGAGTTATCTGAGCATAAACTGCTTGATACGA
This sequence comes from Casuarius casuarius, assembly GCA_003342895.1. Lineage (NCBI taxonomy): Eukaryota > Metazoa > Chordata > Aves > Casuariiformes > Casuariidae > Casuarius > Casuarius casuarius. Next base: position 3,817,707 of record PTFA01000080.1, on the reverse strand, counting down.
CCCTACAGGGAAAAGCGGTTTTTCATGCTTGAATCACTCAAAGAACACATACGGTGATTTGGGCAAACTTTGGGGAAAAATGTTTCGCCTTTCGGACTTGGCCCAGCCATGGAAACATCTCAAGCCCCGAGATACTCCGGAGCAAGTTCTGAGTAGGGGGAGAGCAGGGTTAGGTTGGGAGCTGGCACTTGGTGCAGAGGGCAAGCCCAGCGTTCCCGCACCGCCAAGCCTAGGAGATATCTGTGCCATCGCTGCCATACGCAAGGTAGATGCTCCCTGTGCATGAATTGATGGAAATCCCAGGAATCAGTTTAAAACCTGGGCCACAGTGGCCTTGACACCTCACTTCTTCGCTGCTGACCCATGCATTTTTCTGCCCTCCGCATGACACGTGTGCTGGAGCTCCCGGGGAACAGTAATGTCCCAGATGAAAATCAACCGGCGATCCCTGTGCGCGGGGCGCAAGGCAAAGGAGACGCCACACATCACCAGATCCACGCAGCAACCACCTTTTGTAAATCATGTTTAAGAGCTGGCTTCCTCAGTGATAGCTGACCAAAATTTAGGGCCGTTTTAATACCTTCCATTTCGGCTTCATGCACAGTAGATGAGCTTCTCACAGCTACAACATATGTTGGAGATTAGCAGAACTGGCTTAGATGGCAGGGAGATAAAAATACAGCGAGTACATGGGGCGCTTGCCCTGACACATGTTAATTCCCTGAGAACTCAGACACGAGGGATCCACAGTTTTGATGGTTTAATTTTTATTGGTGGCTTATCATCGCTGTCGAAGCAAGAAAAACAAATAAGCTGCATGTTACCCTGTCTTGCAACAATTACCAGTCTGTGATCTTCCGAACTGCTGTGCTATCGCACAGGAAACATGCATGGTTTTCTAATACAAGGAACCCTGGGGAGGGGTGGAGAAGCCTCTTCCAAGAAGGTGTAAAAAAGTCCTTTTCTTACCCTGGATCCAATCTTATTGGATCATTTTTTCTCCAGACTCAGCAGAAGTACGATGAGGAGTGTCTATGTGGCTGCAACGGTCAACAAAGCTGCGAGGGAACTCGTGCTCCTGTCCCGGTGCAGCCACGGAGGGGGTTTGTCACTTCATCTTCCCAGGGCTTCTGGTCCCGGTCATGCAGATGAAACAGCCTCAGGCAGAGCGAGGAGAGGCGGAAGCCAAGACAGCTCCTCGCCAGGCTCCTACAGAGAGTGGGAGAGGAGAACAGGAGACATCCAAAAGAGACACTGCAAGAAGCATCGGAGACAGGAGCGAGTGGAGGAAGAGACTGCCAGGGGTGCCGTCAGAAGGGAAGCTGCGACTGCGGAAAGCGGCAGCGTCCAAGGAGGCTGAGGAGGAAGGAGACACCTTGGAACTGGGGTTTGGCAGAGATCTCTGGACAGCTTGCTGCAGCTGGTGGAGGAGCAGGGCACCGGCCCCGGTGCAGCCGGTCCTGGTGGAAGGGAGCCTCTCTCATCTGCAGAGACCAGCGAAGGTGCCAAGCCACCAGCTGAAAGCCCAACTGCCATTTTTGTGGCAGGAGGGGATTCAGATAAGACCTTCAGCTGGGTGAAGGACTCTCATCATTCCCAGAGGTCCTTGGTGGCATCTGCGCAGCTCCCCTCTTGTTGCAGAGATCCCTGCTCCTGCATGTCAAAGCCAGAGAGCATCTCCAGGATCAGCCTCAGCTCTCTTTCCCACTCATACCTGGCTTAGGAAGCCCCCAGCTTCCCTGAAGCCCTAAATTAGAGAAGCACCCAGGGTTTGAACCATGGGAGCAGGCACTGGAGCAAGTTTGATGGGATGGGATGAGGAGGAAGCTCACAATTTCCAACAACAGAGGCAGAACTGGCTCCATCTGTGAGAGGCACAGAGCTGCCACTGGTTCCCCAGCTAACTGCACTCCCCTCCAAGACCCGAATCAGCTGCAGAAAGCCACGGTGTGAGACAAAACAGAAAGCTCAGTGTCGAGCAAGGGTTTGTTTTGCTTGCAGCTGAAAGCCTGGTCTGCTGAGGCAACATTGCTTATCTGCAACATCCTTTTTATTTTATTACCCTCTGTTGCCTTGTAGATTTACTGGGGAAATTTGCTTAGGCAGTTAGAAAGCCAGGGGAAAAAGTGTTGAACACTGAAGTTAGCAAGTCTGCATCATTAATCAGTGCTGTGTCCTGATTACAATGTTGTTCGTGTTGACGGCAGCGAGGTTTGACGCTGAAATTACAGTTGCAGGCGACAGCGGAGGGGCAGCCCAGCTGTCTGCCACAGCTCTACAGCTGCTTATTTGCCAAGGAGGGAATAGGTTTCCCGTGGGGAAGCAGAGGGAGCAAGGGGCTTCCCATTGCAAAGACCATCCTAACCCAAAGGGACAGGACTCCTGGTTTTTCTTCTTAAGATCCAGTTTCCAGCAGGTGACTTCATGCTATTGAAGCATGAGCTTAATCTTAAGCTTCTGCTTAAATTCTCCTGATTACAGTCATGCTCGTAGACAAGCACAGCCCGAATCAACAGATTGCATCTCTCAGCGACTCATTGATTTTTAGCCCTCGATGGGCAAGTCCTACCTGCCCTTGGCACAGCAAGGCCTTACCTGCTGCGGCTCCACGGTGGCACTGGAAAGGCAGGATGCCCAGCAGCTGATAAGCCGTGGAGGGGAAAGTGCTCTCCCACATTTTAACACAACACCATTCCAGACAGCAACGACAGACAAAGTAGAAAAGCCTCTCTCTCGGCTGGGAAGCCCATACTTATCAGCAGACACCTCCTGGTCACACATAATAGGATTTAGAAGAACGCAAGCTCCCCTGCCACACACCCGGCATCGTAAAACTGGAGGCCAGAGCGATCTGGAGCGTGATACTGTTTTGAGAAGCTATTATTAACAAATGGCACCGTCTCATTAACACATCTGCTCCGGCGCAAAGCAAAGGCTCCTTCTCCTGTTTGCAGATCGCAGCCAGACCGGCCGAGGGAGACGGAGCGAGCGGTGGCCCCGTGCCAAGGCTGCCTGACTCTGCCGCCCGCCTTTCCAGCCAGCCAGGGTAACGCACGGCTTCCCTTCAGCGTGTTTTGGGTCAAAGAAAAGTGGTTTCACAAGCTCAGAAAGACTTTCCTAGCCAAGAGGCAGGGACGATGTCGCAAAACAGCCCAGGACCTGGGGCTCCTGAAAAGCTTTGGAGCTTCTCTTCTCCCCCGCTTGCTCCAATGCTGGGCCGGGAAGAGCCGGGAGCGTCCGTGGACCGTCCTTCAAAGCAAGCGCCAAGTCCTTGGCCGAGACAGGCTCCCCGTGCAAAAACACAGGCTCCAAAGCCAAACCTCTAAGAACAGGGCACCAAGGGGTTTGAAACAGGCACCTCAGCAAGGTCTTTGGGAAGGAAACGGGGGCCTCATCTGTGTTACGGCTCCAAGGAGGGAGCAAGCCTCTTCCTAAATATGGGGGAAATCACGTTTATAACCCGGTTCAGCCTGTAGTATTCCCGAATGCAGATAAGCCATGTGGGAATCATGTTTAAAACCTCTTTTAACCACCATGGCCAGCCAAGCAGTGCTAGAAACAGCTCCAGCTCTGCAGGTATCTACCCGGGAGGGTGAGCTGGTTGGGGGCTAACATGGGGAAAAGCAAGCCAAAACAACACAATTTTTCCAATAGCTAAGAGTTTGGAACTACCAAAATGCAGCGAAATGTTTCAAAAGAGCATCAATCCTCTCCTAATACAGTGTTCTCAAAGCCAGTGTTTTGAGCCTAGGGCTTGAACTTCGATAAAACTATTTACTATTAGTTTTTCTGGGGTTTTTGCCTTCCTGGTAAACAGTTCATGGTTACATGAAACTCTTTTCTGAGAAGTTAATTTTGAGGAAACAGAGAGCAAAAAAGCCCCAGCAACAGATCAACTTTTGATTGTCTGTTTATAGCTACATGATGCTCACGTCGAGGCTGGGCATTTCAGGAGGCGCAGACCGATCCTGGCAGGTAGGGCGAGAGCCATAGCCGTGCTCCTGCAAGGAGCACCTGCGGATGGACGGACACACAGGGTGGGATACATGGCCGGGACTGGGAAGCAACTGGATGGGATTATTTATAGCCAAGGACCAGGTGCAGAGGCAGCACTGATCGGCTCAGCCTGGGTGAGAATCACCCTGCACAAAAAGCTACATAAAAGGACTGTGGCACACAAATTTGCATGCTGAATAACACCGAAGATGGGCAAAAGCCTACTGGAAGCAAAAAAGGATTTTACAGTAGAAGACATTGGGATCTTGAAACAGGCTGCTCCACCAGTCCCTCCTACTTGCACAGACACTGCCCTGGTTGCAACGCTTCACTGGTCGTGCCCTAGGTTGTGACATTTAGGTGTGTGTACTGGAGGGATGCAGGGTGACCTTTAGGGTTGGAGGAAGTATGCACAGTTGTCTCCTTCCCAGGGGTGCAGCTGTCTTTCCCCTCTGAGTCAGCAAACCCTGCCCTCTCTTCTCCCCCTTGGGGCACTGCTTGAGCAGGGGGGGTTGGACTAGATGATCTCCAGAGGTCCTTCCAGCCTCAGCCATTCTGTGATCCTGTGATTCCAGGGCAAATTTGTCCTGGAAAGAATTTGCCCTAAATGCTTAAAGCTTCTTACACACCTGAAAATAGGGTCTTTGAATGGCCATCATCAGGCAACCCTTATAACGGGCATTTCTGCTAGCCCTGGCTTGTATCTGCGCCTTGCCTAATATATTAACCCTCTCGTAAGGCTCCTCTGGGAATCGTGTCCGAAATGCTGCTGGGTGTGCTGGGGATGGTGGAGGCATCACCAGCCAGTTCCTGGCTTGCAACATTGGGGACATCATGGATGGACATTGCAGGCACCACCATAAGCTCACGATACACTGAACGAAGATCCTTACGGAGAAGGAACATGCGTCTGGGTTTTATCCCATAAATCACCATTGACATCTCCAGATAAACAGGAAATATGTTATGACTTTGACAAAGAAGACGAATAAGTGGAGCTGCTGAGATGTTTGATGTTCAGCAGCAGGAGGAAGAAGGGACCTTTCTACCACAATTTGAAGAATTTTTTCCTCGCCGGTCTTTTGACAGATTCATATTTTAATTTCAGTCAGAATGCATGCTGGGAACCTTCATTTCCCTGCTTTGTGGGTTGGAGTTAATTAAAACATATGCCGCTGCTTTGTGTGATTATGCACTTCACGCACTGAATGAACAATTTTCAACAAAGACATAATCGTCTGGGATTTTAATTAGGGAAAAAAGTCTTTTTTTTAAAAAAAAAAAGGTGTGATATTAATTCCCTAAAGCGGGGACACGCAGAGCAGCAAAATGTACAGTTTCACTGAGTGTGAACTCTGCTGCCCATGTCAGTACCGGGGCAAACAAATTCTGCTCTAATTGGCTCTAATTTGCATGTCTAAAGTGGTGGTGTGCTTAACCTGGAGGAAGATTTGCACGAGGAAAGACATGAAGTGCCTTCATACACTTGGGAGCAAAAATGAAGGAAAAATGCAATTAAAGACACATTTCTAGCCTCTTCCTTATTATGTTCCTACATGAACTCTGCAATCAAATGGTTATTGCATGCAATGATGAGCAGCCGCTTGGAAGGGGTTTTTATCTCTGCCGTAAACTTGCTGTGCTTCTCGTGTAACAAACCATTTCTGGCTCCCAGAAGAACTTTTCCCTGCCGCAGTTGATTTACTGGTAAACTCCACTTGCTGATGCCTATACTAAAAACAACAGTATGGCATTGCAAAGCCAGTCTGGGCAAGCTGAAGGGATGCGGTACCGAGCACCCCGAGCTCAGCACACCTGGGCTTTCTCCCTTCCTGCAGCTCCCGCCGGAGCTCCGTGCCTCTGCTGCAAAGCACGGGGATGCTCGAGTGTCTCAGCGAGAAGGTTGCTGCGAAAATGCAAACCGAGCAATGCGTTTTTATGTAATCTTGTTCCTCAAAATGGAAGATGGTTTGAGCCTTGGTTTTTTTCAATTAAAAAAGCAATATCCAGCCGGCAGCAGTTGCCACCATGGAACCCTTCAGTCCATACACTTAAACTTTGTCACTACCATAATATACACATAATGTCCACCTCCCTAAGCTATACACTGCGTGGACATCCCTAGATTACGCAGAGGATGCACTTCCCTCAAACTGGAAATGGCAATACCCTTGTTAATAGGTGCCATGGGGTGCAGAGACCTTTTAAGGTCAGCACAAACTATTCTTCAGCATTAATAAGACTGTTAAGTAAGACCAGGCCTAGCTCAGGCTTTAGGACTTGGGTGATGACACCTTGCTCCTTCCAGCTAGTCGAGGATTAGCCTCGTGCAGTGATTTGGGTCTTTAGAAAGCAGCGCCTGGAAGCACCCGCCAGCCCAGTATAAACCCCAGCAAACTGGGAGCTATTTCTACAGCAGTGTGCAGACACCAGCAGGAGCCCTGCAGATGTGCACTCGCCCGTCGCTGCTTCCTGCACCGTGGCCCAGATTTGTAGGCGGCGCAGAGGAAGGTGCCTCTCGCCACCCGTGCGCTGAGGTCCCAGCGAGCCGGGCTTCCCGGGCAGCGCGCTGCGTCCTCCGCAGCTCCTTCGCGCACCGGTGCAGGGAGGCGAGCAGCTGTGTGTGCTTGCATGCTTGCCCAAGCCTTCGCATCAGCTGCGCACTGCAAAAGAGCCTTAAACCCTGGGAAATCATGCCATGAGCTTGGTGCAGGAGGTACCATGGGCTTGGGTGGCGAGAGAGCAGGGTTATGAAATGACAGAATTAGTATGAACAGCAAAAACTGGTGTCCCGGGGGAAAAGTCCATTTCTCACCTCCCTGTTACACCTGATTTTTCCAAAATTAGCTTTAAACTGCAATTTTTGGAGAAGGCCCTCTCCTAGCCCCTAATCTGAGAAGAGTCCGTGACCCATGCGAACGGGGCCAGCAGCTCTTGCGGCCTCTCTCGGGGCGTTTTCTTTGACACATCTTTGCTGCAGGTCTCTTAGGCAGCCTCCTGCCTCTGCTTCTTGTTACTCGTTGTACCCGAAAAGAGAGGTTTCGTTACCAAAGACGACAGTGTGCATTTCAGTTTGGGATGGGTTTATTTTGTTGCTTTTGGTTCTTTTTCACAGGCAAGCGTTCCTCTCCTGTCCCGTATCTGGCACGCTTTGCAAGTGCCCACAAATAAGGCTGCCTTTGTCCAGGGGCCTTTAGAAGACCCAGAGCATGGGAGGACATGACAGCTCAGTATCACGTCACACAGAGACGCTTTATAGTAGAGTTTGGAGAAAATTCAACACGGAGGTTAGCCTTCAAATGAAGGCTCCCTTCAAGATGTTTTACTTGCTAGACAGTGGTGACCCAAACTATTTTCATGGATTCTAGGACAAACATTCATTATTACTAACAATAAAGTGCATCCCTCCTTTCATACTACAATGCGGTGGCTATTTTTGCTCAATAATCTTTAGCATTTTCCAGGAAGTGTTTAAATAACTTAGGTCACCTCTGTCCCAATGGCGGTCAGTGTTTTTGTACCATCTGGATTAATTCATGTGCCGTAGTAAGCTCTAAGCACGGTCGTGACCAGAGCGCTCAAGCCAGGACACGCAACCCATCTCTGGAGCGCTGCAACCTTATCCAGCGCTGCAAACGTCCAGCGCGTGGGTGCTGGGGCGCCCGCGGTCCCGTCTGAACGTGCCATCAGCCAGCCCAGGCATCCAAGAGGGGCTCACGGTCCTGCCGCTAGTTTGAGCAACTGCCTCAGGTCGCCTCCCATTTCACTTTACCGTGTTTCTGAAACGAAAGCACAGATTAAAAAAAACGCTGACCACCACCTCCATGTTATCAACACGGCGACGCACCGGTCTGCCCATACCACCGCGAAAAACAGGTCTGGAAAGTTCAGGCTAAGCAGAAGGCTAAGGCAGATCTGAGGCCCATGGTGAGCATGAGAGCTGAGCTTAATTTCTAACGAATACAGCTCAACTCAATACCAATTACACAGGTCCTGAAGGAGGGATACAGCCAGGGAAAAAAGCCTACGTATGGGACATCAAACCGAGTGCTGGTTTTTGTGTGTCCTGCTTGCTCTCTCGCCTGAGCAGCCTGAAGGCAACGACAGGAGGGATGTCCTAGTGGGACTGTCCCAAAAGAGGCACAGGCAGCACCTCTTCGAAAGGCACAAAGGACGCAAGATGATGCTGGGGAGAAAACCTCAGACCTGGACTATGCTGTGCCTTAGGGTGCCTTGAGCATCGCAGTACCTGCCCTCCTGGGACAGCACTGATGGATGGGACCAGTGTGGCACCGTGGGAACGTTGTCTCGGCAGCCCGTGGACACGAGGCCACCGACTACCCCTCCTCGGCGCCTGCCTGGTCTCCTTGCTGCTCTGCATCTCTCTGTGCTGGGGGGGGGTGAGCTGTGGTCGGGAGAGTTCATGGTCAGAGTCGGCTTTGACGAATCTCCCCCCCCTTTCCCCCCGCCCTCGGCAGAGCTCTTCCCTTGCTGCTCCTGATCGGGCTGCCCTTTTCCTCCGGAGACGGTGATTCAGAGCGTAGCGTGGAGACACAGCGCCGGTGCCTCCCATGAATCAGAGGGAGACGTTATTAGTGACTGACATTAGCATTCAAATTACTTATTGGCAGAAATGGGTTTAAAAATAGGTTTTTATGATAAACAAACTAACCTCATACAGGAAGTGAGCTTCAAATACTAAAAACTAGTATGCTGTAAGAAGAGCTAGTAGATCTGCCCTGCAACAAAAAAAAAAGCTGCCTTTTTTTATTTTTCTCATCTTTTTCATGTTCTTCCCTCTGCTCAGAGGCTGTAGCTAGAAACTGGCCTGGAGAAGGGCGAGACATCGCTCGGGAAGAAGAGCTCTGCTCCTCGGGCGAGCACGTGTCGTGGCTGCTCTGCGAAGCAGTGGCTTCGCTCTGCTTTTTCTTTGCAGTGGTCAGGTGTGCAGGGCTCACACGTGCACCCCAAAAACCCCCAAACTGCCTGGACCACGGCATCAGCCCCCCCCGCTGCACCAGGAGCCGTGGGCTGCCTCGCATGGGGCATCGCTCCGGCACCCCCCGGACCCAAACGCCGGAGCCGGGAGGGAGGCAGAGCCCTTCCCAGCAAAGGGCTGCTCCTCCGCCTCTTCCCAGGCTGCGGGTTCGCTGCGACGCCTCGCCGGCATCCGACGAGCGGGAGCTGCCGTAGGCAGCCACCAGGAAGGAAAGGGGAGATTTTTTTTTTTAAAAAAAGCACCGAAAAAAAAAAAAGCAAGAAACCGAAAAGCTAAAGAAAACACCGTAGGACTGCGCGCCTGGAGCAAATCCGATTTGCTCGGCACGCTCAACCGCAGCCCAGATTTCTGATGGAAAGTATCATCGGGGCAAGTCTCCTGCCTGCGCCGCGCAGGTGTTCGAGGCAAACGCGAGGCATCTCCGGCCGGGGCGCGGGGAGCTGTGAACGAACCGATTCAGCCGAGAGAAACGACGGCGGCTGCTCTCTGCTCACAGACCTTAAAATAGAATCGCCCCGGCGATTCATAACCCTGCTTAAATCGTGAACCCAGAATTTGAGCACATTGGGACTTCAAAAGGTATTTGCTGCTGCTGCTGAAAAGGTTAAGCAGTTTTCCTACCGAAACTCGAGTGTGGGCTGTGAAAGAACATGTTAATGAAGAAAATTTCCCCAGGGCTGCTCTTTTATTATCACCAAAGCCATCGAGTTTCAGTTTGAGTTATTTGTATTTATTTATAAAAACAAAGATTAAATAAGTAGAACAAAAACAAAAACCTCATCCTAATTTCTGAGCCGAGCCTGATTTATTGAAACAAAGCGAGGTATAACCTAGCAGGCAGCTCGGTGACGTCCCCCCCCCCCCCCGCTCGGAGAAAAATGAGTCGCCGGGGTGCCGAGCGCGGGGCGCTGGATTAACCCATCTCGGAGAAAAAAACGCCCTGCGCGGCGGCGCTGAGCCGGGGCAGGTTTTTCCCCCTGCACCCTGCGTGCTGGGGTGAAAATATCCGCGGCCACCGCGACGATTGGGACGGGCTGCCCGGCGGCATCCTCGGCGAGAGGCATCGCTGCCCCGGAGGGGGCTGCAGCCCCCGCGGCGACGCCGGGCCCTCCGGCGGGGGGGGGTCCTGCTCCCCGGCCGGGGGTGCCCACGCCGGGGGCTCCCGCCAAGGCGGTCGAGCCATTTCGTTTGGCGGCGTTTCGGTGGCGGGGCACCCGATTCAACAAAAAGGCATTTTTCCCTTTCATGTGTTTTGACTTCCATCGTTACGGAACCGGTTGAAAACACACAAAAAAGAGCTTCAGTGGTCTCGCAGCCTTTAACGTGTTGTTTTTCTACATATTTTTATGTTGTTGGCTTTTGTTATCAGCAGCATCTGCAATTTGTGGCCAGTTCTGTCATGCTTTAGGCAGACATCTTGTTCCCAAAACTGTTTGCAACCTTTCAGCTACAGTACAGTGGCAAATACAGTGAAAAAAAGCCACAGCACAATGAGAAAAAAAAAGCACAAATTTTGTCCAAAAATAGTCATTTTGCTGAACTTTTTTTTTAAAAAAAAACAAAAAACAAAAAAACAAAATACCCCCAAGGCAGCTACTAGCCCTTGCTAGGCTAATTCCAGGTAATTCTGCAAGCCTGAGCACCCCACGGTGCCTTTCCTTGGCATATTCATTTTAATTCAAATTCTTTGCCTTCCCCCGCTGTGCCAGAGCCATCGTTTAACGGGGTTTTTGCAGAGGCTCGACCACGCTCGCGCTGCCTTCGGCTGCCCCGCGCTCCCAAACCGTGGCAGCACGGCGACCGAGCCCTCGTTTTACGAAATGCCACGTGGATTCAATCAGTTGAGCGGTTATTTACCACCGAAAACAAACGCCACCGATCTGGCCCCCGTTCGATATTAATATCGAAACCAAAGAGCAAATTAATACCACAGATTTGAGGCATTTAAAAATAAAATGAAAGTAATTCGAACGAGACACGGGCTCGTGCCCGCGGGAGCCTGCAGAAGCCAGCTGAAATTTAAAAAAAAGTGGGGGATTAATCCTGCCTTTTGCTGGCTTTTCACACGCAGCCAAAGTGAAACAAAACAGCCTTTTTTCTCGTTTTTTTTTTTTTCCTCCAGAATTAGCGACGCTTCGTGCCCGGGAGAGGGGAAAAAAAAAAAAAGCCTCCAGCTGCCGGCGAGGGAAGTCTAAAAAGTTTAATTCCAGCCTCTGTCTCTGAAATAGTAACAGGTCGCCTCGGCTTTTCGGCGCCGGTGCCGTCTCCCACACGAGCGCGGCGTCGGGGCGAATCGAGGGGGAATGACACATTCTGAAACCCGGCTCCTTTTCCTGGCGAGCAGGTTGCCACCGCTGCCGCCGCGGCCAGAGCCTCGCGCAGACGCCCGGACGGGTCCCCAAACCCGGCCACGCGGGATAATTTCCCTCGGAATAAGGGCGATAAGCTGCGCTTAAAAATCAATGTGCTTTCCCCATCCCTTTTATCCCCTCTTGAAAACTCGAGGAGAAAAAGCTCCCCCCTGCCTCGCACTTTTTTGTCTTCCCTGAAATCTATATTTCTTGCAGGAGAAGGGATATCTGCACTTGGGGGGGGGTGCTCGTTTTTGTTTTGTTTTGTTTTGTTGCTCTGAAATTTTGAAAAAGAAAATATATCACGGTTCTTCCAAATGCTCTCTCCACTTCCTGTGACAAAAGAAAACATGCTTCACTTGAAAGCTATTCTTCCTCTATTTATTGCCGATAAATAGTGACCAAAAACGCACGAAAAAATCACCTCAATTTTTGACTATGTGATAAAATCCCCCCTGTGTGGTTTCCATGCTGTTTTTAAGGCATCGCTCCCCGAGCAGCAGGCAGCCAGCGAGCCAGGCTGCTCATTCAGAAAAACCTCCAGCAAAACAATCAAGCAAACAAATAACTCATCRAGCAGGACTAGTTAAACAGCGAATGCAAAAGGTTGCATGTTAAACCCAAGCTTAATTAATTTCCACTTTAACTATTTTAGTTCTCCCAGCCCTAAACAGCCGACTGCTATTCAAGCAAAAATGCTCCACACGTGCTTATTTTAAGAACAGAGGCAAAACGCAGCCGAAATAGGTAGGGTTCGATAAATTCAGATTTTGACTCATCCATTTCTCTGATGCATGATTAAACACACTATCAGTTGTACTAATATTTGCCACTCGCCGGCGACGCCGATTAACCCCACTCGCAAGATTTAGAAAAATCATTTTTGTTTGACTCATGTGGAAAGAGTGAAACACAAAAGGCTCCCCTGAAAGTGGGCTATACGTGACGCTTTTACTACGCACTTCACCCCGTTTGAAGAAGCCAAAATATTGGGCACTTTTAGGCACTAATTTATAATTATTCCTAGGCAACAGGAAGCTGGAGACTTAACTTTTGCAAACGTGCATCATTTTGCTGCTGTTTAAACTGCGTCTGGGTGTTCAGATTAAAGGAGAACTACGAAGGGAAGAGAGAGCCTGCACCGTGATTGATCTATTTTTGCTCTTTCATACTTTTTCAAGCCGATCAGTTTGCTGGAGAAGAATTAAAGAGGTAACTGTGCCGACTGCCTTGTATCAGCGATTTTGCTATTAGATTCATTTTACTGTACCGCAGTAAAATGTAACAGCTGTCTTGAAAATGAAACCCACCTGGAAAATCATACTACGAGTTTCATACAGGTTTAGCAATGGCTTCTGTGAGAATTACTTCGAAAAAACCTAACAAATGCACGTTAGGACGAGGATTTGGGGCTATCTACTGCTGAAGTGTGTTTGGCAGCACTTAAGCCTGGGGAAGAGAGAAGTGCAGCTCCCTGTGCCCCCGGCAAGCAAGTGGGCTGCGAGTGCTGCTCGGAGAGCCCAACTCAGCAGCCCGTGTGAAATAATATCTCCGCTTCTCGCAGGATGACAACGAGCATTTTGTGAAATATTGCCCTTCGGTGTGTGTGACACCTCTGCGCTCCCCGCACCCCGAGGCACGGCGCTGAGCTCAGTTTGTGACTGTTGACTTAGGTAAAAGATGCCAATCTTTTCATCAAAGCTAGCTGAAAACAAAACTGAGAAACATCTTGTGGTTTTGCAAAACGTATTTACATAAAAAATATATTTTAAAAACGTTTGGTTATTATGAGAGGAGGCATTTATGGTGTTTGTGAGGTAGCTGACATTTAAAAAGGTTTACCGAGCGTGTCGGCTTCACGTGTTACCTACACTTATCTCCACATGGGACGCCACTGAAAAAGCTTTTTATCAGGCCAGGCTTAAATTTAGAAAGGCTTCTCGCTATCGCTCTGCATCGCTCTGCATGCACAAGTTTTGAGCAAACAGGGACAACCGGGAGAGCTCTGCATACAACGAGGATCAAAGGCTGAGCTACAGGGCAGGCATCGCCCGGAGATAAGGAGGCTGCAGGCATTTCCTTAACTACTGTCCCCAAAAAGCCAGGCAGAGGCTTGCCACAGGGTCTGGGTGCTGCAGGGAACAAGGTGACTCGCACTCCCCAAATGCCTGTTTTCCACTCGGTGGTGGTATTAAACATGTGGGCATAGTTTTCCTTAATTTTGGTGATGTTGTGAGAATAACCCCGATAGCCTTGTGATTTGCCAGTCTCGACCGAGGGCCCAAAGCTGCCCAGAAATGCCCCAAGGCAGCATCCTCCCCCCAGCCCCTGTTTTCGGAGGCTGCTCCTCGCTCCATCCATCCCAGCACGAAACCAGGGCTGGAAGGAAACCGTGGTCGCAGGCTGCGGCTGTGCCCCGAGGTTGAGCCGCCCGGGAAGACGCCTCGGCAGGACAGTCAAATTGCAGAGCTCGGATTTTGTGGCTCGCAGACGGATCGGCCCGGTCGGTAACCAGGGCCGTATAAACGCGCCGCGAGCCACCGGGCTGGTTTTGTGCGGCGGGATGGATTCGGCCCAGCGTTAATCCCTCAAGTGCAAAACGAGGAGACCTGCCAGTGGCAAAACACGTGCAGAAGAGGCAAACGCGACGGCAAAGAGCGATAGCAGGACGAGGGTAAAAGGAGAAAAAAAGGAACCAAGCCCAAGGCTGAAGGAAACAGCGAGGGCTGCCCTAACGGGACCGCCGTCCCCGTTCATCTGCGCTCTATTTTCTCTCCYGGTATTTTTGCCAGCTCTGGCATGAAAACCTGAGCAGGTTTTGACGTCTCCCTGGTGCATAGCCTAGACGAGCCGCAGACATCATCCCGGTTTGCCTCTGCTCTCCCGGGGCCCGAGGGACGTCAGCCTCGCGCCGAGAAACCCCATTCTGTCATCCCCGCGGCTCCCGTCGCGCGCCGCGCTGATTAATCACCCCTCCAAGAGCCGGCAAAGACGTCGCCTTAGTGCACCTTCTCCCCAGGACGGCAAAGCTTCTGGGGCCGGGGCTTYTCCCTAAGGAGCCTCGGGGGATGCCGTGCCTCCGCAGCCCCCCCCGCACCCCCTCCCGCCTGGTTTGCATGCCGGCTCCCCCGCCGGGGCCTCAGTCCCTTCGGCAGATATATGAAGTTTGCTTTGGTGGCCCATCTGCAGCATGAAGCCTCTCCGGCCTTCAGCATGTCCCGTAGCCAGGTTCAAAATGGTTGAGATCACCACCATAAATGTCACTGCCAGGAGGAGACATTTTGCAGTTCCTGGCTTTTTTAATGCAGCCCCCCCCCAAAAAAGAACAACAAAAAAAAGCCGAAGCCACTCAAGATGCATTTTTGACTGCTGCTCTGCAGCAAGACACGATGCTTTGCTCATTCTGCTCTGCACAGTGCTACGATCGSTGCATGTCAGGTAGGGGTTTCCCCCCTTCTGAACAGCTATGCTTACCCTTGGGGCCACTTTTGTATGCTATTGCTACGGAATAAACAACATTCGCTGTCAAGGGAAAAGCCCTGCTCCTGGAAACACATCCATCAACTAAACAAGCCCAGAGGATCCGAGCGTGCTGCAGCACAGCCGTCCCCTCCTGCGCCCAAAGTCAGGACATCTCTCGGGCTGCATTTTTCTCAGAATTGACTTGAAAGCACGAAATGAGATTGTTTTTCTTCCTGATTTCTGTTTGCGGCCCCCGCACGATGGTTTGTTACGGGAYGGTTGCTAATAACTGCTGGGTTAATCATGCTGTTATGTAAATAAAGGGTCGGGATGGTTTTTTTTGTTGTTGTTTGCAAGTGTCTGCTTCTCTGCTTTGCAAAAAAGAGCACGAGAAGAGAGGTGTAGCCAATTCCTGGAAAARCAGATACGAGAGGAGCAGCGGTTTCTGGAGGGTGAGCCAGCAAGAGATGGCCTCTCGCTGCAGGGCCGGCTCTGCCCCGGCGTTGAGTCCTCGCACCCCGTCTCCACCCCACGGGGGTCCCCTCGGAGCCCTCGAGCTGCTCTGCAGGGACAGGGATGCCTGCTGGGTGGTGGGCAGGGTCTGAAAAAGTACATGACTTAGCAGAAACTTCCCTCGCCTAATTTTAGCTCCTCTAGAAGCTGGGCAAAAACGAGTCGTCAAAGTTACCACTAGTCAATGGAAAAGTTCACACCTCTGGGGGCTGATGCAACCCGCCCTGCAGCCGGCAGCTGCGAGAAGTGGGTTAAACCACTTTCTGGAGGTGTCTTCTCGGTCCCCAGAGAGCCCACGCTGGGGCCTACGGCTGACACCTGCCTTAGAGGCCCCTTCAGCGAGGGAAAGGCCCCGGGCTGCGAGTGCCTGCCGTTGCGGAGGGAAGGAAGCAGAAGCCACCTGGCAAATGTCAGAGTCCAACGAGCCTTCCCGGGGGCTGCCCGGGCTCTTCCGAGCGTGGCCTCCCGGCGCGAGGGCGGCAGGGGAGCTGGCCCTGCTTTTTTGGCCAGAGCGGGTCCCCGGCAGGGTCAAGGCTGGGGACGCGGCAGGCGGGAGAGGACCGTGTCTCATGTCCTCGTGGTGGTGGGACCCGCGGTGGTGGCCACTCACCGGCTCGTGCCGAAGCCGCTGCTCAGAAGAGCCGTGGCTGCCAGGACAAGCTGAAGCCAAGTTCCTACTGATTCCAGAAATCAACCCGAAACTCCAGGGAGGGATTTTTTTTCCGCGTTGAAACCCAAGCCTCTGGCAGGGCATTGCTCTTCGCGGCCTCGCTCACCACCCTGGCAGCACCCGGGGCCCGGGGCCCTTCCACGGATGCCATCGGCCACCGGCACAGCGCGGCCAGCCGGGAAGGAGCCCTGGGGACGGCGGGCCGCGGTCCTAACCGGAGCGACCCCGCRTTCGCCTCGTCCGCCCGTGGGCTGCACCTCCTACGAGCGATTTGGGTTGGGGTTGCTGCAGATGGAAACGATTGCCAGCGGCTGCACGGCGGCGCGCGGGGCTGCACTTTCTCCTAGTTCGCCTCTGAATCACTGTGCCGCGGCTGGTAGAGCATCGTTTTCACAGTCGCATTTCTCCTTTCCTTGTTTCTGACTTTATAGTCTTCAAGAGTAATAGTATTTTCAGCCTGGCGGTTTCTTTTAGCAAGCCTATTCCCTCATTTCTGAGTCATTCTGAAATAGTTCAAGGGCTCTAGTACACAGACAATGAAAAAAAACGCTTTTACAGCACAAATTTACGCCAGCAGAACGAGCCTGTGCACCAGCACACATGCTAGACGCGCCGCGCTGTCTAGTKTCATAGGCAATTTTCTACCTAGGTGTTCGTTGCTATCAGCGTTCGTGCAAAGAGACATCCCCACCACGGGCCGAGACGGATCTTCCASGGTGTCGCGAGAGAAACTGGGATGAGTTTTTCGGCACGCCGCAAGCCCGATGCTCCCGCAGCACCGGGGCAGCATCCGCTCGGCGAGAAACGCTGCCTTTCCCGCGG
This sequence comes from Casuarius casuarius, assembly GCA_003342895.1. NCBI lineage: Eukaryota > Metazoa > Chordata > Aves > Casuariiformes > Casuariidae > Casuarius > Casuarius casuarius. The sequence goes on along the minus strand of PTFA01000080.1, from coordinate 3,800,894 downwards.
AAAGCAGGTCGCGGCGGTGCCGGGGGTGCTGCCGGGAGAARAGCCCGTGGCCGGCCGAGATGAAGCGGGAGGCTTGGGGGACCGGGAGGGGAGGCCGCTCGCCCCGGGCCATGCCGTGCTCGCGGGCACGGCGGAGCCCGTCTGAGCCGCCGAGATGCTCGCGGCGATAAGGAGCGCGGCCGGACRGCTCCTCGCCCCGGCTCTGTCTGAAGTGTTTTTATAGTGGGCGTTTGGGATAAGGAGCCTCCGCGCGCTGTCCTGAAACACTCATTTCAGACGAGGGTATGCAAATAAACGGCACCTAAGGCTAAACCCTCCCACCTGGGGTCAAACCACATCCCCTTATAGAGCATCTCCGAGCAGCCCGGCCRAGGGCTCTCCGCTCCAAAATCCGGCGACGGGCAGCAGCGGGAGCACAGCCCCAAACGGCACCTCCTGAACAAGCCCTTTCTCCCTCGCTTCAGCTCCTGCGAGAAAAATCACTTCCTAAGCACTTCTGCTCATGCTGGCTTGCRCGTCGGGTGCTATAAATCACTTTTGCCAAGTGCCGAACGGCGCTTGTTGGCCTGTTTCTGCTGTTATTTGCTGTTATTGCAGGAAAGTGTCATTACTCGCAGAAAACTGTTGTAGCAAACAGCCCAAACTCTCCGACTCAACAAGGTGCCGTGCCTCCAGCTCCGYTGTCCCCAGCGAGCAGGGGCACCACAGCCTCCCCGGACAGAGGGTCCCTTTTGCATACAAGCGTAACCACGGTGCAACCCATTTTTCGCCAGCAAATTTCCCACGCTTACGTTTTCATCACTTGCATTTCTGCAGGATTCRCAAAGGCTGCCGGGGAGCCCTCTGCACACCCCAATTTGGCTGCTGATGCTCTTATTCGGGGCGCAAGGAGAGAAAACTGCTCTCCTGCAGTTAGGAAGCACAGACAGCGGCTGCAGTCGGTGAGCAGTTGAAAAAGGAGGGCTTCTTAACTGGGAAAAAAAGCTATCGTCTGTTATACAACASAGATTATTTATCTCAGCATTAGCAATGTTTGCTCTGGATTTGCTCCAGTCTCTTCAATGAGCAAGCAAAGTATTTAGGTATTCTTTAAAAACATGAAAAACCTCCCAAGTGACTGGAATCCAGAAGAACCACGAAGCTATAGAAATACTTGTTTGGAAACTCTCGCTTCGAACTTGCTATAATATCTGTACCTGGGAGATTGTGCTAAATCTTGTTATCTCTCAGCTCCCAGCAGATTTGCAAAAGCACCAGCTCCACATCCCCGGATTTAAATAAGTAAATACACATCTATATCCCCACAGAATAGGCACACAATGCCAGCGCATGGGTGTAGCTGACATTACCCAAACAGGCGGGTGATTCACTCTGTTGACTCAATATCTCGAAATACTCGCATGCGGAGTGCGCGTACAGGGAATTCAAAAATCCTCCGTCGAGTAGGTTAATCCCCAGACGCACAAAAAGAAAATTGTTAGGGATGCGGCGCACTCGGCGAGAGCAGCGAGAAAACGCTGCGGACGTTACTCGCCTCGTGCCCCGCCACAGTCTGAAAAGAGATGGATTAAAATTTGCGAGTCATTAATCATCCCGAGAACTGACAGCGGCTCTATTTCTTTTAACTCGGGGTAGATCTGGGTGAATGCATCAAAGTGGAAAAGGTGCCTGAAAAGGGCAGACCTCTGAACAGCTTTCATTTCTGTACCAGCATCACCGCAGTCTTTCTCTTCTGGCTCACCTAACGAGAGATTTGACTAATCGCAAAATAAAAATCACCCTCAGCGGAGATGCCAGGGTCAAAGTTACGCAGAGTAACTGAGTCGCGGACGGGATTTCTGGCGGGGYGGCTGCAGCTCCCGGCTATAACGCTTAACGCCACCACTAGCGTTGGAAGCCACAACCATTTTACAATAAAATCTTAGAGAAAAATGACAATTCCCGTGGCCCGGGCAGCTGCTCGGTAGCACGCCGGTGTTTCCCGCACCATGATCCCCCGGACGAAGAGAGCAACCTTTCTCGAGTTGGGCGGGATTCGGCTGCGGCAGCCGCGGCGAGAAGAAAGCCCATCAGAAAAAAAGCCTCTCTGAAGAAATTTTGAGCTCAAAGCCCTGGCATCTGTGGGTGAGCGGCGTATTTTCTAATGAGTAAGAGTGAAAATCAGTGAAAATGCTCCCAACGAAGAGGGCGATAAGTCGGCGTGCTTTCTAACCACGGCGCGCGGCTCTGCCTCCGCGATTCATTAAAGCAGGGCGAGCCGGCGCGGAAGAGCTCAGCGCAAAGGTTTTAGTGCCTTTGCAAAGCCGCCCTTAGCAAACCTGCTGCTAGAGGAGCCGCTTTCTACGTCTACGCAGCAGAGAGAGCCTGGCCTGGAAAATGGGTTTTCCACCATGCACAGATTATAGCACATGGTGTCAGGCGCTGCACGGGGTGTTGCAGCCTGCTCGCTGCTTGGAAATTCCCGGTTKTGCTGCAGCATCCCGGGATGGTGACATCTCGATGCAGCCCAGCAATGGGAAGAGCAGGCAACGAGGCCCTCCCTCGAAATCCGCAGCGTTTCGGCAGCAAGACGCTTTTTGCAAAATTATTCGGGGGTTGCTAATCGCTGGCTCAGCGAGCTCCTCGTTTTTGCACGGAAAAGCGAGCCGAGCCCCAAAGCGTCCCCGCGGGACGGTGCGCCGGGGCAGCGCGGGTGCCGAGAGCCACCCGTCCCGCTCGGGAAGCCGTCGGCCGCGAGCGCGGCGCGGCAGCTATTTCCTTATTAATAACCCCCCCTACAGACCTCGGGCAGGAACTGTTGCTAATAACTCAGCTCGCCCGCACGCTCGCAGAGAAAGTGCTGGAAAAAAGCAGATTCAAAACAAAAAATAAAGCAGCAAGGCGAGCACACTGATTTTTGGCACGGCGCGCTTTCTCTGCGTCGGCGGCGATGGCAAACCGAAGCACGACCCGCCCCCCCCCAAAAAAATCCCCTCGCAGGCAACGCGATGGAGCAAAGCCCTTGCACAAGCCACTTCTGCCCCAACAGCCGAACCCTATTCCTCCCCCTTTGGCCGTGGGCATTTGCAGGGCAACATCATTTTCAAGGCTCAGGAAGCAGCAGCAACGGTTGCCCAGGCAGGACTGCACCTACACTTGCATTTTAGGTCAGACTTCCACCACAAAAAGTCCCGAATTCACTATTCTTTTCGAAAATTTGCCTGCTCAGAGATTAGAAGGATAAAGTATTTCATGGGTCTAGAATTAGGAGTCTACTCCGTTGTCAAAATGCTCTTTTTTAAATATAGAAACTGGCTTAATTTATACCCTCCACCTCTATTTGTCCTCCTGGAGGACATACATATACCACCTTTGGTGCTGAAAAATTCTTAATTGCTTTAATTAATAAAATTATTTGATCAGAGTGGAGCTTGCAGGCAACACTACGACTAAGCACAACTCTCAAAAAGGAGTGGTGGAAACTTTCTCGAGTCTAAACTGCTGTTACACACTTTTTTCCGAGCAAATTAAAATTCTGTGTGAAATCCCTTGTTTCAAGACTCTGGTCAGGAGAAAAGGCGATTGCTAAAATGTATGATCAAAACTAATGGAAAAAGCAAATTAAACCCTGCCAGAGTTTGGTGCAAATGAGGTGTTCCAGAAAGAAAAAAAAAAAAATACATCCAAAGCAGCATTGCAGCATTGCCTCGTAATTTAAATATATATGTGTGTGTGTATCGGAGAATCAAGGGGATGATCTAGCACGGTGTGACCTTTTCAGACAGACTTCCCAGCACGTAAAAGGGCATAAAAGGGCAGCGATTCCTCCGTGGGAGAGGCAGAAGGCGGCTGCCTCTCGGGATTATTCACCGGCGGACGCGACGGACCGCGCCTGGCTCTGCCGAGGGATCGGCGGCGCCTGGAAGGGCTTTGCTGAATCATGTGCACGGCAAGCGCTATTTTATTTTGCGAGTGATAATGAAAGTAACAAAAGTGATATTTGGGGTTTGCAGAGATGTACAATTAACTTACTGTCACGCTTTGGGAATTCCTTTTAATGTGGGGTGAGCAGGCGAGCGAGTGAATGTGGTGCAGGCAGCATGTGAAAGTTCATTTTTTCGTGCTGCCTGAGGCTGCGAGCAGAGCGAGACGCAAAAAGAGAACTGGGTATTTTTACTTGTGCTTTCCTTCGCAAAGAACCTCTGAAAAGCCCCCGGTTGAGCTCTGAAAAAAGAGATTATTGCTCTACGGTGATAACGTGACGTACATTTAAATAGTTTAATTCTGTTTGGGTGAATATTCTTTCTTAAGCAAGTCGGTGCAGCTCGTCTCCCTGTGCCGACTGGCAGCTAAAACAAGGAGACATTCGGTGGTTGCCCATTTTCTAACGGATCTGCTAATTTTTCTAGCAGCAGTCACCGCATTTCTGAGATGCCTGGCAGGAGACTGCGGTAAACTCCATTTTCCCATCAGCAGCAGCAGTGAATGTGATTATTACAAATATGAATTTTTATCACATTTAAAAATAAATACTCTGAGTAGGAATAAAATGACTGAGGTTCTTAGATGTCAGACCATGAAACCTGACACATATGTGCTTAATAGAGCTGATTTTTGAAAATATAGATATTAGATATTTGTGGTTAGAAAAAAATATATTTTGTAATTACTCAGAGAAGTGCAATGAGATCAGCGAGAAGATATGCCTTATTTTAACTTTAAACAATGCTCTGTACCAGCTTTTGCAACTAAATTCAAGAGCCTGGGGAGCAACAGAGGAGACCGCCTTCATGTGGGGCTTTTGTCCTGAGTGGGAAAATATCAACTAGAGATTTGTTCACATAGTTTAGTGGCATCCCTAAAATCTGAAACACCGCAAGCCACTGAAAAACTGCCTTAAACTTCATTCCCTTGTAAATGGAAACAGAGCCAGCTGTTAATATAAAGTAAGGACAAACATGTGAGGTGCTCTCTCATGCAAGGTCACTTCTCCAGCCCGATTCCCCGGGGTCGGAGGGCCCACGGGAAGATCATCCAGGTTAAGCCTCCATGCACAAAGAGCCTGAAGTTTTGCAGAAATCCTGATGCATTTAGGGTTTTTTTTCCCAGTGAAATCAGTGAATGAAAATTACCAAGTGGAGACCCCCGGCACGAAGATGCCGCCAGCGCACCACGGCGTTGCACCCCGCAACGGGGAGCTCGGCCGGTGCGAACAGCCGCGGCTCTGCCGTGAACGCCTTGAAAACGAGGGGAATATTCATTCTCACGGAGGGGACGGTAAAGAAAAAAAAACAATCATCTAGCCCGTTATTTAAAAAAAAAAAGAAAAAAAAAAAAGAGGGCTGGGCCGGGGTTGCAATTTGTCAGTGATGAATCACTTCAGAAATGATTTCTCCTGGTTTTTGAATTTGTGCACTCATGCCATGCCCCGGGGCAAGTTCATATATGGAACAGGCTATTCATAAAGAAAGAAGACGAGAGGCAAGAAAGCAGCTCGGGCTTGACCACCGGAGCCGTAGGCGCTCTGGTTTCATGCTCGGCGGGCTCCTGCCTCCCAGCTGGTTTGTGGGCAGCGGGCAAAGCCGGTGCGTTGGTGGGGGGCCTGGCTGGAGCTCGGGTTTGACGTTAGGAGATAAATCCCCACCTACGGAGCTCTGGTTTCAGTTTCGATGCGCGACAAACATGGTTGTACGAATTCTTTCCTTTGCCACCCCGTCTTTTTTTGGGCCTCAGCTCGAGAACGGCAGGGAAGGGATGAGCTGATCTGGGTGCAGTTGCCCCTGGTTTAGACCGGGGCTGGTCTGTCCGGAGACACATAGCAATAATTTAGGTCACACACAGGCACGAGGGGAAGCAGAGGTCCTGCTCCATTTGCAGGACTTGTCTCCAGCACCGTGCTGTTCTCATTGCTCAAGACCCACATTTCTTTTACAAGGAAAGTATTGCAAAATAACCCCGAGAGCTCCAGCTCTGAGGGTGGGAGAAAGCTGAACGAGGGAAGCTGGGCAAGATGGTTCGGAGGGCTGCATCCTGTATCTGATGTCCTGCACGCAGTCCCAGCCTGGGGCCATGCATGTTTGCTCCCAGCAAATCATGCTTTAGCACCTTGCCCACCACAGCACCGCTCTGTCTCCCCGCCAGATGTTTGCCAGCAGTGCCTTGCCTGGGACCACCGCTCCAGATATCTCATTCCAGGAAACCACTTTTACTAAAAGACCGGGGTGAAATCTGGCCTGACTGAAGCAAAGGCCATGATGCCTACGGAGCTCTTGCCCAGCAATTTACTTCTTCTTTTCAAGAGGAAGGCATAAACGTAAGGGTTTAGCGCTCTCTCAGCACTGAGAACATACAGGATTTTTCTTCAATGCAGAGCTTCATTTCTGCGATGAGCTGGGATCTGTTTGCAGAGTCCCTGGTCCAGGGGTAAAGGCAGCTGCAGGTGCCAGGAACAGCAGCAGACGACCCAGGGCTGGGCAGGACAAGGTCAGGGTCTGCGGCTCCGCACTGCCGTGGGATTTGGGGGAGCTGTAGCAGTCCCCATCTAGGTCCTTGCCTTGCCCGAAGCACACTGCCCGTCCGCACCACCAGCCTAATCGCAGCAGTTCAGGTGGAAAACGAGATATGTGAGAAGAAAAGCAAGCGATCCCACCAGCATCAGCACGAGCTGCTCCAGCACGCTCCCTTTCCAAGGTGAGCAGCCAGCTGGAAAGCAGGGGCTGCCCTTTCCTAGTATTTACTACTTCTAAAAGGGGTTTCCTAAGCCGGTTGCAATCCACCCTCCCAGAGCTTCGCAGCAGCTGGTTGGCGACTGCGTCTGCCCGTGCATCGGGCATGCGAGCGCCAGGCACCGGATGAGTCATGCTGAAAACACGGCAGGAGGTGTGTGTTTTTCCAATGACACCCTGGTCACCCTCCACCCGTCGCCAACGATGTCCTCGCTTCTGCAAGCGCCGGTGCCCCCGAGGGCAATGCAAGGGTTTTCCCATCAGCGAGGAAGGAGGCACTTGACAACGGGGAATCCCACATCGCCCCCACAAATCCTGCCCGTGCCGCCGGGCAGCTTGGGCCCTGTGCAAGCAGGACCATTTCCTAGCTTTTGGTGCGGTCTGGATTGCCTATCTAGGAGTCAAAGGTAGGGTGTAGCTACAAAAACTGCCCCGCATGCACTTTTTATTGAAAAAGAAGGGTTTGGAGTGGGTGAGGGGGGAGAGATAATAAATTTTCAGCCTTATTTTAAATACCACAAAGCAAAAGTCTCCAGCCCAGATGCAAGATATCGCTGTGGTGACTCTGTCGTTTCGACCGTATTTTCTGTTATTAGTTCTGAGCAATTGGGCTGGCTTTCATCTACATCAAACATGCACTCGTCTGTGTGTGTCTCCACTTGAGCAAGACGATTCTCATGTTTGGGGCCACACGCTTCTCTCTTTCATGGGTGGAATGGAACAGAGGTTTGCGTGGGTGGAGAACTGTCAGACGCAGGAAATCTCTGAATTTCCCAACCTGACTCTAGAGTTTTCTGTTTTGCCCTTGCACCTGAGCTGGGGGGAGATGACCTGCACTGGGGATGGGACAGCAACACGGAGGCAAGAACGTGTAACCTGCCCAACTAATTCCCCTTCCCAGGACCTTCATACCGATGCCCGAAAACCAAAGAGGGATACTAGGGAAGGAAACCAGCCAGATTATTGAAAAGCCAATTAAAAATCTCTCCTTTCTTACATGAAAGCTTTTCTTTCCTTTCTTTTCTTTCTTTTCTCTCTGCGGTGAGGCCACTTTGTTGGCCTAAGAGGGATGCCAAATTTTTGTGGACAACAGCCAACCTAGTTGTGTCTTCCCTTTGGCCGTGGGGACCCCAAAATATCCCTTGCCAGAGAGGTCTGCACTGTCTCTGCATGCCACCCCACAGGGCTCAGCTCTAGATCTGCCCTGGTCCCCCCCGCACCCTTTCAGAGAAGTCTCCTCCGTAGCTCCTCTCCCTGCTGGTGGCACAGGTGTTTTGCCAGAAATAACCCCAAAATAGCTTTTTCCCTTTAACAAAGCACTATCTGAGAGTAAAGACCTATGGCAGAGGATCTCAAAATCCCTAATACAGCCTCTGCCAAAGCCCCTGCACCAACCTGCTGGTTTCCATGTTGCACTGAAATTCCCAAGATTAGTTGAAGAGCTCCAGAAATTCAGAAGAAATCCCTCTGCACCCTCGGCCCYGGAGCTCTCCCCTGTCACGATGCCAGAGCACCAGAAACCCTGCAGTCCAGGGAGGAAACCTATCAGTCTTATATTTCAGCATGGTTTAAATCAAGCATTTCAGATAAAAAGGCATGCTATTAACTGGATGTTTTAATCTCAGGCGACAGACGGAAAGAACCTGCTTGCAAACCACGCAGGCTGGAGAGCGTGAGTTTGCAATTTGGTCTCTGGCAGCATTTGTGCATGGTCGAGTTCTACTATATTCAGGACAGTGACAATGTGAAAATAGATCTTACTCAACAGATTTGCTTCGATGTGTAACTGAGTCATAGTTGCTTATTCTTCTGACCAAAAGCAAGTATTTTCATATTCTTCCTTGCTCAGAGCATTGCGGAGCACTCATACAGGTTCTTACACCGTCATTTGAGTCACCCAGCTACCCAAAACCTCCTCAACCACATTCRAGTTGCAGATTAGGTCTCATGGAGGTGCAGGTGAGAAGCAGAAAGATTGATTTTCTCAGGTGCCAGGATGAAGCAAGGCACATTTTGGGGCTGCAACCTGCCTCATGCTGTTTGYAAGTCCCACTCCAGTGGCACAAAAGGGTCTGGATGCAAAGGGAGGCCAAAGTGCCCACCTGTGTCATCTCAGGAGAAGTGGCATTTGGCCCTACCCAGGTGCGGCAGAGGAGACCGAGAACCACCGCGTGCTCTAACGGTGCAAGTATGAAGTTGCTTCACGGTGCAACTACCAAGTCCCTTGACGATGCTAGGCCCAATCCTGCACAAGTGCCCGTTACACTGGGCTCAGAGAATTGCCCCAAATCAGCAAGCTATATCCTAATTCTGCACCTACAACTCCTTCTGCCCCCATTCTCCGGTATTCATGACTGCGTCCTCAGCAGGTGCAGTTCAATACCAACGGATTCAGCTTCTTCAGCGCTGATAGCGAGGTGCTAAGTCGGTCTGGTTATATTGCAATCAAAGCACGGGTTGCCATCGCTCATAGCAATGCTCTGCAGCACCAGCTAGGACAACGGGGCCACCCCTGCTCGTYCAAACCAGCCCAAACTGCAAAGCTGGACCCTGGTTTTGCACATCTTCCTTGGAGCAGTTGTGTTGGATSGAAGGCGAGAGTTAGTACCTGCCACCCTGAGCATTTTGGAGGGAGCCCGTTAGCTGCTCTGCCACCAACAAATCAAAACAGAGGTGTGGTTTTTTTTTTTTTTTTACTTTTAGTTACAAAACAGTTGCAATTCATCCAGTTTTCCTATCTCCTGGGCAATCTGACAGTGCTGAGACAGCTCCAGCCTGAAACAGCTCAGAAAGAGACTCGTATTGCATGAGCTCAGCATAAATATCAAAGCTGGATCCAAGCAGTGTCCTCCCAGCGGAATCCTAAATAATAACTTCCAAAAAAATTAAGGCCAAGGCCAGGAATAAAAGCACAGGGATACGGTTGAAGAATTGCCTTGGCGCAAGAGGCAAAAAGCCGTTTGGACGAGATGCTTTCGCCAGCAGAACAGACAGAGGCTGCGTGTGCCCGGCTCCCAAAGCAAGGTGGATGCAAAAGGCACGACCCACAGTGCAGTGGCTTATTAAGCGTGGCATAAGCATCTTTCGAGCAACCAGATCTGCTCTGCTGGAGGTTATGCGACTGCGTGTAATGCTGCGTAGTGGCTGCTGCTTTGCGGCCTCCTCTGAACAGAGAAGCTGGCCACCTGGCCCGCGCCGCAGATGGGCGAGCATTTGYGTCCGTGCCGCTGAGCACACGTGCCCTACAGGTGGTTGCGTTCGCTCTTGGGGGTTTGCCAGGCTGCAGACGACTTGGGGAGGGAAATCCCTGACAGCTGAAGACAGAAGAGAAGGGCGAGCCATCGCTCCCGCGACAGCGAGCGCTCACCTTGGCTCTAACGAGCCCGTGCCACGTCACTGTCAGCTAGATACCCAGGTCCGTCTGTACGGGGCCGTTTGAACGACGCGGGCACAGGTGCTGCTGCTGGGCCACAAAACGAGCTCTGGTTTGAACTTCAAACAGTTAATGAGAGGAGGAAGAGAAAGGAGGAGGCGGTGCTGCCGTCTGCTCTCGCTGGATGTCTGGCAGCCTGTCTGGAGCGGAGGCCCGGCTGGCACGGGGGCACCTCGAGCACGGGGCACTGCGAGACGGTGCGACCCATCCCGGAGACGCCTTCCCACCCCCGTCGCTCTTGGACGCCCGACTCGCCAGCGAGCTGCACCTCCAGCATCTCGTTGCAGCGTGGGAGCGAACCACAGAGCACATCGGGACGGATGCAATGTCTCGGAGCAAGCTGAACGGGACGCTGCAGACTGGGGCCGAAAAACGAGGTCAGCAGGACAAAATATGGACTCTCCATCCTTGGAGGTACTCAAACCACAGCTGGACAAGGCCGTGAGCACCCTGCTCTATTGGGCCTTGCTGGGAGCAGAGGTTTGGATCAGAGACCTCCAGTGGTCCCTGCCTACCTACAACATCGATTCTGTAATTCTAAATGATATATTACCTTCATTTTTTTCCTTCCCCTGATTTTTTTGTCTCATTATTTATATCCCTAGGCACTCACAATTTCATGGGAAATGACACACTATCACGCTTCGTTATTGCATTGCGCTTATATTACTATGGACCACACTGGATGACTGCGGGTTGGGGGTGCCTCTTCTCCCCCCAGTCCTATTTGCTCATCTTGGGAAGATAACTGGGAAGGAAATTTGTCTGAACCGGGAATTGGTGGCTTGAATTCTTGCTCTGCTTCTGTTTCACCAAAAAAAACTGCTAAAGGAAAGATTTATTTTAAGATAGTGAAATAAAGCCCCTGACTGTAAGCGATACTGGGTTATGAGAAATCCACACCGCACACCGGGCTAGTTGCTGTCACCAGCCAGCCCCCATGACTGCCGGGCTGGAGGCTACCAATTTTTTTTCATTTCAAAACTCAATCCCCTTTCTCGTTTTAATCTTTCAACTTGTCTCAGTTCTTTAAATTAATTTCACTTTAAATTCTCATGAAGAAACAGTTCCTGTTTTCTGAATCTCTGATATAACCACTGCTTTTTTTTCTGTCTGCGATCGCTGGGCTCGGTCGTGTTGCTGAGGGACAAGTACAGAAGAGGACAACTCTTCATCCTTGCAGGCAGCTCCTGGCTATGTGCTGGGGGTCTCCTGCACACCCGCTGCCCTGCTGTTATCCTCTCCAGCATGTTGGGGGAAATCTCTGCAGGCCCTTTCGAGTTTTTGGTAGAGGTCCTAGAGGCCCCTAGCTCTGGTCCTCTCATTTTTTAAGCCCTCTGCACCTCTTCTGGTGATTTTGTTGGCACCCTCCAGGTGTCATGTCCAGACCTGGCTGTCTCCCTACAGGTCCTTGTGTCCTGACCAGCGTCCTGGCCTGTGTCTTGGCATTGGGCAGATCAGCAGCAGCAACCTCAAGGTGCCCCACCATCTGCTCAGCAGCCTCCAGCTCCTCACACCCAGGCCGCCCTCTGACAAACATATCTAATGCACCACAGCTAAAACAGTCCCTCTCTCTTTATACCCAAAGGGGAGAAGAGCAGACATATGTGTTCCTGCTGGCATCGTGATTGAGGCCACACTGTGTTCACACTGTGCACATACTACATTCAAAGTGATTTCACTTGAACTAAGGCACCTGCAAATTGGATGTTTTGGGTCCTGGGAAATCAGGCTATTTTAAAAAAATATTCAGCTTTGGTCCGATTCAGAGCATAGTTTTTTAATTTCCAGCGAGCCAAAAATTCTGGGRAATTTTCTATTTGGAGACCCTGACACGCAGCATTTTCAGGCTGAAATTCATCCCCTCAACCTTGACGTTGTGCTGGAGCTGCGGGATGAATTACACGCAGAAAAGTTTGGCTGTGGCTCCTAACTTGAATTAGTGAAATGTTATTTTACCTTCACTGCTATTAACCGCAATCCCTTTCCGTCCCGTAGCAAATCGGATTTAAGGACAGAAAGCAGAATTCTGTTAAAACTGCTTTTGTCCTAGAGACATTATTAATCCGTTTTGTCAGCATTACGCAGCCGCTCGCACAGGCTTAAAAGTGGGTTTTGTGGTTCATTTAAGGATGCTGTGATTAACAAATACCTCAGTTAAAATCATTTTTTCTTCCTCTGCCACACAAACACCAGGACACACGATACTTTAATAGCCTTCRAGAGCACACTGCCTGCCTCGTAGCGCTCCCCCTGAGTAATTTYGGAAATGTCACGAGAACGCCTAAGAAAGCCAGATTTGCAGCCCAGCAAAACGCTGCAAGGGCAGGAGGGGGAGGAAAACATCTTCTGAAGAAAGACGCAACCCAGGGAGGGACGGACCTGGCCAGCTTGTTTGGGGAGAGGCAGGGCAGCAGGATGTCTTGTCCACTTCGCCATCCCCCTGCATCGCTTCCTACCACCAGAAAAGCTCTGCTGGGAAATGTGCCGTAGTGGAGGCAAAGCCCCGGGTAGGCGCCGGCCAGGACCCCCGTTTTACTGCTCACTGGAAGCCAAGACGGCGTAGCTGGGACACGGGAAGCCGTGTGGGCTGGGATGCTGCAGACAGAGCCATGCGAGGAGGTTATGGCCAAATGACCTGTCATTTCTTGCTGCTCTTTCCACCTATTTGCAATTTTGACAATTTTACCCAGACAGAAATTTGATGCCTGGGGCATTTGTCTTGCACAGAAAGTTTCAGCTCAGGTGGCCCCAGCCCTTCTGAGCTGGAAATAGGAGCGAAACGTATTGCCTGGATGGGGGCTGGTGGGCTCCTCTATGTGCAGGGAGGGCACATGGAAGTGGGTGGGAGACGTCCCCGTCCTGGGGCTGTCCTTGGGAAACAAGGCACTTCCCACCTCCGGAGCACTTCACAACCCTGCTTGGGATGCAATTCCCACAGCACTTTTCAGCTGGTTCTCCCTAAGGCTCCCAAAGCTCATGGGAATGACGCTCGCTCCTTGCACATACATGCTGCTGTCCTAATGTTCACCCTCTTCCCAGCAAACCCTCTTCTGTGCCTACCAAGCACATCTCTCTTCCTGCAAGGCTGCTTAATGCAAAGCTGGAGACTCTGTACTTGCAAGTACTTGCAAGACAAGGAGTCGGTTTTTTCAGTCCCAAGAGCTGCAGCAAAAGGATTCCGTTTCCCTAGCTCACTACCTTCAGTGCAACAGGCAGGCAGGAGAGCTGTGGCCCGAAGCCCAGGCAAGGTGCCTCATTTATTACAAAGTAATGCTCCGTGGAGAAATACTTGCAATACTTCTGTCTGCGAAAAGCAAAAGTGAAAACCGCCCCATGCGTTGCACTGATGGGCTCGCTGTCCCTGCTCTGCTGAGCGAGTGCACAGCTGATTCTTGCTGCTGAGTTTCCAAAGCTTGGTGTCGAAAGCATGAGTAGGATAAAAAGGTTCTTAAAAAGCAGAATTGTGTGTCAGAGGCAGCTCTGCCATAACTGGAGTGCTGCCCAGAGAAACCCCTCCGCCGTCTGCTTGCGTTGCAGAAGGGAGCAGCCTCCTCCAGCATGCTCCTGGGCTGGGACTAGGGGCCTGCGGACCCCTCTGGAAACCCCAGCCTTTCCCAGGCTCACTCACCCCTCGGCTCGAGGATGGGGTTTCCATCCAGGCCACTCTGTCCTGGAGCACAGCACCGGCCTGGGACCAACGTGGTCCTCCCTGGAGTTTTCGCTCCCTCTAGCATCTCCAAACGCCTTTGTGCTCTGAGCCAGAAAGAGCATCGCCAGAGATACACAACAAAAACCCAATGGCCCTCACTTTACTGTAGATACTTTGCACTTAACAAAAAGACCACCAAGATGTCAGTGAGAAGTTAGGGTGACAGAGGCACAGTGAGGTCCCTAAAGGAGGCCCAGGAAGGTGATAGGTTGGGACAAAATTCAACAAACTGCAACCCTGCAAATCTGTGGGGAACAAGCAAGGCCTGACATCTGATCCCGGTTTGGGACAGACCACACATTGCCCCGTCAAAACTCCAGGATTGCCACCCCAGCCCTGAAAGCACCGTGCTGTGTGCTTGCATCTGCCCCACCATCGGCACAACCCATCGTGCAGCCCCCAGGGCACCGGGGAAGAAGGAATGGAAAAGGTCCCGCACGAAGTGCAGAGGGGAAAAAAAAATCACAGCAGGGCTCAACATCTGTGCACGCCCTCTCTGAACCACAGCGCGTCAAGGGAAACATCCCAGAGGCCCCAGGCCAGGGCCAAAGCAGAGACTCCGGTCATTCCCCCAGTCCCAGCTCAAACAGCTGCTCTCTTCCAGAGGCGTGCGGGACAGCACTTCTGCTTGTCGAATGCACATTTAACCTCTTCTTCAGAAAGAGCCATTTCAGACGAGGGTGCTGACTCATTTTTATCCGCTCGGCCCACGCACTTGACTGAGTATGCCCAAAGAGACTGCAACACCTCCCTCCGATGCCATAGCTCGGCGGGGCTCTTCTTTCTTTCTTTCTTTTTTCTGTCAAGAGCCAAGTTACCAAAAATGTTTGTCACGTGACCCTGTAATACTGTAGACCCAGTTTCATTTACTGTAACTAGATTGACTTGAAAAACAAAGTTTCCAACAGAAGAGATACACCACCATTGCACTTAAACGGCCCCAAGCATGCGAGTTAATGGCACAGCAAATGTAGTTCAGCCTCGTAAATCTGTTTCTGTGCACACAGTGCTGCCTGCTTGCCCTCGCTCCCCTCTGCCTGCAGACATACAGTTTTGGAGGTTATGGTATAGCAAAGGTAAAGATTATGGTTTCAGACTTGGAGCAAATGACAAAACATAGCGGTCACATCTGCTGAGAGCCCGAGCTCCCAGGGGCTCTTTGCACTGATGCCAACAGGCTGGGGGCTCCAGCCCTGCCGAATCAGGAGAGCCGCAGCTGAAACGCCCTGCCTGGCTTCCCGATGGCTTTCAAAGCAAGCTCTTCCTAAAGCAAGCGCCCCAGCAGCGAGGAGCTGCTGGCAGGACAGCACGGAGCAGCCCGCTTTGGCCCCTCTCTTGGCTTGTGCAACAGCCCACATCAAACGCAGCGCTGCTTTTGAAGGTAAGGACCTCTGGCTCGGTTTTCTTTACGGCTTTCGCAGTGCCAGGCGTTCTCCCCGCGGCCAGCGAGTCCAGCCCGCGCTCAGAGCCGGGGTGCGAGGAGGTCAGCTGCGCTGCCCAGACCTCGCAGCCCCAGGAGGTCGTGGAGAAGCGAGCGCCAAGCCAAGGGAGCCCGCGCTGCCGGCGAGCCAACGCTGCCTCTGATGTCCCCGTGGCAAGCAGCCACGCTGAGCTCGGGTCCTGCCCGCACGCTGCCAAGCTGCTCGCCGGCGGAGAGCGCAGAAATGTACTCACCAGCACGTCGCAGCCTCTTCCCCCCCAGCTTCCTAGGAAGACGAGATRAAACGGACCTAGGCATTTGTTTTTTCACGGGAGTGGGGTTAAAAAACTCAAGCAGTGCTGCCTGCACGGGCATAATATCACTTATTTCCCTCCATTAAGCAATGATGTCCAAAATGTTTAAGAGGGAAAAAAAAGAAAAAAAAAACCCTCAGTCTTCATTCTCATTGGAACAAAATTACTCATGCTGACTCACCAACCACTACTTCCTCTAGTTACATTCTCTTCATATTTCTGAGTATGACTGGTCAAGCTCTCAGGGTGCTGGTATCGCAGCTTCAGCTCTTCCAGGAAGAATAGCCTCTAACAACACCCCGGGTGGGAATAGGGTTTCTGTGCTCTTTGCAAAGCCTCTGCTGCTGCTTCCGTGGCAGTGAAAGGCCAGGGAATCACCTACAAAGGAAAAAGTCCTTCTTAATGATAATGAAAATGTCAGACGCAATAAGAGAGCGTAACTCTGTGTGTGAATTTTTGACTCGATTTCCTCCCTGTGCCGTCTCCCCCTGGAAAGTTTGTTACCTTAGCGAAATGCGGTCGCTAACTTCAGCTTAATAAAATTAAAACCACACCGGCCAGCTGCTCTCCAGATGCATGCTGTGTGATTTTAGACTGACACAGCTCACAGGGCAACGAAAATGCCTTAAAATGAATGGTTTGGGGGTCTGACTTAAGTTTTACACTGGTGCAGCTGCATGCAGCAAGATGTAAATCAGCCTTAGGCTACCACGACTAGGAGGAAACTTTCCCTTTAGGTAGTCCACAGCTACTTACTACTGCTCTTTTGCATTAGCTTCGATGCAAACACCATGAGCCACTGTCAGAGAGAAGATATTAAAAAACATGGATTTTCAGTCACCATGGACAAGCCCTGCATCCCCAAGGAAAACTCTGATTAATTAGGTCCCTTGATTTTTGGTGCTTCCCATTTTACATGCATTTAATTACGTGGGTTTCGGATCAGCTTCTTTCAGGAGATCCCACATTGAAACCTCTGCAGTTTCTACCTGAATACTAAGGAGAGGATACAGGTATTAATGTAGAAATAACTGGGAGGCGGAGGGAAACAAAGCAAAACTACACTGTGCTGCCCTGGGGTTCGAAAATGATCATGAGTCATGTCAGGGTTAAAGGAGTGCCCGCCCCAGCCAATATCTTAATTTGGTACGGCTGGTTCCACTACAGATGCTCCGTGGGTACTCAAAGAAATCAGTGGAGGAAAGAAAACAGAGGACTGTTAAAGTGGAAACACTCATTAACAAACTTGCAATCACACTTCAGAGCGAAAGCAACGGGGCAAATCTGAAAATAGCCACTCTCTGTCTGTAGCTGAGTAACGAAAAAATAACAGAATATTGCCTGAGATCAGATAAAAACGCCGCATGAATGAGGGCAAATTGCAGCCCCTTCAAATTCAAAGTTTCTCTTCTAAAATGCAGTTTTGGCTGCACTTGTGTGGGCTAAAAATAGGAAAGAAACTGGAAAATGGGTGTGAGGGTCCTGAGAAGATTCCCCCCCCGAGCCGAGCACCAGCCCCAGGTCCTGATCCCCCACCGGCGATGGCCCCTCAGCCTCTCGATGGGCAGGACCGGGAGCTCGAGGGGATGCGATGGGCACCTCAAAGGGCAGGACCAGGAGCTCGAGGGGATGCGACAGGCACCTCAAAGGGCAGGACCGGGAGCTCGAGGGGATGCGACAGGCACCTCAAAGGGCAGGACCGGGAGCTCGAGGGGATGCGACAGTCCAGGCACGGAAGCCGCTCCGGTGGGGGCGGACGGCTCGAGTCGCCCCCATCTCCCCACTGCAGGCAGTGAGTCAGTGATGGCTTTCATTGATTAACAGCTTTGAGCCCGTCCCTCAACTTCACTGAGTCAAATGTGGCAGGCCACAAAATGCCGGGATGTGTCAAGCGAATGCAGAATTTCAGCCAAACTGGGGCACCCAGCTATAGCTGTCACTTCCCTGGGACGCAGTGGTTTTCTCGGGGATTTTGCGTTAAGTCGCTGCTTTCTGTTTAGTCATCAGGTGAGCTCATACGGAGGACTCAAAGTGTGGGCTTATCACCTCCGCGGTCGCAAACACCTTTGCAACGGGACGCAAAAAAAGCTCTGTGCCGTCCCCTCTAGAAAAGGGACTCTTTCTCGGCTTTTGACTTTTAAATGCCAGCAAACAGACTGCAGGCAGTCCTAGGTGTCCCCAGGAGCCCAGCTAAGGGGTGGCTGGGAGCCTGGCTTCCAGCCCGGAGCAGAGGACACTATTTGCACTTGTACTGGGATCCGCAGGTGGCGGGTGAAATGAAAACGCCAACCATTTTATTGCCAAATGCAAGAACGCAGCATCTCAGCTGTTCCCCACTGGGGTCCTACCTCCTTCTGCTCTTTCACCCAATGAATCCCACGTGGCTTTTCAAAAGCCCTTAATTTCTGGTGAAAAAATTTAGATAGAAAAGCTTTGCCCATCGCTACCGTCATCCTTGAATCCCTGCTCAAAGCCTCCAAGAAAAGTGGGAACTCAGAGCTGACGGTAGCTACACACGAGCAAAAGCCCCAGGAGCCTCCAGCCTGCTCAGGGCTGAAGATGTCGGCAGCTGCTGAGCAGGGACAAGCTGGCATGGGAGACAAGCAGGCTAATTAAGGGGTCTAAAAATAATCTCAGAAAAAATTTTGCAACCTGGAGGGCGGAGAGGAAGACAGAGTTTTGAAGAGGAAGGTTTTTAATGTAAATACTTTTCTAGAGGACAAAAATAAGGACTTCTGGTATGTGGTGTCACTTGTTGGTTCAGGCAACCCTTGGCCCACTCGGAGCCAAAATGCCAGAATTTGGGGCTAAAACCAGAGCAGAGGATTTAGCTGGCTTTTCCCAGATTTTGGAGCAGGACTCAGGAGCCAAGGTTTTAGCAACCCTCCAGCTATGAACCTGGCCCTTTTTGCCCCAAGAATTCCCGGGAGCAGGGCTGCTCCTAAAGCTGCTATGGGATCTCAGTGCCACCCTCACCCCACTGACTTCCAAGTTCCCATCCTAAACCCTGAAAATATTGGGGCTATTCAGAAAGGATTGGGGCAGGGTAAAAAGGGTAGCAAGGGCAGCAGGCCAACGTGTCCAGGCTTGCTCAGATGCAGGTGAACACGCTGCAAGCGCCAGGGCTGCTGAGCAGCGAGAAAAGCAAAGGAAGTCGCTGAAACTGCTGTCACTGCAGCGACGCTGAGCTTGTTTTCCTTCATCCAAGCTACCTTCACGCTAAAGCAATTTGTAACATGCAGAAAAAAAAAAGCTAAAGAAAACAGCGTTTGGTAGTAAGCCGTCCACAAGGGTTTTTCTATTTCCTATTTGCGTTGTGATTTAACGCAGCCTTCTCATTTCTTGGAACTGAACTTTAAACTCCAGAATCCCTTTCACAACCAATACAAAGCTGATTATTAAAATCGTAACTCCAGAGCAGACTCGGAGAGCCAGATGCTGCTGAGAAATCAGCTTCAACAGAAAAGTGTCTTCATTCCCTTGTGTCATACGAGAGACAACCGTATGCACGGCACGAGCCGCCGCGGCTCAGCCCCCAGCTCGGGGCTTGGTCCCTCAGCTGGGCTTCCTCTGAACCGTGCTCTGCACAACCCGAAAGGATTTGTTTGAAACACAGCTGTTTAAAACATCCTGTAGTTTTGGTTAGCTTTTTCCCTTCGTAATTTAAGATGTTAACGATGAGAGGTTTGATTTTCTCTCTCAGGAGGAAATAGGATTTATACGGTGTTTGTCAAGTTGCTGGGAATACTAGGAATGGGGGGGTTATCTATGTATCTGTGGCTACGCCTATGTATTTTGAAAGACGAGACTGTTTATTTGCTCTGATGCCTAGATATCTAAGCCATATGAAATGGTTATCAGTGTTTTACAAGAAACATCCAAGCGGTTGATCGAAATATCTTCATCTATAGCAAAGAAAACTGATTTGCATTAGCCCACGTGTGGTTTCACCCTGTGGCAGCAACAGACGTTTTGGAAATGTACTCAGTGTCGTTCTGGAGCGGGAATAACCCCTTCGGAGAGAAGCTTTTGGCGGGGTCTGCTCTGAGCTCGCTGCTGAGGACAGCATGCGTGCTTGGGGGAAAAGGTGGTCACGGTTTCTCCCCAGCGCAGTGGGGTTTCTGCACTCTCTCCACGCAGTTCAGTTTCAAAGGAGGGAAAAAAAAGAGAAGGCCGTTGTTGCATGACTTGCTGCTCCGCGATGTGCTGGTGTGTAATATTTAGCTGTATCAGACCCGAGGCTGTGCTCTCGTGGAGCCCCGTGCCCCAGACCCGGGGCACCGGCGTCTGCCGTGGGGCAATTCCCACGCAGAGCCCATGTCTTTATGCCTATCCCGGACGCAAAGTTAAACGACCTTTTGAGACATTCCCCCACCAAAACCCAACGGTACAACCACCAAGGCAATCCCTACAGCCTCTACTCAACAACAAGACAATCTTACCTTCGCTTTCCTCCTCGTAGCTCCCACCACCCTCCGCAGGGAGGAAGACACAGCTGCAGCGAGTGCCCCTCGCCTTAAGAGCACCGACCAGTTTATACGACATGTCACTGCCTTGCCAAAAAGAAGCGAAGAGGATATTTTCCCACGGCTGACAGTCACTCGTGCTTCCCCGGAGCAGACAGCTACACCCATCGAAAAGCATGAATTTTTTCTCATCGGAAAGTGCCTTTGCTATTGAAAACCACAGGCTTGGACTACCCTTCAGGGACTAAAAAGGAAAATGAAGGATGGGAACTGGGTAAACATTTTTAAAAAACCAGATGAGAAAGTTCCTGCTTGGATTGAAGTCACAGGCCATGTGGGCTGAGACCGGCCCTGGGAAAGGTCCTCTTTCCGCGGGCTTGCGGCAAAACCCACGCGGACTTCAGTGGGAACAGTGACTTGGGAAGGAGATAAGACGCAGGCAAGAAAACACCTGCTTCGTGCAGCCACATTTCATCATCTCAATAACAACCTGACCTCCCAGGGAGGTGGCAGAGAAAGGGGATGACAGGAAACTCCGCTAAGTCGCCCTTTTTCTCAGCTCCTCCATGATAAATTCCTGCTGCCACAGGCAGCCCAGTTCCAACCCCAAAAGCTGCCCATGGCACCTGCCCCCAGCCCATGCTGTCCCGCTCCTAGACTGGGTTTGGGGCACTGCAGCTGTACCGTGCCCAGCTGCTTCCCAGCTGCAATCTTCCTGTGTTGGTCCTGGAGGCTTCAGCCTTGCTCCAGGCAAGTCCGAAGGACGGCCACCGCTTCCTAGAAAAACACCACGGGCGTTGGTGGCAAACAACCGCTCTCACACCCCCTTCCAACCATTGCCAGGGCTGTGCCTGACCAAAATAACGAAAGGCTTAGCCAGAGCCCACTGAAAATGATGGAAAGACTTTCTTGATGCCAGCCTTTGCCCGGGAATCTTAGAGCACGGTCTTGCCTTTGAATCGGATTTTCCCTCTTGCTTTGAAACAAAAGCCCTTGCTTTCTACTTTATTTCCCAGTGGGTTCCCTCCCGACGTGGTTAGTTGGAAAGGTTACGTGCCCAATATTACCATGGCCGGGCAGGGGATATCAACACTGCCAACTGGGAGGGACTGGGAATGCCGGCCTGGAGGAGAGGAAAAGGGCAGCCTGCTGCCCAAGGGTAGCATGCCCAGGAGAAGCTATTTCCATTGCTCTTGGCTTTGGAAGCACGACTCGGAAAAGAAATACGCAATATCAAAATCATCCTGCAGATGCCAGCTCGGAAAAATAATACTTTGCCACGTCTGTACTCTGCTTTTTTTTGCTTTTTTTTTGCCTTTTTTTTTTTTTTTTTTTTTTACAGAAAGAGAATATGTTAACAGCTAACAGTCACAGCAACTTTAAAATGCAATGCTTTCATGAGGTGGAGACAGCTAAATACAGAAAAGTATTAGGGCTTTCAAAACAACTCATTGATATTCCAAAATGAGGCTTTTCATCACAAAACGGGGGGGGGAACGGAAACAGAAATTAAAACCTTAAACTGAAAAAAACTCAGAGAAAGGGGCTCCTCCTTGCTAACCGGCTGCTTCGTTATAGCAGTGTTCGTTTCTGTGACCGAGCGTAACGAGTCTATCCTGCCATAATCGTCTAGGCGACGAGGCTCGGCACTCGGAGAGCGTCTCTGTAATTTTATGAAGCTGTGGAAAATGACAAGCTCACATTTCGTATCCCATTTTGTCCCTGAATAACCAATAACACATTGCTGGAAGCTAAGCAGCCCTATCGCAGCTTCTCATTTGCTGCCTGGGAGCTCTGCTAAATCACAACACTCTCGAAAAAGAGCAAGAAAATAGCAACCTTTTTTCTACGCGGTGATCAGCTGACGTTTAATTGTGGTTTCGCTGATTTTATTGCTTTTGGCTAAATCATTCCCTCCCTTCCTCTACTGCCTTATTTAAATACTAGGTTGTATCTTTTGCCATTCAAAACAAAAACCTATTAAATGTCAAGCACAAAGGGGGATAAAAGTTGCTGACATAAGGCTTTGTGAGGATAAATAAATTTCTTTAAAAAATATCTCAAACAAGTGCTACCTCCAGCCCAAAATGTCGTTAAGAAACTTTCAGGCAAGAAGAGCTGACGCAACCCATTGATTACCATTTCCCTTCAGACAGCAGCAGTGACATTCGGTTTTGCCAGGACAAAAGACCCAAAACCACGGGCAATCAGCATAGAAAAGGTCAACATTTTCTTTTATACCGCATTCGGATTTCCCTTCGCCGGCCCAAAGTGCAATTAGCACAGCAGGTGCCAAGCAGCTTCAAAGAGCCTGCAAGAGAGGCTACAAATTCCAGGCAGCGCAATTCTCCCTGAAAAACCCGTTTTAAGTGAATGAAACGGCGCCATCCAAACACGCTGACTTCTCCGTTCTGCTTTCCATGAGGCGCTTGGAAGGGAGGCTCCGCTCGGAGCTTGCACATATATTTGGCTTTGCATTTTCTGTTCCCCTACTGCCACCTTTTAGGTTAAAAAGACTTGGTTTGGGAGATTCAGTAGCTCTGAAAAAGTGAGTGTTTTTCTGAGAGTAACCATCCCTGCTTCAGGGAAGTATCATATGATGCTTTCAATTTCTGGCCAGGGTAATTGCAAGGTTAAAACATCTGGGGAGCAGGAAGCAAGTCAGGCTGCGTTACCCTGGATCCAGCAGTTATGGGGATGCTATAGGTGCATGGTGCCCCCCAAACACACCAAGCAGCTTTGCCACCTAAAAGACTACATCTAACAGCAAATAAAAGTTGCAGCATATGTATTTACAGTAATAAAGCATTAAATGTGACTGACTGCAGAAGTGCATTGGATTTACCTGGTATTTTCCCTTAAGGCTCTGGCAAACTGCGCCAGGCTCTGCATCGCCCCGGAGCACGGCAAAGGGCTCGGGAACGAAACAGGCAGTTATTTGGCACCCGCGCGCTCGTGCTGCATCTCTGCTCCGCTACGTTCGCTACGAGGCCCCACGGGGATGCAAACGAGGGATGGGGTTTTGTTTGCATTGGCCTCCGGCGTTAAGTTCATATGGTTTTCAAAACTGGAAAAAAAGACACATGTGCCTCTCGTTGACAGAAACACGTTAATCCCAAGCGCGGGGGGGGGAAGCGCTGAAGAACGGCTGCTCCGGGGGAAACGCTGCTCCCGTCCCGCGGCCAAGGCTGGCTCCGCTTTGACTCCTCTACGTTGTAGGTGCAGGTTGACTAAGTCAGATCCAGCCTGCTGGAGCTGGGACAGGTTTCCGGGTTATGTGCCTACGCTGCCATCAATGGAAGAAGGGCTTGACTCACTCAGAGTCACTTTTTCTTCTTTCTCTGCCAGCTTGGGCCTGAGCCAGGAGGACACGGAGCAGGACTCGGGCGCCTGAGACGCAGCAAATCTCAGCCACTAATAGGGGTTGCTGGGGAAAAACTCGGAGATGCGTTTGATTTTAAAGGGAGAGACAACGGCAAGGAGTCCTTCCCAGTTACAGAAAATGTGTATTTTTGACAGGTGTGAAAATGCAGCTATTTTTTCTCTTCCCCTAACCTGCCAAAAATGCTGGAAGAAAGCTTGATTTTCCTGCTTATTTTAGGCTGAGGACACCTGTAACAAAAGGTGGCAGAAAGAGCACCGGGAAATGCTTTCTGGTTCCTTGCAGATCACCTCTAACTTCGTCGCACGTCCGACGCCGGCTCCGTGTTACCCAGCTCACCGCTTTTAGCTGACAGCAGTCCTGCTTCCCTCCCTGCCTCTGCTGCTCGAGAGCTTTCTGTCGTCCTGACGTAACATGCACTGTTTACATGTCACCGAGCCAGATGGATAAATATATCTTTTGCAGGTGCATTAACAAAGCTACGCCAAGAAATCCTGGATCAGAGGAGGCAGACGAGAGCCTTCCAAAAAACCTAAAGGGCTTGAAGCATAAATGGCTCAGCTTCATATGGCGGATCTTACTATTTTAGAGGCAAGCCCCAAACCGTAGCTGGATAAAGGACCTTAAACACTAGAAGCCGCTCCGTGCAGGGAGATTTCCCGGTAGATACTTATGAAACTAGCTATTTTTAGTGCTGGTTTTAGTAGCATCACATACACGCTTTGGTCAGATGGGTGGTTGGTGGGTCGGGTCACCCGCAGCAGCCTCCGCCTGGTCTCCCCGGCACGGAGAGAGGGGCCACTTGCCGCTGGAAGAGCCAGGTCCAACGTGTTACACGAAACCCAACCTGGGCAGCAAGCACCTGGGGCAAGGCCGTGCCCCACCAGGCTCGCTAGCATCCGGGCAGGAGGGAAAGGCCTGGGAGACCTGCACGGGGCAAAATAACCTTTTCTTTCGAGTTTGTGGGGAGGGAATGGCAGGAGACAAGTGTTAAGGGAGACGATTGGAGGGAGATCTCTGGCTACCGGCGGGACTCATAAATATCTGAGACCGGCAGAAGTGTTTTAGAAATACACTCCAAAATTACACCACGAGCGAACGGGGATGACCAGGAGAGGAAATAAAGACAGGGAGAAAGATTTTGCTAATGCGTTTGTACGATTTAGGAGGCCAAGGGCTATTTTCAGAGGGACTAAGGCATCTGTGAGACTAGGATTGCTGACAGGCAACGTGTCTGTGGCTGTTGCCTGCTCACGATTTGCTATTTGCTTTTACTTGGGTGCATAGCTGTGGTAGGATGGTTCAGAAGAAAACACACAAAAGACTCACAGATTTGCAGCGCTGATAGCAGGGCCTGTGGAAAATAGCCACGGGCAACCCGTCGTGCTTTGAGCCACGGCAGCCAGCCAGAGGACCTCGCTGCAGACAAGGTAATACGGCAGCACATCGAGCAGTGACTGACCACGCTCAGCTCTAGCAGGAGGGCAAGATGCACCGGCGCCAACGGCCATGCAGCGACACGTCGTCTTTCCAGCGCAGCTCCATCCTCACTGCTTACCCCAGGCAGCCTCTTTGCCTGATCTACTAAATAAATGTATATCAGCTTGCAGAAAGAAGGAAAGGAAGGGAAAGAAGTTTTTCACCCGTGGTTTGTAATTTGCATTTCTCACAGACAGATCAGTCCTGGTTTCTGCAGGCTCAGGCCTGTAGTCCTCCTGCTCAAACCGACCTTTTGCATCTGTCAAAACCTGTCTCTCTCCCCTCACTCTGGTCTTGACACCATCCTAATCCAAAGCAAGGGGTGAAATAACGTCCTGGTGCAGAACTGGAAACGCAGGACCCATGGTTTCTTTCTGTCCAGGGATGAAAGCAGTGTAGGGATGAAAGGGGAAGAGGCAGAGAGCAGGGAGCACCAGGAACCAAGGAGCAAGGGAAGGGCAGAGCTTATGGGGAGAAGTGAAGCCAGGTCCCCCCAGAAACGGTGCCACTGGGACAGGCAGGATGCGGCCACCAGATGGACTCTTGTGGGAGCAAGAAGGAAGCTTTGCTGCAGAGACATTTGCAGCGCGTCTTGATGCGAAGGAGCTGCCTCTCTCCCCCGCGCTCCCAGCTGAAGTGGATTCCAGCAGTCCCAAGCCTTCTCGCGCTCCCACCCTGGGAAACATGGAGTGGTCAGCATCCTGCCGGCGCAGCCCCTCTTCGCCCAACGCCCCCGCCGCAGAGAGGGGCCAGGAGCGGTCCCCCGGGGCCCAGCTGCATCCATCATCTTAGAGGGCTGTATCTTTTCTCATGTCACAACCTCGACATAACAGCAAAGCGGGACTAATGAGTCTTACTGGAAATTGTTCCCGGCAATAGCCAGGCCAGCAGCTGCGTTTCCCAGCGTGACCCCACTGAGCAGCATCAAGTTGGGTTATTGGTTTGGCATCCTCGAGCATTCCCAGAAAACCACATTGGCAGCCAGGTTCCTCCATTAACCGAAGCGCTCGCCCTTTTTCCAGAGAGCTGCTAACGTGCTCACAGCCTGCGTCCGCTCCGGGTTTGGAGCAAACGTTATTTTTTTTCAGGTGGGCATGGGGCTAGCGGGGCTAACCCCATCGCCGCCCTCACCGCAGGAAAAGACAGGAGCTGAGCCAGGCCTTCAAACGTGGGCACGTGGAGAACCAGGCATGGGCTGGTGCTGCTGCAGGTCAGAAAAGGAAAAACACACCCAATGCAACGCTTAAAAGCGAACAGATCTGGCGCGGCTTTGTGGGGGCACTTCCTCGCTGACGGCGACGCTCTCGCTGCTGCACTGAGAAATGGGTGCATAAACCTGCGCTGCCCGCGCAGCTCCTCGGATCGACGAGAGGCCCGCGGGCAGCGCGCAGCTCTCTGCGCTCACCTGTCGCCGAGGGCTGATGCCGCCACCAGATTTACTCAATCAGATGCACAGATAAGGGCAGGCGAGGAGAGTTCACGGTGACAGCGATAAATTTACGGTCTCTCCTGCACAAGCCATGAACGTGATTTTAAAAACAGTTAAAGGTCACAAGCGAGGAGAGCGCTGGGTGTGTGGGCTCCCGTCCCAGCCTTCAACAACACAGATGACAAAAACACTCTGCTCTGGCAATGAATCAACTCAAACGTCTCATAACAAAAGCTGCATTGTCTGTGTTTGGAGGATCCTTCCTCCTCTCACCCCGGCGCTGGGGAGGTTATCGGTGTCTGCGTTATTTCATTGTTCAGGAGTTCAAATATCAGCTGCAGAGGTTAGGAAAATACCCCTCTGAGAAGGAAAAGCACGAGGGCACACGTGTGGGACGTGGTGTCCCTCTCCCCACGCCGGCGGGCTGGAGGGATGGGGACCGAGCTGCAGCCGTGCGGAGCACCGCTACCCGCGGCCCCAGCTCTCAGCATCCCCCTCTGCTCGGGACCGGGGCTCGGCTCCGGACCGCCCTGCACGGGAAACCAGAGCCCACAGGAACTGCTGCCTCCAGGAACACGACGCTGAGGGTCACAGGAAAACCCCTACTCTAAACCCAAAGGTGGCCTGGCTTCTCCTGGCAACGTGTGTCTGCCCAGAGGGAGGGGAGTGACTGCAGGGAGATGACACGTCTCCAAGAGGTACCACGGCACCTCCGAACCCTGTCCCTGGGGCAGAACAGCCCCTGGCAACAGGCCGGGGTGGCTGGCAGGGGAGCAACGCTGCACAACAGGGCCTGGGGGTCCCGGTGCTCTACACGTTGCCCGTGAGCCAGCAGGGCATCTTTGTGGCCATGGAGGCCAACCTGCTGGACTGCATCAGCGAGGGCGCAGGAGGTCCAGGGAAGGAATCGTCACCGCTATTTAGCATTTGTGAGACCACGTCAGGATGCTACAGCCGGCGTGTGTGCCCCAGTACAGGACAGACGTTGATGTACTGGAGCAAGTCCAGTGGAGGCCACTGGGATGGTCGGCAGCTGGAGCACCTGACGTAGGAGGAGAGGCTGAGGGACTGGGCTTGTCCAGCCTGGGGAGGGAAAGCCCGCAGGGGATCTCATTGCTCCCCACGGCTATTTAACGGGAGGGTGCAGAGAAGACAGAGACAGACTCTTCTTGGAGGTGCTCGGCACAAGGACGAGGGACAGCGGACACAAGTTGCAACACAGAAAAACCCAACTAGGTGACAGCAGAAAAGACTTTCACCATGGAGGTTGTCAGACACTGGGACAGTGGCCCGAAGAGGATGTGGGATCTCCACCATTAGAGATGTTCAAACCTCAAATGGATGCAACCCTGAGGAACCCCAGGCCCAAAAGAGCCTGCGACATTTGACTTGCCTTTGACTTCTCCTGCTCAGACAGACGGCTGGGTGCTGACAGCCATCCCAACGCACTGGAGCCAGCAAGGGACATTTTTAAAACTAAGTAAAGTTTGCAAGGAGAGGTTATGTCTTCTAATAGGGCAATATACAGTGAGGAGAAAAATGAAATAGCAAAGCTTTCGGGCACCTGAACCCTTTTTCAGCTTGTCCTCTGGAAGCACTGTCTGGTTTTTTTTCCGTCTCTATCAGTCAGGCTAATAAAAGCTGTGACCTCTCTCCGCAAACCTCGCCTCTCGCAGGATGACATGGAAAAGGCCGCCTGCTCACCCGACAGTGATGGAAAACATGCCCATCCCCATGGTCTGAGAGAGACTGTTCCTCTGAGAACAGCTCCCTGTAAAAACACTCGCCACATGCTCTCCACTGGCAAGATGCTCGTCCTGACTTTCTCGGTCTGGTTCATTCCTCAACCAGCATTTTCTGCTCTTTCTGGAGACCTTTTTACCCAGTTCTCCGTAACTGTCATCTGGCTGTTTTACACGACAAGTACTGTGGGTTAAGGGAGTTTTTGTAGCAGCACAGTATGTCAAGGACAGAGGCAATATTTCTTCCTCCATAGGAAATGGGGCTGCAGGTCCCTGACCTCGTCCTGTCTGTACCAGTGTGGCAAATTTCATCTTTGCAGCAACCACATTCGAAGACTTCTTTGTTCTGTCTCACCTCAGTTTTCCGCAGACTGGACAACCCTGCTTCTTCCAGGGGTTTTCCAGACCTCAGGACACTTACTGCTTTTTCCAGCACCAGTTCCCACTGCTCCAAAGCCTTCCTGACGTGCAGTCCATGAACCTGCACACGATACCTCAGAGATGCTCTTTCCCATTTCTCCCCACCTGTTCCCACATCTCTTTCAGACCTCTCAGGTCACTCAGAAACAATTCCCATCCCAGTCCTGCCCTCCTGAGCGCCTGCAGCCATTTCCAGCACGGCCTCGTGTGACATTTCCCAAGCCTGCTCCCTGTTCTTCCAGCTAATGCATTTGTGAGACTGGGAGTAGTGCTGGCCTCGGGACGCACATTTCCACCACCACCCCCAGCTTGACGAGGCCCCATTAAGAGCTTATTCTTCATCAGGACCATATTCCCTTGTTTACTTATCAGATAATAATGTAGGTGGAAAGGGACCTCTGGAGGTCTCTGGCGCAGTCCCCCACTCCGAGCAGTGCCAACCTGGAAGAGGTTGCTAAGGGCAGTGTCCAGTAAAGTTGTGAATATTTACAAGGATAGGAATCGTTCATGCCCAGTGCACCTCTAAAAAACATCTGGCTCCATCATCTCTATACCCTGCCGTTGGGCAGCTGAAGACAGCAGTGAGATCCCTCTTGAGCCCCCCAGGAGAAAAGCTCGTGTAAAACCCCTAGTTGGGAACCAAACCACCCTGGGACGAGCAGGGGCATATTCATCATCAGGGTTAAAGCATCTTCATGTCAGATAGTGCCTGATCCCCAGATGCCCGCTTCCTGCTGCCTCTCCAGGTCTTTCTCAGCTCTCCCTGGGTCCTCAGCTCAGCATCCTCAAGGCCGAGGAAGCAGGCTCCCTGCCCCTCCACCTCCACTCATGATTCAGAAGTTCACCGGTTAGAAGTTTCATTTTTCTTAAAAGGAAAAAAAAAATGCAGAACTCTATCTCTTCGGCTTTTCTCCCTTTCGCTCTGAAAACAGCTCATAACACTGGTGAAGGGAAGAATGACTCCTTTCTTCTGCTCTGCGGGCTGTTAACTGTTCCTGTGCCGTAGCAGTCCTACGTCAGGGCAGCAAGTGATGGCTATGTCAGGAAGAGCCAGCACCACCGGTGCACGGGCGGTTGCCATCTGGGGACTAGCAGCCCCACAGCTTCTCTGCCAACAGGCCTGGCGGGTGACCTACAGCCAACACCAGCCCCCATGCAGCACGGGGGCTGTCCTAGGAGCCCCACGCGGGAGAACCCACCTCCTAAATGCCCCCCATCCTATTCACCCCGCGAGAGAAGCCACATTTATTGCTTAAGCAGGTGCAGTGATTTAGCTCAGCCACTGGATCAGCCTTTCTGTAACCTCCTTCCTTGCAATGCGGAAGATTTATGGTCCAATGGCTTGCACCATGGACTCTCCTGTAAATTTTTACAACATATTTTAAGCTTTGTTAGTCCTGAAGAGCAAGCACAGATCATGTTTATGTATCCACGTTTCAAGCCCAGAACAAGCCTTTTCCTTCCCTAAGATCCATTATTTGAATCTAGCCTGTAAGTTATTCAGTATTTTACAGCATCATTAAATTCATAAGTTTTGTAACACCATTAGAAAGAAAACTGCCAATATACAGGGTACAGGATAAATCGCATCTACTAGAGAACAGGAGAGCAATGATGCTCTTTGCACCTTTTTACTGGCAACAGGAGCCACAGAAATTGGGCTTGAATGGCCTGCCCAGATCGCGGTGACACGCTGGGGACGCAGGAGGGAGTAAACGGGCGAAACCCTTTTGGTAGCACGGCGAGGCTTGTGCGTTTGGGCTGCCAGCTGGCTGAACCCGCTCTGCAGACGCAGAGCAAATCGGGAGGGTTGTGAAGACACTGTACGTTGTACTTGGCCTCGGAGGCGCTGGAGAACATCACGTCAATGTCATCCAAGGAAAGAATAACTAAAGCCTGCTTTTAGATACACAGCTCTAGGATATTATTTGCTTTGGATGCGCTAAGCACCTGCACGCTGAAGTTTTATGCTTTGCCATCCTCTCCCACTCTTCAGTACACCTGGGGTCCCAGGGTTTTTCTCCCAAGAAACCAGTCCAGTTGCCTTTCAAAGACACGTGGCCATCAAAGCATTTGCCCAATACACAGCTCTGAACTCATATTACATTTGTGCTGGGCATGCCTTCTTTAGGCCTGTTGTTACTTCTTTTTTTTTTTTTTCTGTTAGGAGGTGGTATTTGTAACCAACCTTGTTTGCTTTCCCTCTGTTTATTACACCGAATTTCTGTTTTGCATAATTTCGGCACGGTGAGGAGTACGGTTCTTATTTGTTTCAAGAAAATAAACCAACCTGAGAATGTCTTACTGGTGTGTTTTTACTCTCTGATTAAGATCAAGTTCAGAAATTAGTCATTTATCAGTGAATAACCCTATGAAGTAGTAAAACAAAGACTGTTTTAATCAGCTAAAACCAGGCTTTTTCAAACTCACTCGATGTAAAAAAATGGGCTTTGTGATATCGAAGTGGGCCGTAACAGACACTCAACCACTGGCAAATTTTGACAAAACAAGACAAAATGATTGCCATATTTCCTCCCGAGCTTAATAGTCTCGCTGTACGAAGCGGTGCAACAGGCAGGATGTCAGCTAGCATGAAAGGCTGTGGAGCGACGAGATAAGCCCTTCCCATGGGCTCCTGCTGAATTTCCCAGAATTCAGGCAGGAAGAAAACCTCTAAGCCCAGCACATGTTGAGCAAACAGAGGTTTTGGGTCTAGGACTACTGAACGTGTGCTGTGGAGCCTCCCACGAGAGCTGCCTCAGGGCTCAGAGCCCCGAGCAGGGTAAGCAGGACTCCTTGCTCAGAGATACCTTCAGGATGGACATGCTGGGCTGCTCCGACAAGGTGGCCCCAGCCCACTCCAGACCTGCCAGCTTGCTGGCAGTGAGCAAGCTTTCCTCCAAGAGGTGCATCTCATTGGCATCACTCGGATTCCTGCAAGGCTCTTTCAAATAGGGGCTGAAAGAGCCTCTTGGGACAAGCTGTTTGACAGCCAAGGGCAAACAATGCATTGGCATATCTGCAGCATCTTTCATTCACCAATGCATATGGGAAACGTTCACCCATGAGCAAAAGGCATCTGCTCCAGGTATGGTGTCTGGCATCAGTTTAACACCAAGCAAAACCTCTGCACGCAATGGTTTGCGTTTGTCTCCAAACATTGGCATGGCTGAGCTGGGCAACCTCTGGCCTCGAGCCTGGGAGCATCAAGCCCTTGACATCTCCAGGCCAGCTGGGAAGGAGGTGTCAGTGCATGTATGTGCAGTAGTAGTTAATCCCCCATTTCAGGGCTTGTCTTCTGCTTCCGAAGCACCGGAGATGAGCTGCTGCTGGAGAAATGGGATAGGCTCATGCGTATGGGGGAATTAACACCTCTCCATGGTGGGATAACAGGTCCTGCTGATCTAGCTAGGCTTAATGTGACCCCCAGATTTGAGGGCAGAGTTGGGCAGTGTTTTTGCCTGTACGGTGTGGAGCGGGTAGCCTGGGGACGCTGCAGGAGAAAGCATCACTTCCAGGAGTGGGATACTGGATCCCAGCGTATTTTGCTACAACTTTGGAATACAGTGATTCCCGAGGTTTCTCAGAAAACCTCTGCAAGTGATGTGACTCGGATCTTCACCCAGGTCACGCAGAGCACAGGATCTCATAACGAACAGTTTGAGGCACCTCTGCTTGGGGGAAGCAGCGCTGCTGCTTCCAGGGTCCCTGCTTCAGGCTTCCCTTCTGGGGTCACAGCCCCATCTCCCTTGGTACCTCCTAGCTAGGACTCCAAATTGCTCTGACTGGTGTCCTGGGGCCCAACAACCGCGTCAGCTTGGGGATCTTTCCCGAAGCATCACCTGCCTGCAGCCATGTGCCCCACCAGCGTTTCGGGACACACTCCAGGCACCCCCAGCATCCTTCTCTTTGTAGTTCGACACAACCAAATTCTGTGGCAGTTTTAACTCTTTCAGCACTTTTACAATCAGTTCCTAATCTTACGATTGTTGGTGCTGTGGTTACTTCAGTGACAATACACGTAGCCACAATGACAAGACAAACCAGCTGCTAGCCACTAACTGCGCTGCTCGTCAAGCACCGATGCTGCCGCTGCGCTGGGAGGGACGGATGTTGCCTGATGGATTTGCCACCAACAAAGCCGGGCCAAGACAAGCCGGGAAACCTGAGCGGAGACCGAACACGGTTCAGTTTCTTTGGTGCGTTCTGTTTTGATCTGATAAGAGCTAGTGTCTGCGGGCCAGGGAAAAACACAAGCCAGTTAGTATTATAATCTGTGGCTTTCATATATTTCTCACGTGAGAAGCAAAAATTCTTTGTGCACAGATGCTACCAGCGACTCGTATCACAATATATATTATAAAAGAAACTAACTATAGCGTTGATGCTTCCTATCGCGTCAGAAACACATTGAGGGCAATTTGGGATTAATTATATAGGGTTCAACATCTTTGGACAGACAAGAATTTGAGTTTGCTCTCTAATGTCAGCTCCCTGTTGAGCTCATTTTGTTGTCATGTTTTTCTCTTCCCTTTTCCCAKGAAGGGCTGGAGATAGCTTAGCAGGCTTTGTTTTGTTTTTCTAGAAATTGGGGAAAACATGCATCCTCCTGTGCTGGTTCCAATTTTTCTCTGCCATGTCATCTGAGATGGTCCTTAAGAGGTGAGGGCCTGGCAGGTTACTTTTGACATCTGTCACGAGTGCGAGCGGATCAAGCTGGATCCCACAGCAAAAGACACTCCCAGTTTTTATCCTAATTAAAACCAGTGCTCCTGTGAAAAGTTYCTCTCCACAGGCTGGCATGTCCCCGTGAGAGGAGCCAGGCACAGATGCTCCGGGTTAGCTGCCTTTGGTGCTTCTCCCCAGCGCTCAGCACCACCCAACATCGGGCCTGTCCAGCAGGGCAGRCACGTGGTCCCCGCTCCAGCACGGACCCTCCACAGGCCATGGTGCACAAGTGCTCCTCCAGCCGTGTCCCCAGCAATGTCCCCGTCCACTTGCCACCTCCCTTGCGTTTCTCCAGACAGGTCTCTTCAGCTTTCTCCTCACGCGTGCCTTTTTGTGTCTCCTCCCACACGCATCCCCTCCTGTATCCCCCAACAGCTACTGCCCTTTCTTAAATACATCCGAGCAGAGGCGCCGTGCGCTCCTCTGACACGGTTTTGGTCTGYGGTGGGTTATTTTCATTGGTTTCAGAACTGGCTGGAATTGGCCATGASCAGCACTGGATGGTTCAYGGYCTCCTCCCATGCAGGGCACCCCGCAGCCCCTGCTACCAAAACCCTGCAGTTTAYGCCCAATACGCTCCACCCTCCACCTCTGCAAAACACATTTAAGAACTGTTTGAATAGATATCCATAAAAATGCTATTTTTGACATCATCACAACCTTAACATACATTTATAAAGCTAACCCTTCCTCCCAGACAATTGGCACCGTGCAAGGGGTACATACACTCAATAAAACTCCTCCCTCGCCCCTGGGAAGCAGATTATCAGGGTTAACGCTGCCACAAGCTGAGCAGGTACATCTTGCAAACATCACCCTTGTCCCAGTAAAACACAAAACCCAGAAGGTTACAACAGTTTGAATATTCAGTGCGCTTTAGCGTACAAGCCAACGACTGAGATAGCATGAGCAGTGGGTAACGCTGCTGCTGGAGGTACCGATAGGTTAATGGCTCCAGCCACTGCAGGCTTCATCCAGACCTGAAATGAGTGGTGAACAGTGTTCGCCTGATGCAGCAGGGGCATTTCCTTATCTRGGGAGCAAAACGATGAACCAGACAGTTTTGGTCTCCTCAAGCTTCATACGAAAGCATTAGCTGAGCTCTGACCCCTGATCTCCAAAGGGCTTTCTGTCCCACCTCATCACACCCTTCCCCTTTTTCTTCAGGAGCATCCGTAAGTCCCGGCATGCGGGGCAGAAATGTGGAAAATTTCCAGCCTTTCTTGTTTCTTGGCTGTGTCCCACCAGCTCCCGTTTCACAGCACCGCCACATCCACCACAGGAGCACCACCCCGGGGCAGCGGCTGTAGGTGTCCTGCACTTCTTTAAGTTCACGCTGGGTAGAGACATCCGAGTCCTTAGTTTCCCACCCCAGGTGTTGGGTGCAGATCGCATCTATCCCTCCACCCAGCGAGCACCCTACTGCCACCACAGATGCCCAGCACAACGTCCCCGTCTCCTGGCCTCCTCCACTTCTTTTCTCTAAACAAATTTCTTCGTATTTCTCCTTACACGTCCCCTTTTGTGTCTTCTCTCACATCCCTTGTTCTGTCAGTGATGGGGCCACAGCCCTCAACCCAGAAGGTCCATAAATCAGCGCCACAAGTTGGATTGAACCAGATCTCATTCCCAATTTTCCTATTCTTGCCCCGAAATCCTTGGCTGGCAACGTGAGGGAAGCCGCGACCACCCTGCAGAGCACCAAGCCGGCAAGCGGAGCCACGGGCTGTGTGGGAGGACGCGGTGTGCAGGTGAGATGGTGGTGGTGTTTGTGCTAGAGCTGGGCGTCGGGCGGCAGATTTGTGGCACATCCTAGAGTCTGTGGTTTGGGGTTAGGGGTGCAGTATCTGAGGCAAACAGGTCTGCCTGGAAATGACATTTTCTGCACTTTGGGTAAATATCCTCCCACTGGCCTGTGGTCCATGATGGCCTTGGCAAGAAAGGGCCCTTGGAAGGGCRCTGGGGTCAGCTATACGGAAACCTCCTGGATAAATGTCTGTCCTGCACCTTTTTAGGGCCCTCCAGGGCGATGTCAAGATACCACAGGATGGGACCGTGGGCAGGGAGCAGTGAAGCGTTCACCCAGCATGGCAATACGGGGTATCCTTGTCTTTAGAAGGATTTCTACAGGTTTCCCCACTGCTTTTCGAACATCTTTGAGCGCTCAGAGGACCCTGCGCCAGGGAGCTCTGCAGCTTAGCCCCAGCTGCACGGAGAAGCATCCCCGGCTCTTTGGTTTTGAATCTGATCCATTAGCATTTTGTTCAGTATTTCCTAGCCCTTGTACTGGAAAAACAGTGAAGGCTGAAGGAAAAGGTTCAGTAAAGGTCTGGGTTTGGTTTGACCCCTTAYGTGGGGTCTGACTGGGAGTGAGGGCCCCTATTACAGATGTCCTGGTGCCACAGCCACATTTGATGACAGCTATAGCTATCCCTCCATCAGCTTCGCACCAGAATTCACCATCAGTGGTCATTAACAGTTAATTAATYCATGCTGAAGCACAACAAGCTGCGAAAGTGCAGACACTCAACAGAGAGGGAGGCTGATGCTCCTCAGGGCTATGAAATCTCTGCGTTAGTGCATTGCATACCCAAAGAGGGATGGCAGGTGGATTTTGGAGCCCAAGGAGAACCTGGCCACCAAACCACAAGTTCTTGGCAATCCCTGCTCAAGCAGCATGATGCCCAGCTATAATAGGGGCTTTGTCCCTTTTCCCATGGAGAAAGSGGTGACTTTTTCCCCACGTGGACACGCTGGCAGCAGAGAGCACTGCTGATGCAGCAGGTTGAGGTGGGGTCCCAGGCTTTCATTTGGGACCACTGGAGGTCATTACAGATGGAATAATTTGGGGCTTTTAGTGTCTGCCTATYCCAAAGAGCTGTAAAAATACCCACTTGCCGCATGACTGTGCCTTAATTCATCTCTGCCCCCTTTTCCTTTTGGTTAGGAGAGAAAAAAAGGGAGAGAGAGCAGTACATGATCCCTCCTTTCTAATTATTTCAATATGCGGATAAACGAGACTTACATTGGAAGCGACGTGCCGTTTTGTGGCCAACTTGGCCGAATTTCAAGGGATAAAAAGCCCCAAAATGAACCCAGAACCTGTTTATGTTAAAGGCATTAGAGCACGAGGTCTTCTACCTTGCAGGGTAATCCATTCAGCTGGGCTGATGACTGCGCAGAGGGAGGCATCTGGGACAGGTCTCCAGGGACCTGGGGGATTTTGTCCCCTTGCTGCCCGGCAGGGACGTCCCCTTGGGGAGGAAGGACCTGAGCCTGCCTGCACCAGSCCGGGGCAGTAGCTTGGATGAAGGTTAGCTGCTCCGAAAAGCAATTGCAACCTGCAGCAACGCAGCACGGCCCAGCTACACGGGCATCCCTCTGCATCCTCCTGCTTGCAGCGGTGCAGTTTTGCCTGGCCCCCAAACCTCTCCTCCCCTGCATGCTCAGCAGCGCCTTGCTACACCGAATTGCCAGACCGGGCCATCAGCACGGCAAGGATTAGCAGCCGGGGCTGAGCGGAGCCCAGATCTTACCCCAGCACAGGTGGAGCGTGAAGGCGGGCRGAAAATGTCCTACCTGCAAGAGAGCCAGAAGAAACAGCCCCAAGAGCATCACTCCTGCATCCACGTCCCTGCTCACGTGTCCCTGGGGCAGGGATAGGCAGAGACCTAAAACAGAAGCATCAAACATGTCAKGCATGGGCTTGCAAAGCTCCTTTGCAAGCATGTGGGCATATAGGTATACATGCAGCATACACACGTGCCTCCACGCAAACACGCTCACACGCATAGGCTGCATGCTACCCACGGGGAAGCGTAAAGAAATAAAAGCCATGACTCCCCTCTTGTGTGTCCTCCCTGTAGCAGCTAATTAAAACACTCTGCAAGACAAGCCTTTGCACTGCGCGTGCCCCAGCTCCCACGGATGACAACTCTAGGCTATTTCCACTGTGGGTTATGACAAAAAAGGTGAAATATCATTTCTAGGGATAAAAGAGTAACGTTTGCAGGCGCACAGAGGAGGAGGGGTGCTATACAGGCAGCTATTGCCTTTTGGAAAACAGTGTCTTCCCCTCACGTGTCCTCCGCTTAGAATATTGCAACAAAAATGGAAAAAATCACTGCAGGCTTTATCTGTGGAAAAAGTTGGTTTTCTGGCCAAGCTTCAAACCCAGGAAGATGTAGCCAGAAAACACCAAACCTTCTGAGCTTGTGGAAGCATGATTCATTTTAAACTTCACAAGAAGCCAAAGCTTTCTGTAGAAAGGAGAAAGGCTTTTCTGGTTAAATTTTTGTTGTTGTCAAAAATCCAATTTTCCTTCCAAAAAAAGAGAAAAAAGAAAAAGAAGAAAAAGAAAGAAAGAAAGAAAAGAAAACCCGGTGGAAAATTTTCAACCTGCCCTCAGTGTAGCTATCAGGGAGCTGGCCTTATGCCCAGGATGTGTAGAGAAAATGTGTAACATAAGACGGACCCAGCTGTTCAAAGAAACAACTGACTCAGGCAGAAGTTAGACACACGGTATCTTTTTGGGGTTGGAGTGGAAAAAAAAAAAAAACTTTTAAAAAAAGCATTTGCAAGAAAATACACAGGTATTTTCTTTTGGATGTGTTGGTCCTTCATTGGTCRTGCATTATGCAAGTGCAAAAAGCATTGCACATGCTGTTAATTAAAAAAAAAAGAAAAAAAACACGGTTAATTGTAATCTGCRAAAGTGTAATTAGATCTTTTCTGACCCTAACGAAACCAGAGCCCCAAAATGGGTATATACTCATATAACACCACACTCGATACCGCGAAGGCCTTCTTGAAGGGTCGGTTTACGCTTTGCTGAGCCGTCGGAGACATCGCACGGGGCTGCTGGATGCGGAGAAACGCCACGTGCCTGCAAACCCAGCACGCCCGGGGGGWATCGCTTTTTGGGGGGCAGATGGGGGGCGTTTGGGGGTTTCCAGCGCCGCGGGAAAGGGAGCGTCRTTTCCGACGTCGCCTGCCCTTCCCGCGGGTCCGGCAAGCGCGGGAGCGGCGCGGGAAGGGCGAGCGGGCGCCGGGCTGCCGCCCGCAGCACCTGCCATCCCGGGGAGCAAAAACAAGTCGCTCGTCACAGCAAAACCATGAAAGAAAAACCACAAAGACCGACGCACTTCTGAGTCATTCCCCCGGCCTGGTGCAGGGCCGCATTCCTCCAAAACCCGCCGCCACCTGCAACCCGCCCCGAGCTGCTGCTCCGCGCGCCCCGTTTCCCCTGCCCGTCTCGGGTCCCAGCACCAAGGGCTCGGCCGGGCGAAGCCTCCGGGAAACGGATCCCGAAGGGCTGCAGCAGGACCGTCGGGACGGGCAAGCGCAGCTCCATCTTAAAGAGTGGAGAGCAAAGCGCGGAGCGGAGGTGGCAGTTTGCAAGGTCTTAGCACCCTCAGCTGGGCCAACGCGTGCTCTGCCGAAGGTCTCCTTCGGCTTTGCTTTAACGCAGATCCCGTGGCCGCCGCGGAGCCCTGCGCTGGGAGCCGACGTCCCCCGCTGCGGCGGGCTCGGAGGTCACGCGCGGCTCGGCGAAGCCCCCAGCGGCTTTCCTGTAAAATCGCATGCTTTTTTGTTGCTTTTTTTTCTTAAATCGTGAAGAGGCTCGTTTGAAGCTTGAATGGAGATCAAGCCTTCACAGAAAGTGCTATCAGGATTAGTCACCGGCCGTAGCCCTGCTGTTTACGTGAGTCACGGAGGTTAGCTCCGAGGCGCCTCAATTAAAGCCCTGCCGGGTTTTCAATTTTTAGGCTGTCCTCGGAAGACCTTTCGGTAACTTTTCGCCAGTTCTGCTCAGAACTGGCAGCTGCTCTCGGGCATGTGTGTTTACCGAAATACCCGTAGTCGCTGCAAACGCTTTTCCATGTGATTACGCGCGGCAGCCGAGGCTGTTTTGGCCAACAAGCTCCCCCTGCTGCTCGGCCCCGCCGGGCCGCTCCGGGGCTCCTCGGTGCCCAGAAATTGTGGATTTGGAGCCCGCGGCGCTGGCTCGCTCCTTGCTTTTACACGGGAGCATTGGAGGCTCTGCCTCCCGGGCCGCCGCGGGCTTGGAAATCCTCCCTGTTGGGTGTAAGAGGAGGAGAAGGATGGCCAACGTTGGATGGTTGGAGAAGACATCTCCACTAGAGCTCAGGGACGCTATGAGCTCAACCAGAGCGACCGCGGCAGCGTTGAGCCTCCTCTGCCGGGACTAAGCCATGCCGGCGGTGCGGGAGCGACCCAG
This sequence comes from Casuarius casuarius, assembly GCA_003342895.1. Classification (NCBI taxonomy): domain Eukaryota; kingdom Metazoa; phylum Chordata; class Aves; order Casuariiformes; family Casuariidae; genus Casuarius; species Casuarius casuarius. The sequence goes on along the minus strand of PTFA01000080.1, from coordinate 3,761,424 downwards.
CGGTCGCGGCACGGCGAGAGGACCCCGGCGCCGGTGGCTTGGGCTTGGAGGTCCAGCGGTTCGCAGAGCCAAAGCCAGCTCTGCCCACGGGGCCGGCGCCGGCAGAGGTCACTGTTGCTGAAAAATTGGCGCGGCGTGCGCGCGCGCGAGCCGAAAAAGGGAACTTTGTGGGGGGAAAGGCGCTCGTCACCCATTGGGCGGGCCGGATTTTAAAAAAGCACGGCGCTCGCGTTGCCTGGAGGAGCCGGAGGCGGCCGGGCTCCCGGGGAGGACGAGACGCCGGGGTCAGCCGGCGCGGGACGACGGGCCGCCTTCCCGCGAGCCGAGCCAAGCCGCGCTAACCGCTTCCTGCACCGCGGGCAAGCTGCCTTACTGGAAACGGGAGAGTCAGAAATTACCCTTCAGATTGCGCAAAGAAAGAAAAAGAAAGAAAAGAAAAAAAAAAAAGCAGCATCGCTCCATCTCAAACGCTCCCCGGGGCCGCACTCGCTCGTCGCCCGGGAAGCCGGGTGCCCAAACCCGACTCCTCCTCCGATCTACCTGTGTTTTTCACCGTTGCCTCGCGAGCGCGGACCCGGGGCTCGACGCCTGACTAATTTTATGAATCGTTAAAGGAGGGAAACTATGGGGGGGGGGGGGGTAAGAAAGCAAAACAAAAAGATGTGGTTTGAGGCAGGCGGGTTGCTTTTTGACGGGGCGCCCGGCACGTGACTCGCGCCAGCAGGAGCGGCAAGTCGCAGCGAGTTTTTCGAATTTCTGCAGCCGCAGATTTGCTCCGGGTCGCCGGAATAGGAGAGCGGCCACCGTGGCCAGCCCGGCTGTCACCTACGGCTGCCGCTGCAAGGCCAAACTCTGCCCTACCCCTCAACATCGTGTTTTTCCCTGTCTCAAGCCTACAGGGAAGCACGTGGATCAAGCTGCTTTCGGTTCACCCCTGAGCATCACTTGCCCATCCCGGTGCCTCCTGGCATCCCTGAAGGAATCCGAGCAACGATAGAAGTTTCCGATAAAGAAAAGCTCCATTTTCACCCCAAAGTAGCAGCAGCCTGGCTAAAAGGTGGCCTCGGCCAATTCGCTTTCAAGAAAATTTGAGATTAAGTTCTCAGCGAAAGCGGCAAAGAGGAGGGGAACGTGATAAAAACCTGCATAACGCGGGAAGGGGTGGAGAAGCCGCCTTCTCCTCGTCCCTTAACGCCAAGCTAGGGACTTCTGGTAATACAAAGCCACCAGAGATTAGAAGAAAATGAGAAAAGGAAATAGCCTTTACGCATAGCGTGCAGCTAGAAGGGGAACTCACTGCCACAGGATATTGCTGAGGCCAAAAATTTAGCAAGACGCAAGGCGGGACGGGATAGCTACACCCGAGAAAGCGCAGTAGTTGGAGCGCTAATGATGGGAAGAAGGCCGAAAGGGGCAAAAAATCTCCCCCCACCCATGCTAGAGGGCAGGATGGACTCAAACATGGGGACAGGCTACCCCACGCAGGGGATCTGTCCTGGTTGGCGATAGCCACGGCAGGGAGGGAAAGCCAGGGCCTCTGGATGTTGCATCTGCAATGACATTGCACCTACATCGCTGAATAAACCAGTGTTTCCCAGCATGAGCTGGGACGCTGCTAGCCCTCTAATAGGATTTAATTAGCAGATTAGGAAGGCTATTAAATCCTTAGTAAAGAGATTTGGTTCCAAAAGGGCAATAGCAAAACATAAACTCCCACTAAATGAGGTCTGAGATGATCTGAAAAGACATCTTTGCTTCCCATGGCCAGAAAGGTGTCATTCCCGTGGATTTGGTCAGGGGCAGGTCCTGAAGTCTGAGTCAGGCCAGCTTGTTTTCACTGGTGAACAAGCGAGCATCCCAAAATACGGATGTCCCGTGTCTTGCCTGTGCTGGCCCACCAACGAGTGCAAGGGCATTTGTTGCGTTTTAACTCTGGGATCAGTTGCCATCAGCTCAGAAGAGAGGCTGTGCTGGATCCCAGCCTAAATCAGGGGCAAGATGACATCTCACTGCTATCTTTCCTCTCTGTCCTCACCCGAAGCCCAAGGGAGAGCATGCTCGTGCTAAGCACTCTGGGTCTTATCCCATGACTTCAGATGTCCCCAGCCTCAGTTGCTTGCTGTGCCATACCGCTGCTACAAGCCCTCGTCTGAGACTAATCTGGGCACAGGAACCCAGACCTGAGAGGAAGAGCCTCAGAAGTCCTGCTCATGTGTGGCAGAAACCCTTGATGTCTATGTTTCACCATGTCTCTTCTGCTGGGGGATGCACACACAACGAGCCCCATGGCACCAATGGAGCTGTCACCCTCTGCAAATTCCCCCCATGGGGCCAAGCCCTTAGTGAGCGCCCCATGGCCCAAGCCTCAGTGCATGGGCAATCTTCCCACCTCTGTTTGACTGTCCAAGGAACCTAGTGGTCCCACGGGCTGCAGGAGACCCAGGACAGGAGCTGGATGGAAGCAGAGGCCAGAGCAAACCTCAACACAGCAGTCACGGGACCAGAGCGAGGGGCTGGACCCCAACGCCTCCGGGCCCAGCCACACAACTTGGACAGTCAGCTAGTTGTGGTGTTGGCCAGGTCTTGCCCACTCAGAGCCACAACACGCCCTTCAACCAGGTTCTCTTGCCAAAGTGGTGCTTGTTAACACGTCCGCTCGYGTGGAAGAGCACATGCCCACGGTGGGAACGAGCTAACGGCTTCAGTCCTGCGAGTGGGCTGGGACAGGCTTCGAGGTCCCAGGATGCTTCGCAAGGAGGCACCACCCTAACAGCACAGTCACAGAAGGCAAGGTGAAGCAGAAGAGATGCTACAGGATAATCCCTCTCTGCTGGGCAGGGGAGACACTCCTCCGCAAGGTCCCAGCACTTGCTGAACCTCTCCCTCCCTGGCACGTCTCTCTCTCTCCACCACCCAGGCTTTGCAGCGTCCACACGTGGACCTGCGGACCTGTGTGGGAGTCTGGAGCCGTCCTTCAGCTCCCTCCCAGCTGGGCATGCATCCCACTGAAGTCCTACACCATGCCTCACCCAGAGCCCAGTCTTTCCAAACAGATGACCCTACCCAGGACAAGGTCTGAGGGACAGGGCCAGCGAGGCTGCCCTACCGCTGCCCGTGGACCTGGAACGGTCCTGGCAAAGCCAAAATATAAACTTGCATATCCATAGGTTTCATGAGCAGACAGATCAAGAGTTTAAACATGCAAACTTTAAGCTACGTCCATACTACAGTGAGGGTACAGAACCCAGCCCAAGCAAGAAACAGCAGCACGAGGAATGCAAGGGCTTGCAGAAACTAATCTTTTTGCAATTTAAAGACATCGACAGACAAATCAACCAGCCTCAGCATTTTAAGTGACTCCCAAAGACCTGCCCATGCCAGTAAATCGCATCTTACCCTCGCTTGCTGGAAGAGCAGACACGGGGTGCCCAGCTGCATCTCAGCCTGGCTGCCTTCAGGAGTGGCCCGCAGGCAGCCCCGTCTCGCCCGTGCTCCACGTGGGGAGGAGAAGGCCAAGCTGGCATTCGTAACGGGCGCCAGGCGCAGCTGAAACTCCCCCGTCTCTCTGCCCAGATCATTGGTCCAGGTTGCAGCAGCGGCTGCTTTCAAATTCTGTTAAGCCTTAAAAAGGAAACAGGAAGCTTCTCAGCTCTTGACTTCACGCAGCTCGTGAGGCTCGCACACACGCACACACACACACTCTCCTTCCTACCCCAAGGGCTGAAGCAACTGCAGGCAGGGTGCTTGCAGGAGGAGTCGGCCACGGACTTCAGGTCCATGCACTGTTGCTCAAAACTCCTCTAAACTTGCACAAACCCCCCATTTGTCAGGCAGGAGAGACACTTTCCTTAGTATACCTTAAATTCAGGTTTCTCAATTTTTCTGTTGAAATCCAGCATTTTCTGTGTCTTCTTCCCTTCCTCCCACAGCACAACACCACAAAACAAACATTAAAAAAAGATAATCTTGTTCAGCTGATTCCTACCTGTGCAGCATGGGCTTCAGGAGGCTAATAAAACATCTGTCCTCATAAAACTCAGGGGCTGGAGAGCTGGGGAAAGCATGGTTTTATTTGCTTGAGGTATATTTAATGCTTCATGCCTCTCCAGTTTAGAAGGAAGAAGAAAGTAAGTTCCTCAAGCTGTGAACAAGGGACATGAGCACATGCACTCACATACATACATATACAGGGGGCAACAAAAGTATCTTCTACAGCTTTCCTAACCCTTTTACCACCAATCAAGATTTTATGTATTGATGACAAAAAGCAAGTATTAGCCCTTTAACCCTTTCCTGTAGTGATATAAACCTCCTATTGGAGAGTCACTGAGTAAGACCACTTATGGCAGAACCAAAATAAGCTCTTTTGAGCTCTTGCTCCCAAACCTTTGCCTTCCAAAGTAAGCTTATTCAAGCTCTGTGCTCCGTATACAGGTAAAGATATCAAAATCGCCTCAAATTTTCTGCACAGCTTGGTCTTTCACACACTTAACAGGTTTGTGAAAATTTTACCCTTACTGGCCCTAGCTCGAACTGCAACCCACGCTCGCTGTCCACAGGAAGGACTAAACAAGGGCACTGGCTTTCTAAACCTCTGTTTTGAGCCTGGCACATAACTGTAATCCAAGCAGAAGACTACAGGTCCATCCCTAGCCTGGCAAACAGGTAACAGCACTCATCTGGGTAGCTCAGGTGACAGCGGTCTAATACAGAGGACGTGAAAATCCAAGGCTGCGTGGCTAGGTCTCATGACTCCATGTGACAGAAGTGGATTTTCCATATTTCTTCTAAGTAAATGGTTTTATTTATTTCACACAGCAAAGAAAATATCTTTACAGAAGGGTTTTCTTTTTTTCCTGTTTTTCTTTTAGCCAGAGCAGGTTGTCCCATCAGGTTTGGAGTCTCTCCAAGGATGGAGACTCCATATCCTCTCTGGACAACCTGTTCCAGCATCCAACTACCCCCACAGTGAAAACCAGCTTTCTTACGGTCAGAGTTTCCTGTGTTTCAGTTTGTGCCCATTGCCAATGTCCCTGAATTCCAGGTGTCCGAGGGCTCCTGCTAGCTGCTCCTGCTCCTTTCCAGAATCTGGAATGCAAATTCTTGCCAGCGTGGACTTAGGCATCTTCTCATGCACTCTGCGCACAAAGTGCCCCAGGACACATCTGATTTCCTCCAGCACTTGCTGTTCCACCCAGCAACGTGGTATGTGTCAGGATCATCCTTTTTTGTAACCTCTCTTCTGACCCAGAGGCTACGATCACTGGCCAGAAGCAGAATCTGTTCAGCTAGCGCACCCAGAGCGAAAACCCATGCGCTCAATTCCCATTGCTGATGGTGGGGCCATGCAATTCAAAACCAGATTAGCTAAATGCACAAACATCTGAGCTAAGGCTCTAAAGTGCTTGTGTTTGAACTCTGTACTTCGCCCATCATGCTGGTTAAAGACTTAACTTCTCCTGAAACAAAAGATTGACTTTGCTATGATGGATGCCCAAGGAAGTTTGATCAACTTCTGGACTGTTCAAATAAAAGGGGATTTGCCATGGGTTCCACATGGTTGTCACAGGCAGAGCTGGTAACAGATCTCTTCTTCCTTCAGAAGGCCTGGAACCACTGCAAACCTTTGTTAATAAACATGTCAAACATGTTTTTAATAATGTTTTAAAAGTTTGTAAAAGTTTTCTACTTTTGTTTTTTTCATAATCACTCTTATTTTTATTCCTCCTTGCATTTCCCCCTTCATCCCAATCTTTTTGTTCCCTCACTTCAGGGGTTCGGAAAAAGGGGACCAAGATCTGCGCAAGTCCCACAGAAAAAGATCAAATCTGAAATTTCAGAATAAGCAAAGTCCAACAACTTGGCTGTGGCTACTTTTCTAGTAGTAACTAATTCCACCTCTGGCTGCTTTTATTGGAGAAACTCCACCTGTTTTATGAAAAATTAAGTGCTTTGCCTGCCCAGGACAAATATAGAGCGAGCCACGTTCCAAGTTCAGTGCTCTGGGGAGATACATAAGGCATGTAGCAGAGATTAAGGAAACGCAAACGAATGCCCAATTATTTAAATTGTCTGTGACTAGTTTCGGTTCTTGCCCAGACATAACGTAACATTGTGGAGGCAGGTGTTTTCTCAGCAGCCACTGACTAATTGCAGAACAAAGATTAGAAAAATTAAAAAAAAGACATAAACAGTGCAATAGTATGTGGCAGAAGAGTCAGAGCAGAACAATTTATACTTACAGAGTAAGAATACTTACGCAAGAGATACCCAGTAGCCTGTCTGAGACAAGAAGGTCACGTGAATGAGCCTGAAAGATCATGCCAGTTCTTGAAAGGCATTACTTGGCACAATCCGAGCAGCACGGCAGGCAGCTTGCTCTCCTTTCCAGCCCGATACCCCAGAGGAAAAGCAAGTTTGGCTTCCTCCAGGCTGCCTATCTTCTAAAATCTACAGTACCTCATCGAAGCAGATTAAGATACACCACAGGCAATGAAGTTATAAAAACAAGGAAATTATATGGTTCCCAGCCAAGGTCTTTTCAGAATTCACCACAAAAGACGTATTTGTAAACAAGCTTTAGTTACAAAAGTAAATTTATTATTAGTTCACTTTTACACATTTCTTAATTCATTGTAACAATTTATAAATAACTCCTGCTCACAGTCACCACATCCAGGGACAAGTTCGAAGCTTTTTGCTGTTTGGGAAGTTACAAAATTAAAGCACATTTTACCTGTCTGTCTTTCAAATAACATGAATCAATGCACAGCTGGCTCTGTCGTTCAGTCGCCACATGGAAAATGAACGCCATGAGTTTCCACGCTGGCATAACTACAGCACCATGGATTGTGGATTTCTAAGCAACAGAGGAGCGAGCCTCAGTAGCGCACGAACTGGCATATTCAACTGCTTGAACTTCAAAAGCAGCTCAGAGAAATTTGTACTTCCTAAAGAGAATAAAGAAAAAGAAAATGATTACATATTGGTGATACACACGCCCGGGAAGAGAGTTATCAATAGAGTACGGAGAGTCAGCCAGTGTTCAGGTTTGTATTTCTAGATACGTGCTCCTTGCCACTCATTTTGCTGCAACACTGTATTAATGAAAATTTTACTGCCTAACCAAGCAGAAATTAAAGAAACCTCAAATTTGTTTAGGATGGCAGGAACTCCCAGAATAGAGGCTTGTAACAGAGAGGACACAGCAAAACAGGATAGAGGTCTTTTGACCTGAACAGATGCCCAGGCACCTGACCTAAAAATATCCAAGAAAAGCCCAGGGTGCAATGGCCTGCACAGTCTCCTGGGCCAGGGGGCTGTGCCCTCTAGCTAGGCTTCAGCAATAGATTCCTCTCATTCACCACTGAGATGGTAACATTCATTTCACACCCCTAAGGAAGCCACGGAGTTCCCCAAATCAAAGCCTAGCTGCATTTCTTTCACAACCTGAGAAACTAAGTCAGTCCTTAGGCAAGCAAACAAGGACTGGTATATCCTTGGGTTGGGCTGATGGGGGGCAAAAGAAAAGCTGCCAAATGGGCTCAGAATTTCCACGGTTTCCAGATCAGACTACCATTAGAAACCTAGAAGAACAGGTGATCACTCTGACTAGGTTCTTAAAGGAAAAAGACTTAACGACATCCCTTTTTGTTATGGATAACTACATAACAAAAAGGTTGCTTTCCCCGTCACAGCCTTTCTCATCTGGTCTTGCTGCCCTTTAAGAACATTGTTGCTTGTAGGTCAGGAAAAGGCCAAGATGCTTTTATATTGGCTAATTCTGGCTTCCCTGGTCCTACTTAAAGTGTCTACCTTACACGTTAATACCATTCACAAAGAGGAAAAAAAATGATGGAACAGCTTTCAGAGGAAATGCGCATCGCCACATAATGTACAGGATATACTCCTCAATACACAGCACAAACCCCCAAAATGTGCGTCTACGTCAGTTCAGCGTGCTGTGTCGCGCTCCAACCCTACCTTCCAAGCCTCCAGCCGCCAGCTGGCTTGGTGTTGGGACCGAGTGGTAAATGAGGAAGCAAGCCAGCATGCTCAGTTGGGATTCTTCCGTAGGCTGCCCACTTAAGTAGGAATGCAAAGAGATGTCCCCTCCAGCTGTAACATATAAGACAATCTGATGAAGCTTAGGGAGCATTTATGGGATGAAACAAAGGTGAGACAATTTTTCTGTGCCACAGGAAGAGCCTGCTGAAAAAGGTCTCCATCTCCCCACACAAAGTGGGCTGAGGGCTGGTTTGCAAACTTTCTCCCTTCTGCTGTGGCCACTTTTCAGCCTAATCCCCTTCTCTGCTGTGGTCACCCCTCACTTCTGCTCCTAGAAAATTCTCCCAATGCAACGCTAGAAAAGCTTTCTCTAGGAAACATAATAACCTTTCAAATTAACTCAACTTGCCACCCAATAGAGCCATCAAACAATTCTTCAATGAATAGTTCACACCCAAACCACTACACTAAAAACTTAATATTGGTTGTCCCACATATGACTGTCTTAATTTTTCACTCAGCTGTACAAGATGAGATAGATGCCTTCATACACATACAAATACACACACAGAAGTACTCAGAACAATACTGAACAGTACGCACTATATTACTACTTTCTTACTAAAAAGGACATGCATCACTAGATTTTGGAGATTTTAAAATTACAGTAGGACTGGCCTTAAGAGAACACTTCAGCTTTTAAAACTGCCTGTATTCATGGAAATATTTAAGAGATTAAGACGTGCACAAAAAAAAAAAAAAAGAGGACTGACTGCTTTGAAATCCATAACTGAAGCTTACATCATTGATTTTATCTGGCTAACGATTAGAAAAACAGATTAAAAAGTGCATAGCCTGATCTATTCTTTCCCTTGACTGATTTCCAGTGGCAAGTTAAAGAAAACCTAAACAAACAGCAGGTAGGCAAAATATGAAAGAGAGAGTTACAAAGAAGCCCTATATGGACGTGACTTCAGATCTCTTATGTAAATTGTCTTATATAAGTCTTCCCCTCAGTTCTAAAAACAAAATGTTGTTTTGCTCAGGTATGCGGCATGTGATCGTAAGGCTAAGAAGGCAGACAAGTTGTTTTATGCTAACATACAAGTGCTTTGCCTTCTGTTATCATTTGGCAGTACTTTGAAGTAAAAGTGCACCTGGATAGGCAGAAAGGACTAGAATGCTGAATTGCACCCACGGCTGTAGTATTAAAGTAACGTTCTCCATACCTTGGAGCCATTGATCCAAAGCATTATCAATAGTGCACTTCATCACAGGCAGAAATTCAGAGTTCATGAAGAGTCCTCGGCTTGGATTCCTGCTCATCCTCTCCTGGTGACTTCGGGAACTGAAAAATTCTAACACCAGCTTTATCTGCCACAATTCGAATGTCTCCGACATTTCTCTTCTTTCTAATCGTCTCACAGCCTAGCAGAGGGGAAATACAAAGCGACTGTAAGAACGTGAACTATAGGAGGAAACAAATGTTGCTGTCATAAACGTGAAGTGAATGAACACGCTCAAGAACACACTCCAAGTGCTCCCCTTCTCAGCACCTACTGAGAAAAACTGTCGACTAATGTTTCTTGTGTAATTTCAGTCTTCATTACCTCAGACTGTGTTCCAATTTGCTTTAAAATCTCTGCTGTCTCCCTGCAAGCTCATTAATATGTTTACCGCTCTTCCTTCCTGATGTTTGTAAAAGTGCGTGCAACTAACAACAGTCTTGCACCAAAGTATGGCTATTAAACAAAAGAGTATTTACTTCACCTGATCTATTGCTATGTACGTGGGCAACATCTCTGGATTTTCTTGAGTAACACACTCATAAAGAATTGAAGAGAAAAGATCCAGGATTTCCTGTTTCTGATAAAAGACACATGTTTTACAAAGTGCACATGCTAGGTACAATTTATTACAGGTTCTTACATTGCACACATTTCCTTCCATTAAAGTTAACCCGTGCACTGACATTACATAAATTAATGACAGTTAATAATGGTAGTACACAGCTTGCTTTAGTTCTCGCGCTTATTAAAACTAGCCAAGATGTGGTTATATTTTACTCCCTCCCTTAAGTCATTTTGCACAGCGAAGCAGTTCTCCATGCAAAACCCAACACTTCTGCTGTGATTTCACCTGAAAATTGCAGGACACTAAACAGGACTCTCAGTATTCGTTAAACACATCCTGCAATGAATACAACCGCTGTATTTTCTAACACAGCTAGCAGAAACTATGATGTAAGTAATGGAAAAAACCCTGTAGGGTCAACGCTGTTTTGCCTCTTTTGTATTACAGAGCATCCCTTACAATATTCCCTGTCCCCACTACTTGAAGGATCATATTACTGAACTCTGCTCCTTGCAGTTTAATGTAGATTTTCCTACTTTTTATTTATGAAAACAAGAAACCATGTTAGTCCACCTCTAGGCATCATACCTGGCCCATGTTCACAGTTGGTTTGCAAAAATAATCAGCAAACGAAAACAGAGCAGGATCGGAAGTGAAAGCCGAAATTGCTTCTGGCTAAAAACAGATTAAAACATACTCTTAAAATGAACTTTTTGGTTTTACTGCACAAATGAAATAGCAATTTACATCCACCCTTTTCTTCCCGGCACACAAATGGGAACATTGCAACCTACAGAAAGCACATCACGGGCAAAATCAGTCCAACACTTCTGTCTGTCCACAACAAACGCACATGCACGTGATGGCTCTTGGCCCGAGCTCATCCCATGCCCTGTGAAAGCCACCAGACTTCCTTTCCCTGAGGCCAAGTAAATAACTTCAATACTCATAACCATGTGGCAGAGCTGAAAAAATACAGCATAAGCTGTTGTGCCTCACTTAACCATTCCAGAGGTGCCATTCCCATTTCCCTGCCAGTCTGTCCTTGGGTGCACCTCACTTCACTGCTAAAGCTCTTTTTTAACAAAGATTTACCAGCGTTCACTGCTATATGCAATATTGCCTGGGTAAGCAGAGGTCTCCCTGCTGCTCTGCTCCAGCTCGAAAACCAGTTTGGGAGCAATACCTTGAATGCCCGAGCTTCAGAGTTGCGGTGAGTAACAGTCTGTGCTAAGAGACTGCGCCAGCCCATTGGGTCCTCCTTGTACGAGAGCTGCCCAGCTCTCAGTTTCACATACAAGATGCCACCCTTCGAAAGAATTGACCTGAAATAAGAACAATTATGCTTACTTCACATTGGTACTTACATACAATGAGGCAGACCTGTAAAAGATAATGCAACAGCCATATGTGAAAATATCCCTTGCCCTGATTATTTAAACCCTGTCTCACATGCATATACATAGAAATCCTGCTTTCTTCAGGGGCAGGTTGCTCTCAAATGATGACGTGGTGGCAGACAACGGGATAGGAAAAAGGGGTGAGCCATACTGATACAAGGAATATAACCTTCTGGAGCCACTGCAGGTTCTCACTAGATCAGTAAAGGATGAGCTCCCACCACCAAGGACAACCACATAAGTTGTGTAACTATCCACAGCTTTAAGGGCATGCTGTGGTGGTGAAGAGGTCCTTCCTCGATGCAAAAAAAACCCTGACATTCCTGACCAAGCCTACAAACAGAAGCATGCAACTGTTTAAAGTAGCACTACTGCAAAGCAGCTGCATGTTTTATCTGATTTAGAACAGTATCAACTGTGCAATTAACTTCAGGCCCATGGGTGTCCTTAAAAATAACTACAATACCTGTACTGAAACTAACTACTTAGCATAACAACGTAGTAGCAATTCACATGTAGTAAGACAGGAAAAAAGACTTCTCCCACACATGCACACATCTCCAAAACACCACCAGCCAGCCAGCTCTCTACCATTTTTAAGGGCTGTGGATAGGAAAACATATCAGCCTTCTGACATGAGGGAGAGCCAACAGATTCAAAGCATCTGGAGTCCGAGGGAAGAGGTGAATCCCAAAGAAGGCAAGTTCCCTGATCACCCACGTTGCTTTCTGCTGCAGCAGCACGAAAAGGCTTTTTTAGACAGATAAGTTGCAAAATGTGATCAGTCTAAAGGAAAGACTCAACCCAGGAGGAGAAAAGCGGGTTTCTGCCAGCTACGGTGCGGTAGATGAATCAGTACATGCCTTTTGATCCAGGCAACTCTGCACTCCGCAGCAGTTCTCTCTTAGGTATCTTTAAAGGCACGGACCAATGCATGCTGCATTGCAGTGCTTAATCTAATCTCAATGGAGTCACTTAAAGTAATCAGAATAATTATATTATTGCTGAAAAATGCAGCTGGCTTCTTCTATACTAGTCACAGTGACAAGTTACATTGCAAGCTGTTAAGCACAAATGTGAGAATTATTTTGCCTACTGAAACTGTATTCCGGTAAGACTTCTGTTTTGCACAGTTGCCCGATAGCGAGTTAAAACGTTAGTTAACGTGCATTACGTAGGACTTCGTATACTTCTTGTAACATCAGAAAAATAGTATTTCACAAAGCAGTAACAGTTAGCTAACTCGCGTATCAACAGCCTGGGAAATATGACATCACATCAACTCAACTCAAAACTAAAACCATGAGTTTAAGGTAGTTTCTGGTACTGCTCAATCCCGCTGCCAATATTTGTGGTTTTTACTATCAAGTTTTCCCCCACCCTGTTTTTGCATGAATAATTCACAACAACAGGTGAAACCAACTACGCAGTTTCTTTCTTCACCTTAAAGTGCTGCCAAATGCACAAAAGCGAACCAATCAAAACCCGAATTCTTTCCAAACCGTAGGTGTTACAACTACAGGAGGTTAAAAAAAAAACCTACAAGGTCATTAACCAGTTAAGTAATATAAAGAATACTTACTTGAGATGATGTGTTCCCTTGCTTAAATCTATTAATAATTCCCAGTACCGTGGTCCCTTCACTCTGATCTGTCAATGTAAGCATTTTTATTACTAGATATAACCAGAATCATAAAATCAAGAGTTTTCTAGATAAGCCTAAAGTTCTTCCTGTGCCCTCAGAAGGACATGTGCCCCTTTATAGTACTACCTGCCCTGAAAACTCAGAGGGAAGAGAACCCAGCTTTGTTTCCCCTACAGTGAAGTTCTCCAGCATAGGGAATTCTCTGCTACATCAGATCTTAAAAGCATGACAGTCAAGTCTGAGGAGCAGTGCATGGAGAAAGTTAGCATATGCATCCCATAGCAACGGAATTGTCCTCAGAGCCATTACCGTAGCACAGAGTTGCCCACAGTCTGGCTAAGGTTGAACGGGGATCTGTCTGAGGTTAGACAGGGAATCAAAGAAAAGTCACTTAAGTCTCTCTTCTTGCAGCGAGTGTGGCACAGAATCTGGGCGATGAAATTTCTCATTACAGTGGAGACTTCCTTTACCTGCTTCAGTAAGTGAAGCTCTGGAAGAAGGGTGGGTGCCATCAATTCCTCCGTGGCTTCTGCATACCACTGCGTGCCCTTTAAAATGCCACCAACATTCACGTATTAGTAAAGCTCATTTCAATGCGAAGAAAAAGAAAATGTGCACCTCATTTACAACAATTAAGTTGGCAGAAGTCAGTCAGTTTCTATCCCTGGGTTCTGATTAAATACATGGCCAGTTTTTGGCAGAACTAGGGAAAGGCTGTTAAAACCACTGCCAGTTCCAACAAGCTCTGTGCCTTTGAAAAGTTCCCCCTCTTCAGAAAGATGAGAACTGTGACCCTGGCTCAGTTTTTACACACTTGACTGTCTGAAGACTTCGTGGTGCCTTTTACTTGTCCCATGTTCTGCTCTCAAGGTGTCATCAAAGCACATGTACCGTGTGAGTGGGCTGAGCACACCCCTTCAGTTATTTGCCTACAGAGCATGGCTTGTCTCCGCCACAACTTGAAAATAAACCCAAGACTGCTGGCCACAACAATGAAAACAGCATGCCTTTGGTACATCAGCACTTTTGGTCGTCTCCCACACCTTCTCAGAGGCCTTCTCTCTTTCTCCCCCCTCCCAGACACATTACCTTGTATGTAACCTCTATCAGTGCGTAACAGGGAGTGTTCGAATCCACATCAACAGGCGTCAAGAGTCTAGGTTCTGCTGCCAGCACATACAAGTGGCGCAAGGCCTGGAGATGGTACCTGTGTGTGGGAGTGAGGAATTCAGCACCTTTGTATACCAAACTGCACACAGCTCAATAGCCAAATACAGTTGGCAAACAAGCTAGAGTGAAATCTGTAGTAACGTATTAGTTTTTGTGATTTTGTTAACATATGCGCTTCAGCTAACAGGACAAGACTTCAAGGATCACACCTTTAAAACTGATTAAGAGTCAGAAATGGACAGATCTTGCAAGTAAACTTTTTTGCTGGAATAGCTATGTCACAGCAGCATAGAGTAGAGCCTCAGGAAATCTGCTTGCATTTCTTTGCTGATCAAAGATCACTACCACCATCCTAAATCTTCGCTTATTTCCTCTGGTTGTCAAAGGTTTTTTGGAAAGCGTCAAAGAAAATTATTTACAGGGCACCTAGGTAAAAGTTCTAGATCATTTGTCTGTAGATAAGCTAAATCATCTCCTTGCAAAAGAAGTTAAATTAAGAAAATACAAACCACAGAAAACTCTTACCGATTGTCCGTGCTGTGAACAGGGAAATGAGGGTACAGTGCACAAAGGAGAGCAGCAATTGAAGAATTTGAAGTGCTCAGGGAGTATCTGTAGAAAAAAGATTTTCTGTTAGTTTTCAGTGCTAACAGTTACTGGCAACTCTACCACAGGTGCTCAAAATATTTTTGTGTCCCACAGAAGGGAAGGACAGTAGCAAAGTGCAGAAACGCAGTGAACTTCCAGATGTGTTCCCATAGTAGACAAAATGAACACGTAGCGGTGGTAAATGAACACAAGCCAGAAACATTCCTACGCCACTTCTAAGTAATGTAGTATCTAGAAGACAATAAGATTTGCATTTGCAATAGAAAACGTCTCTATGCAACTATACATTCAAAAAAAAAAGTAAATGTCTAGATAAATGTCTAGATCTTCCAGACAACGGGGAGAGTTTCCAAGCCACCACACTCAGATTTTTTTTATTTTTTTATTTTTATTTTTTATTTTTTTAAGGCCTCAACAAAATAGAAATTACTTTGGCATCGATGTTTGTCTTGTCTGTTGCAAAGCAGGGAACGATACAGTTAGAAAGGCAGCGCACTTAAAATAGTAACAATCCTAGGAGATGACTGTGCCTAATATATAACGAAGATGATGGAAAAGCCATGTCAGCATCAAGAAGAGAAGAAACAGAGGTAGCTGCCAGTTCTCACTTTTACTAACCCAGGAAGAATGAGATGTGCTGTGCTCTCTGACTGCAGCCTCTAGAAGTAAAAGGCTCTGTTCCAGTCAATAGGCCAAAGAAAGGAATCTGGCACCAGAGAGATGGCCAACAGAGAAATCCATATTGCGTGAGCTATCTGTCATGTAGCTCTATAAAGCTTCATGCTAGAGTATGCGTTTAAGGAAACTAAGCAGAACAAAGAATTAAGCAGAAGATACAAAATTTTGGCCAACTGGAGTGCAGCAGGAAGGTGGAGGATATTGCATTGAAAGAATGCTTAAGAGGGGACAAGTGATGAGCATCAAGACACAGGGGGAAAAAAAAAAGAAAGATGAGAATGATGCAAATGAATCTTTCCAGAGAAGAACGCCTGGAGGAATGGAGCCATCGCAGGCAAGTGGTTTTTGCTTACTCATTAAGTTGTATCAGGTTACTCTGACAGAAAGGAGGGCTAAAAGGAGGAGCAATTTAAGCAAATGGAGAAACAAACAGAGGAAAGAGATAGTTCTCTCCCAGGGTGGACCCAAGCAATTCACTTGGAGCAGCTCCTCCTCCCAGTCCCAACACTGGGTGGCTGCTGTGCTTTCTTTGGTATATTTATGCACGCCACTTTAAAGCACTGCACTTACTAGACTGTCATGGCTTTATCCTCCTCTACTTTGCTACATACAAAGATATTCAAATGATAGTAACTACTAAAAACCTGATCCAAAAGCGTTGTGTGCACGAGCTGAGCTCTGACAAGAAAACAAGCTGTTAATAGCTGTGACAGTATCTGCTGTTCATGTCATCAGCTTTCTAAATTCTAAGCGACTATCCGGTCTCCAGGAGTCCAAATATGAGGAGGTTCACTGTGCAGACAGTATTAAACATGAGGTGACAACTAAAAGATCAAACAACTGATACCGAAATATCAAAAGCAGTAAATGTAGGTATGAGTACAGAAAAAGAGGAAAAAAGTCCCCTGGACCCAAAGCAGAGTCAAAGACATGCAAATCCTCCTCCTCCAGAAAACGTCTGTCATTTGCCCATGAGTTATCTTCTCTCTAACTTACTCTTTGGATCTCAAGAACTCGCATGCTTTTGTGTGCATTGCTCCAGCTTCCACAGGAGAGGTGGAAGATGATGAAAGTTGTCTTTGGAGATGGCAAGTTACCTTCCTCCTCCCAGAAAGAGAAGCCCCAAAGCCATGTGGTGAGCCAGGTGGAACCCGTAGTTCATCTCTCCGCCTGTCTTCTTGTGCATGAAACGGCAAAGCTGAAGGACTTTCAGGTTTCCAGAGCCAGCCATCACCATCGCGAGAGACAGCAACAAGACGCTCAAGCATGTTTCGAGATTATAGTGACCTGTCTTCAAGTAGATTAGGGAAAGAGTTATTACACTTCTGTGGTCAAACACATGCTGTTGGTCAGACCTAATACGTTGTTCTCTACCCTAGCGTTCAAAAACCACATTCCACAGAAACAGGGAGAGTGGAGAACCAGCAAAGTCCTTAACAAAAATGATTCACAGCCTTGTCACATTCTATAAATACATCCGTAAGACAGAAAAGTAAAAGGGATGTTTTTGTTTGCATTAAGGCTTCAGTGAGGGTAGAAGTATATCACACAACAAAGCCTCCTTTCCATTGAAAAAAAAACTTCAAAGAACTTACTATTGAAGCTGTTGGAGCTGACAAACACTTCAGGAAATCTGTTGCGTATTTGTACTGGAAAGAAAAGAAATACGTATTAAATAGAGATACAAAGGATAGATTAGAACTCTACAGGAAATCAAGGGGAAAAAGTACAAAAACCTCTTACCAAGCACTTAAACGCTGCCAGATTTTCTGAACCAGCAAATCGAAATCCCAGTGACAAACATGCACCAGCAATGATGTAGACATGAGCTTGCCTAATAAGCAATACAAACAGGAAATGAGTGTTTCTCTTTTCCTAATCTGAATAAGCATCACACACTTCTTGATTATATATATTAAAAAAAAGACTCCTGCTTTAAAGAAAGCTGAGAATAAAATTCCCCGAATATCAAGGCACAGATTTTCTTTGCATATTGATATCTCTATAAAAGTTCAGTTGCATGTTTCAGAAGTAAAATTTGGCTTTGTACAATCTTCCTCTCTAGCTGTGACTAATCTTTATATGCGGTACTTACGCCAGCGTCTCTAAACTCAGGTCTTCAGATGAAGGCAGCTCTGTTGCATGAAGGGATATACTATTCTCTCTTATGATCTATAAAAAGCACAAGAGGTAGAAAAATTAATCCAGGGGATCTTCTCCGAACCTTTCTGGGCATCTAGGGTCCATAAGTCATACAAAACAGAAGGTCTGTTTCACAGGATTATAAAAGCTAACTTTTCTTCCACTAGCTAAAATTCCAGTGGTGGCAAGTCCATGCGCTGTGCAACATATCTTAGAGTATTGCTGATCTCATTGTTAGACAGTTATTCCTGATGTTCAACTGAAACCTCCTTGGAGCAATTTTGCACATGGCTTCTTGTCTCATGGATGTGGAGAAAAGTTTAATCCTTTTCTCTTTCTGGCACTTTCTTCTGTCTTGAAGAGTTGTATCTCTCCCCAGTCCTCTCTTCTGTAGCTCTAGAGCATCAATATACTCTACAAAGAGTCCCCAACACTCCCATCACGGTCCAGAAATCCAGTGCAACAATCATCTCTCATGTGAGTATCAAATTCAAAACTTATCTTGATTGGAGTCCTTGGCCCAACAACACCTGAAACGTCTCATAGGAAAGGAACTCTGCAAGTCTCCAGTTCAAGCCCCTGCTCAGAGGAGGCCACCTTCAAAGCTAGATCAGGTTTGCTCAGGGCCTTATCCAGTTTAGCTTTGAATAACCTCAAAGATGGAGATCACACAGACTCTCTGGGCTCCTCTTCTAATATTTGACTACCCACACTGAACATTTTTTTTTGTCCTTATATATAATCAGAAATTCCCATGTTGTAATTTGTGTCCATTACTTTCATTCTTACTGCCTTCCTTCAATGGCCCATCAAGTTTTATTTAGCCTGTCAAGACTTCTTTGTAAAAACAAAGTTGTCAGTCCAGCCCACAGTCTCTCCTACCTCATATAAAGGTTCATATAGCAAAGAAATATTACAAATTAACATGTGTTTTATCATGAAGCTCAGGTGACAAAGAAAATGCTCACATGTGTAGCAATACACTGAGTTGTAAAATTAGGAAGCAAACACATTAAGCGTAAATACCTACTTGAGGCACATTGCTATTAACCCACTTGGAATTGGGCAAGATGTCATCCCACAAAATCAGGCATCGAGCCAGGGTCTAGAAAGGTGAGAAAGCCAAAATGTAAGGAAGGAGAAAAAGTACACGATAACTGTTTTTTTTTTAAACCGTAATAAATGCATCCAGAAAGAAGAATAGAAAATCTAGCTACCCCCCAGCAGCTCTTTCACTGCTTCTCAGCCTTCATATCAGAAACGACAGAAAAGCTCTTTTGTTTTAGGAAATTCACATTGTGTCTGCAGACAAAAGATCCACAGAATAAATTCTTCTGAGGTCTGTATTTTTAGCTGGTAAATTTAGCTGAAAGTACAACGTATACTTGTAACAGATCCTGGGGCCTGACTGAATTTTTTAATAGCTGAAGCTCATTCAGAAAAGCTACAGAAATTTACTTAAACTGTCCAATTTAATTTAAGACTCCTCATAAAACATATCATTCTAGGGCTGCATGACAAGCAAACTGCCCTCCTACAAGCAGAGATATGTTTGAAGGTCAAAGTTCGGCAGGCAAGCAATGAATTTCTGAGTTATCAGATATCTAAGGTCTTCTACATGACAGACGTGCACTGGATTTTAAGATGCATTTTTAGTATTGTTAAATAAACTGAGAAATGAAACAAAAGAAAATCTTACTCTCAATAAAAGGAACTCTGGTTTTACGAAGTCCAGCAGATACATTGTATCTGGTGCTTGAAGCCAGTCAGCAATGGATCTGCAAAGCACAGTAAAGGAACAGGGTTTACAGGTCATACTTCCACAGGGCGCAAAATTGCCTAAGCCACACAACGCAGGGCTAACATTATGGTGGTTTAAACATCTATCACAAATTATTACAAAAAATTCAAGTAATTCCAAGGTTAATACCTGTTATTAGTCTTTAGATAGATCATTGCAAGCGCGAGTGTGGCACCTGGACAAGTAACATCCACATTTATGGTGTCTCCTTCCTGTGAAAATACAACACACTTTCAGAGCAGGTAACTAGGAAGCCTGTAGTGATGTGCATAAACATTCAAAACTCCCATGGTGCACCGAGAACTTCTGCAGACTTCTAAGCCACCACTATGTTCAGCTTAAGTGAGCAAGAATGACAAACAGTTATAACATGTACCTTAATCTGGTAACTGGGAGACTTGTGCTTCTCTCTGTGCATTCCTGCCTGGAAGCGCCGGTGACCTCCAACCATGTACTGGTAAAGCTGCTCGGGAACATTGAGGTCTGACATGCCTATCAAATTACTGCCATGCTAAGGAACAAAAAGGAGAAGAAATAAGAAGAAAGTGCCTTTTCATACGAGAAAAAAAGTGCATTTGGCCAAAAGCAGTTGGGAGTCAAGGATGAAACAGTTCTCAGCACCCCTACCCCAGCATATACTGATTCTTCTACTAATTGCAGCTAGAATGAAAAGATGCTCTTACCCCCAGGCAAACCATGCCTAAGGCTAGCCCAGATGCAAGTGAATAGGACTCTCTGTCTGTGCAGTACTCCATTTCCGGTCCGGGGGGACGTCCTTGAGAAAACAAAACAGCAAGATTCATCTTCTAAAATTCCAGCTAAATAAACATGGTTTAATTAAGCATTACATTTCTAATGAAATGAGAAAAAAAAATCTGGCACTTCAAGAAAATCAGGAAAGTTCTCTCTCCAATAATTGTTATTAAACCATCCATCATCAAATGATAAAGCCCTCCAGAAGCAGTATATATTGCCAAGTGATATGGCTGGAATTCACAGACCCGGTGAAAATGCATTGCTACGATTACATATATTCTGAAGATACTTATACCTACCAGATGTTGGCTGCAGAGTTCAAAAGCTGTAGCCAGAAAAGACTGCATATGTCAAATTGCCAGAAACGTAACAGATAAAATTTCATCCTTAAAATTTATCCCATTCTCAATTTAATAAACCATAGTCTCTTTTAACAGAAGAGTTACATATAAACATGAATTAAAACTTAACTGTCAGAAATAAAATCAGAACAGCTACACAGAGAACTCAGATGATCAGAAATTTACTGCTCAAAACCACCTATCAGAGAGCGCTGTTTGGAAGGCCTTACACCACACAATTTGAAACAGGAGACTTGAAGAAATGATGGCTCCACTTCCACCAACTTAGTGAGCCAAAGAGACTGTCCTTGCAAGACACAAGCTTTCTTTCCATGCAGTGCCTTAGTCTCTAGTTTCTACCAGGACAACTCCTTTGTGGACAGACATGAATAACAACATCTGGGAAGTGCCAGCTTCATCGAGGATACACTATGCAACAGATCTGCTCAGGTGCTGTAGAGGGTCAGGATTTCCACATATATGGCACCCAAGTCAGGAGGAACATGTCATTACTGGAGACCATTTACCAAACAGCTGGCAACCCCAGACCAGTTCTACTCGGACAAAGTTTCCACATGCAAAATGTACGTAGGTCCACTCCTGATGCTGTTATTACATTTCTACTAATTCAGTGAGCGCCCTCTGCGCTACAGAACTCACTGTTCACAGTAACATCCATTCCTTTGAACAGCAGAGGATAACGTTTGGCAAATGAGAGGTGAATATTGCACTGGCAGAGGTATTACTGAAATAAAATATGCATTAAAACTTTCAGGTCACTGATGCACTCTGTAAAACACGCGTGTCTTGTGTCTCTCTCCCAGTCCGCACCCAATTTTTCCCGTGTTAGCACTTACCTATTTCAGCCAGCAGAACCTCAGCCGTGTGCCTGTGAGCGGTGCCTTGATAAACGAGGCCTATTCCGATCACAGCAGCCACCTGCACGTTGTGCGGGACATCCAGCTCCGTCGAAGTTGGTGGCAGGAGGGCAGGTATGTGGATGCTCAGGAGCCGCGTAATAGCCATATCCATTGTGCCCAGCTTGGCAGCAGAAACACCAAGCAACAGTCCAATACTCGTCATCTCATGGCCCTGAGACAGGAAACAAGCATGCATGATGACAGAAGGCAGGGATGTTCGGAAAGGGAAAAACGCTTGTCCCAGCTGAAATTTAAATCTTACATTCTCAAATATACACAGCGTTTAAGCTTTTTGAATCCACCTCTTACGGAAAATGAATGCTCACTGTTACAGGTGTAAAGCTATTTTCCAAATTTATGCTCTTGTTGCAGAGGCAGACTTCAATCCGAATGGAAATTCTTACACAATGAAACGCTAAGCATGGTTATAATGGGGACTTTTAGTTTCCAGAAAATAATTTGGCTTGTTTTTAAAACAAAACCTGAAGTTTTTGCTTTTAAAGGTCCTCATCTCCCTAGCAGTTCATTTTCAATCCTTCCCTCCCACCAAGCCTGATGTAATGTTCATTAGTGTTTAAGTTTGGAAAGAATCACATATTTACAACTTCTTACAATTTAAGATGGGATTTCAAGAGCACATACGATTTTCAGCCCTTTAACACGAACTCCATAAAATCCTGAGCAGCTAAGCTCTCACTCTGTACCGCAGAAAGATTAACAATGTGAACTTTTTGATACAGAACGAGCAGGGGTAATTCACCTGCCACAATGAGCTGTGCATCAACAGTGCAGAAAGATCTAGTGACAAAACTTCTGGAAAACTCTTAAATGGAAATAAAATCGTACACTACTAACATTAATAACGTAATTGTGAGATTCTCCTGTATCAGGAAACTTCCCATTCAGTGTTTCAGAGTAAATTTTTTTTTTTAATGTTTAAAGAGTTGAAGTCCCACAGATATTTCTCTCTGTTGAGCATCAAAGAAGACCTCACCTTTGTTAAGTAGTCATGTATATTGAGCGTGGCAAGTTTTGTGAGATGCCCGTTGAGACCCAGAGCCATGAGGAAGCCTGCATATTCATTTGCTAGTTCGGCAATTTTTGGCTTGTTATAGACAATCCACGCAGAATCTATCTGTGAGGCAGGTGCTATCTTCAGCCCAGCAGCCACACCGTTGTGAAAGCTAGCCCAGCAAGCCATGTTTGGAGGTACATCGATGTTCCCACTGTTAAGGTCAACAGTAGTGTTCCTAGGAGGAGCACGGCCTGCCCATGACAGAATCATTAAAAACAATTAAGACAAACTAAAAGACAAAACAGCAAAGAAATAACTTGGTTTAGCAGTGCTGCCTTGCTGTTTCATTGATATCCCAGAGGAACATTAAAAAAAACAAAACAAAAAAACCACTAGAGCTAATCCAAAGAACTTCAGAAACAGCTCTCAACTTCAGTAGGATGCTAAGTGAACAAACACTGACAGCGCGCTAGGTAACACTTCTATTCTGAAGACAGTCACAGGTATCCTCAGACATGTCAGATGACAGAAGCACAGTATACGAGATAAAAACAGCACTTCAGATTTTGGAGTATCCATGTCCTATATGGCCCAAATACTGGCCTAATACTGCATTGCCTTGGGCAACTTTTTTCCCCTCATCTCTGCTTCTCAAAACATAGCTCACATAAGATCTCAATGGTAGGTAACAACACTGGCCTTAACCATTGAGGACAAGAAACTAGCAGGTGCCAGATTCAAAACAATAAAGAGTTACTTCTACACATAAAGCACACTTAAGCTATGGATTGTTACCTAAGCTACACGTCCTTGCAAAAAGACACAGAAGATGCTAAAAAGTTTAGATTGCTTCAAAAACCAATGGGATAACTGCTGAGAGAAACTCCATCATATTCTGTTAAATGCAAAAATAGCTCTAGGGGCACAAGTCACTGGCTATTGAAAGAATGTATCAGGGTAGCATCGCTGCTGCTTGTTCTCAGTCTTTCCTTGGCAGCTATCAGATGGGACAGTGCGCCAGAAGCCAGAGTATCACAAATTTAGGCTATGTGAGGGGAAAGGAGCAGGGCCAAGAAAGCAAGAAGGGACTGGGAGCACCTGGAAAGAATAAGGGGAAAGGAGTCAAGCTTGGGAGAAATGGGCAGAAAAAGAATCTGACCTCTAGCACACGTTCCTCCTCCAGAGCCTAGAGCAGAACTGAGTTTCCCTAAAGCCTCACCATTCCTCTGCTGTCAGGAAATACCTGTGAAACCCACTACCCAAATTCCCCTTTTCCTCTCTGGCTAGTCCACAAAGGACAACCGCTTCCTGCTGCAATTTATTTTATCTACCGTTGCACTGAATTCAAGTGGCAGGATCTCTGTGATGGCTGCACAAGTTCCAACGCAGCAAGAAGTCACTGTCTGCAGATACGTATTTGGATACATAATTTAGGTACTACTCGCAGGGAAGACAAAGTGCTCTCTTCACTTTAACTGGGTTACTCGTGTTGACAAAGTCAACACAATTAGCAAAGCATGTTCCTACGTTCTTGAGAAGGGCATTACTTATCCAGCAAAGCAGATGTATTCTGGCAGGCAAACCCTGAAGAAAAGGCTGACCAACATACCAGTTAGATTCAGTTTCGGGATAGGCAATTGTTCTGTTGGAACAGGATGATACGAGAACAAAGTAAACATTCCTCGTCCGACAGGTAGTGCCATGGTTCGCTGGCACAGCTGTAACAACCTGTTGGGGAGACCAAGCCAGACCAAGTCAGAACCAAGCCAATTCCTTAATATGGACAAATATTCCAAACACAGGATACAGAATGAACCTACAGAACAGGCACCGGAGAGAGACATTTTTCTGACTATGAGACAACATATTGTCTTCACTTTTTTAGTAGGCTAAACTTGTGAACCAAAATTTTCAGTGTTTAAAAGGTTAATCTCAAAGATATGCTGTAGCTGACCACATGTTGAAACTTTCCTCTATTTTTTTCTTAAAGCTGGGCATTGTTAAATAAATATGCTATGGACAATTTACCAGACATATCAGAGAGAAAGAAGAAAGCAGAAAGCAAAACAAAGTTGATTGCCATATGCAATCTTGCTATGACTAGTGATCACATCTAGTAATAACCTGTGTACAGAATTAATAACATACTTCCAGGAATGCTGACCACAATTCTCTACGATTTACTCTGGAAACACTTTCTAGACTTGTTAGATTACTCAGCTTGTTAGGTCAGACAATAACTCACTGCATTCCTTCAGCTTCCAACTTCGCAGAGTGCTCTGCATGTTAATGATCTTCTGAAGATTTAGTTTTCAGTGAGAAGATGCTTTTAAGATCCCCAAAACAAAAAGCTCAGTGAATATAAGACTGCATACATCCAAGCTAATGTGAACAGCCTGTGCCAAGCTTACTAAACTGTGTAGCAATTCCGTGGCCTGCAACCATTGGCTTTCACCTCACTCAGCAATATATTCAGGAAGAGCTGACTATATGAATATATATATGTGTGTGTGTGTGTGTATATATATATATATATATGTGTGTATGTGTATATATATATATATATATATATATATATATATATATATATATATATATATATATATATGTTCAATACATAAAGATGATTGGATAGACAGCCTGGCAGCAAGTCAAGATTCAGTGAAATCTGTTGGATGTCTTAGCTTATCAGTGTTATGTGGTATCTTCTCTGAACAGTACTTCCCTGTACCTTTTCCTATGAAGAACTGCCAATGGAAGTAAACCTAGTTAAAGGGAGACAAATGAGGAAGCATGGGGGGGTGGAATTCCACTGCTGCATTATATACCCCACCCCTAAACCCACTAGCACCTCCACAGCAACACTTCCACCGACAAAAAAAGGGACAGTCTTTAACACAAGCAGTCCAAACAGGTGCTTGAAGCTTCACAGCTCTGGGTCTGCAAGGACCTGCATGCCCAGGAAAGGACAGGGGTGTAGGGCAGCGGATGGTATGACACCAGAACGAGCAGGCAAAGGGGCTGGAGCGAGTCTTGACTTTGGGGGCAATCAGAGGATGGAGGGAGGGTATGAATGTTTGTGATACATGACATTATTCAGACCAGGGCTTGAGAGAAGGAAGCAGGACTGACTGACATATTACCTAGACTGGGGAGGGAGTCTCTACAGTGTGTTTCTCCAGAGTAGCTCCTGCTTATATTTAATCTGCTTTTATCCTGCTTTTCAGATGGAGAAAAAAATGCTGCAACCTGCTTTCACATCGTAGTTGATCTCAACACACTGTTTGGAGTTCAAACCACCAATCTTTCCCATATGCAGCTTGAATCCTGAGAGCACTCCAACTCCATACAGAACAGTTTTGATGTCCACTGAACCTCAAAGACTTTCATTCTGAAATCCAACCTCTTCTATGAGTGTTTACACTCAGGCCTGCCTATTTTAATGTTCAGTTCAGAACTAGAATATATCGCACTGCTTGGTAGGCATACCTAACTTTAAGCCACCAAAAATATTCACAGGTTTTCGCCTGAATGAAATACTAATGAAAAACTGCCAGAAACAGAGAGAATTCTTTACCGGTTTTCTTTTTCTTCTATGTATTCATGGTCACTAGCTTCTGGCATCTGCACTACGTTGACACGTACAGGACGGGCACTTTGCAGGAGTCTTCGTACTTCCTGTACTCTCAAATCCTCACTCCATATTAGCGACATCACTTCTTCATTCATATCATTCATGCCATCCTCATCCTCTTCCGATTCAGATCCAGAGGGAATATCGGAGGACAGCACTTGGCCCACAGACTGAAAGGGAAGGAAAAAGGAAAGATTATTTCCAGAAGTACAGACACACACACAACACTAAGTACCAGAAAGGCAGCAAATACTAGCACCTTAACTGGAATGCGCTCAGCAGTTACCCGCACTGAGATTAGTTTGCAAATCAAATGGACAGAGATTCTTGCCATCACAAGTGGCATCATTCATGCATTCGTGCCATTCATTTAAAAAGCCCCTAGGACTTCTGAACATTGTAATCAACTATTTTTGCACAGCTGAATGGGATAAATAACTATCAAGACAGGAGGAGATGACACCTCAAAGATGCAGCAAAGGTTCTTGGGCAAGGATTGAAAAGCAGGAGCTTGAAGAGGTGATTTCAGAAATCTTGTTCTCTTTCTTCCTAAACTAGCTCTTGTTTCAGAGCTGTAGGATGAAACGGCTTTCCTTCCTTGCCCACGCAATTATCTATGACTGCTAAGAAAACACTTGTGCTTTCTCTCCAATTTCAGCAGTGAAAAACAGAAACCTAGACCGGCATTTCAACAAGTATTTGAATAGACGTTAAACTCCTGAGGGCACAGATACAGTCTGCTGTGGACAACCTGGGTTTTAGATTTGCCACTACCTACAGACTCTCACCCTGACTGGGACTGCTGTTCTGCATACTCAATGCATCCCTATTCAGGCACATGCTTTATTGTCCTGATCATGCATATTCTCCTGAATCAGAACTTTAATTTGGATTTGATTTTTTTCCAACAACCTTTGGAGAAAAACAGGCTACCTATTAAAATAAACAGTTAACCCACAGAGAAGTGAAATCCAACTGTTGTTGTCATCAACCAGCTTGGGTTTCACTGTGGTGCTGGAATGTTTTTTGAACTCACATGCCAGCTTCTTCATGACCAGAAGATACTGAAGCATTTAAAGTGTTTGGAAGCACTGTGGAATTGCCCTCTCTTTCTTTGCATGATTTATAAAATCCTGGTTTAGGTCTCTGTCTCCCCTCTTCATTTGCATCACACTAGTGAGGGACAGGACTAACAAGAATGACAAGGATGGTATCGGTCAGGATGCAACAGAGTATGCCCACAATTTGCATACACTACACTTGCTCCAAACTAGTCTGTCACTCCATATGAAGCACAAATGCATTTAATTTGTAAGAAGTTCTACAGAAATAAGCCTTCCAGCTGAATGCAGAATTTCCTTATGGCCTGATCAAATAATCTGAACATCAGCCCTATGGTGGGCTAGCACATTCCTCTTTCTTCTCCATCTGTCATGAAGACAAACATTGATATGATTGATCTAGGAACAACAACAACAAAATGACTAAACTGGTTATTTTTCCTGTTTTACTCCTCAGAATTTTAGCAAGTTGACAGATACAGAATCACACAGACTGCACCTAACACAAGGTCTTCCTAAGCCTCACTGGTAAGACATGACACCAGGAATGCAAGTAAATTACCAGCTGATGAATGAAAACCAATTTCTTCTGATAAATATGCACTAAATCTCAATACATAACTGCACCACCCATATAGCCAGCGTCCGTTTTGAAACAGGAAACTCCACCCTGCCCCACTGAGAAATGACAAACAATTTGGCGTTTGAAGATCACTTTATCCTTTTAAGGTAACACATATTTGAGGCATTGTTATAAAGTGGTGAGACTGGATTTATCATCGTTTTAGATTTAGCACTGTTACACGAGGGCAGAAAGTTCACCAGCTGAAAATGAAATGGATTTTTAATGAACGGTGGTAAATAAGGTCTGAACAAGTAATTTGTTCACTTTTCCTCCAAATTAATTAAAAAAATAACTTTTTTGATATGTAGTTAGCCACGAAGACCTTGTTTAAAAAAAAAGAAAAAGAAAAAATGCAATTTTAAAATCACTTCCAAAGCTAAGAGGGCCTTGACCAAGATGTACTTGAGAATGCAAGTTTTCTCTTCGTGACTTCTGAGAAGACTGCAGACAATCTGCATAATAGGAGCAGAGAGTTTTATGCATGCCGCTAGCCAGCTTTCAAGTAGAGTTTTGGCTTACCATACAGTCCTCGACAAAAAACACCTAATTGAGCCGAGAAGCCACATTTCCACTATTAGAAGAGAAAGCTTTAGGGAAAACATAAAACACATGCTTTTTTCTCTTTACTTCAGGATACAAAGAATTAAAGCCTTTTCAAGAAAGGAGAAATATGAAGACAGGGTATTTCACCATACCAGCTCTTCCAGAGAAAAGAGATCCCAGCTATGCCAACTCACGAAGGTGCCAGACTGACAAAAACCACTTCCCTTCACTGTGCCATCACCTGTTTTGATGGCAGTCTCTCTGCATGGAGCACCAAAACCTCTCTAACACCTCTCAAAAATGAAGCTATTTTGGAGCAGAGGACTTACAGAGGCATTACTCCACAGGCAAAACTTTTGAACACCATACTTAAATGAAGTTTAAAATCTATTTGATATCAATAATCTCCAAAGCTATGCACAGTTACTCTTCCTGTGCCGGATGCTGGTTTTTATATTGAAACCCTCACAGGGGCATAGACCGTACGCTGCCCTCTCTCTCGAATCCTGCACCTTCTGTATGATGTAACCTATAACGCTGAACATCTACAGAGGGTGGGCAAGTTTCTAAACAGCCAGAGTGCTCTGCCCAGTATGCAGTATCATGAAATCCAGGTATGCCCATACTCACAGATTTACCCTTTTGCAGGTTCCCTTCACACGCTTGCTTGGACAGATCCTGGCGCCCAATCAAGAGACAAACTGCTTCTGGCCAGTCTGAGGCAGGCTGCTCTCGGCAATAATATATTGCATCTCTAATAGGAAGGGCTACACCGAAGGGGAGAGACTCCAGATCCCTTAAGGTGAAACCTTAAAATTAGTGAGGGGAAAAGAAAAAAAAGAGAAAATTTTAACAATCAAAACTAGGCAAAATGCATTTCAGATTATGCAAGCACAGGACTATTATGCATGGTTGTTACCATTTCGCACATTGAAAAGCTGCTCTTACCAACATTAGTCATCCAAATAACTAACTTTTCAGCCAGGCTAGAAACAGATGTGCTCTGTCTGAAGCTACATCTGTAAAATAATGGGGAATAAAGGAGAAGCCAATAAAAGCTAGTCAGAAACTCAGCAGAGAGTCAAAAAATGTATAAAACAATAATTGAACAGCATTAAAAACATACCGATTGTCATCCTGCTCTATTTGCTGTTTTCGTTGTCCTAGGAAAGACAAATAACGCCATGTTAGTCCCATGTTCTCCAAGCAAAAGGACAGCACGCAACACACGCACAAAACACACTGGGAGATATTACGAGGGCATCAGAGCAGCATTACCTGATGTAATTTTGTACAAGTAATGGGAGGCTTCATTAGACACAGCTCTCTCATCACCAAGTATGTACAGAGCCACACTCTGAATAGGAAAGAAACACCATGATACCAAGTCATTTAGTCTGCAGCTAATACTACATTGCCTATCAAAACCAACAGAAGATACCTTTAGTAACTTAAGCAGTGGGACAGGTCTATTATGAAAACATCATTAGTAAAAGCAGATTAAAAACAACGGAAGCAAGTAAATGAAACCCTTCTGCTTTAGATTTTTGTCTCTCAGCTTATCAAAATAAATCTTGAAACAATTAAATGAATTTTCTCCGATGATTGTTTCAAAGGAAAAAAAATATATATACGTGCTCTAAACAGAAAACATATTCCCAGTGATTTTTGCTACGTTCCTCACATTTCTTTGAATTCCTTTTGTTAAACACACACATTTTCTACAAACACAATTCTTCATACACAGTCCCTCCACATCTTGAATGTCGGCTACTTTGTGAAGGCTGCAAGTGAAAGCTTTTCCCATGCAAAGCAGGGTTCATTTCATCTAGCTAGCCAACGAAACCAAAGTGATCTGTCACCATATTTACCTTTTGATACTGCCAAACAAGATGGCATGCCAAAGGCAAAAAAAAAAAAGAAAAAAGAAAAAAAGAAAAGCAAGAAAAAACAATCTTTTAATTTGAAGGAATTTCAATGGTGCTGCTTCAACTCCCCACACTTTCAAGGAAAGGACAGACTGGCTCCTGGCCACTCAGATCAGCGACTCTGCAACTAGTCCTGGACACCTGGGTCACAGCAGAGTCTCTTTGGCCTGTTCTTCCTCTTCGGGCATGTCAGTCTCAACATTTCTGTTTTGAATCCTGTATTGACAAGTTTTCTCCATATATCTTTTGTGAATAAGGGAGCAAGGCTGGCCAGAAAATACTATCAGCATTGATAACTACTCATGCAACCAAATGCTTATGTTGGTACATGCTCAAGAAAAAAAAGCTGGGAAATTCTCACTCACAAAATACGGTTAACTCTGAGTTACATTATTACTTTGCACATGCCATTGCTGCAAACCACAAAAAAAACATAAGCAGTGAAGCGTAGGCCACTCACTCTGCACTCACCAGCTCTTCTTCCCAACCTCAAATATCTCCTCCCACCTGCTAAAACCCATCCACACCCTGAAGTAATATTGATGTGATAACAAAGAGACAAGGACTCTCAGGGATTTCTCTCTGCTAAAAGCATATTATTCCCATTGTAGAGAATCCGACACCACACGGTTCATTATATTAGAGATACTCAAGAGAATTTCATGTGGATGGGTAAGGTTTATTCAGTATGGAGCAGCAATGCTCAGAGATTGTGTGCTCAGGTCTCCAAATAGCATGGCCACAGTTATATCCCTCAGGAGAGTTATTTAGCACAGGCTCAACACTGTTCCAGTACAGCTACCAATCTGCTTCAATATGCCCCCCCCTTGCTCCACAGAGGACAATTAAGCCCTTTGTAAATTTGATTTTGCTCTGAGGACACTTCACTTGCAGGAAATTAGACACGTGGGGGACAAACCCTGGCAGCACTGGTGCCACTGTGCTGCTATGCCAACAGAAGACAAAGCATCCTTTTTGCCAAATTACATACCAGTACTACCAGTTTGCTCCTTTCACAGATTCCTGGTAAGTAAGGATAAGGCTGCACTCCTTCTCCCTTCAGACAGGAACTCAGCCACTGAAAGATACTTGGAGGCTCAGCAGAAAAAAATGAGGGATGGTGCATGAAACCTGTTTGGACTTAATCATATGAATAGTAATGACACTGAGCTCATAGCAAATGCACAAAAATTCTCCGCTATTCGCAAAGCAAGCCCTACAGTATTTCTCTAACTGAAAAAACAAAATAAAAAAACAGTATTTCCTCAAAACATTATAAATCTCACCTCCCTACGGTTAGATAGAGGTTTATAGATGGACCATAATGAAAGCATGAAACATCTATCTGCCTTTCAAGAACAAACATCTCAGCCCACAGTCAAAAGAAACATGCATAATTAGTAATTCTCAAAACCTCAGTGAAACAGTCCTGCAATACAACAGCATTAAACTGCTAAAGTAAGAAGACAGCCTAACTATAATCTATTTGCCTTTCCTGTCCACAAATACAGGCAGGAAAGGCTGCCCAATCCTATGAGATAATTTTTTTGGTCAGGAGAGGCAGTAGTTTGTCTTACACCACTAGCGAATTTCAGCTGGTAAGACAGTAAACAGATGCACAAAGAAGATACGCCCTTATTTTATCTTTAGGGGTTGCTTGCTTTTAGCTCTAATTTAGTTCTTACCAAATGTGAACTGAGAGCCTGCTGGCCTGTAGATGCACATCCACAGGAGAGGCACACTCCCAGGCTTTTGCACAGCTTTCGGCTGACATTTCTCAGCCGGCCCAAGAGGGAATCATCATTCCCTCCCAAGCCCTTGTTCCGTAAAGGGTCCCATGAGGCACTGGACTGAAGGCACCAACCCAGGGCTGGGCAATTCTAATAGCTCTCCAGTCTTTGTAAGAAGCTATTAAAAGCAAAGGAGCGAGGCAACCTCAGCACTGTGAGCATGGTTTTGCATTTGGGAACTAAGCCCTGACCAGCTTTACAGAGAAGGGTTACCAACAAACAGTTTGAGAGAGATTACTGGCACACCATTATCAGTGACTTTTCAGCTTCACATAGCCTTAAACTCACCTTGATCAATTATGCAAGCCTGTCTGGAAGCCTTCACAAGGGCTGGATAGTCTCTGTAGTAATAATCTATATAAGCTTCAAGTTTCAAGTCTCTAGAATGAAAGATACATGAACCATGTTAGAACACAAAAAACCCTATGTGCATTTCTGTGACATTTTCTGTTATGTTTATTTAATGACTGTGTACATGCTAGATATGTGGGGTGAAATTCCGACTTGCTTACCTAAGACCATGCTCATGGACACTGTTCCTTTCCTAAGTAGCTAATTTATATGTTTAATTTTTCCCGTGTGCAATTCTCTCCAATTATTAGCTTGGTCTGCTTTGTCCCACACCACCACCACCAGTGGTGAGGCCTGTCATTACAGTTTTCCCAAAATTTTACCAGGAAAAATTTTAAAGCTAGCAATACATTTGGTTATCTGCAAGACGTGCATACATACAAAGGCTAGGAAGTTGGCAACCTCAAAAGAACGATGCAGTCCTTCACTGTAGACTTGCTTTTCACTGGCATGACAGAATAAAGAACAGGGCAACCCTTCCAGCATTAAGGACTAGATGCTGCTTCTGGGAAATATCCAGCCAGTCATCAGTGCTACTGGGGAAGAATCTGTTGCCACAGGGATATTTTGGTAGCAATAGCAAATATCACTTGGGGAGATGACACTGGGTCTTTTATTTATACGTGTATCTGTATCTATACTTCATGTATAGAGATATAATAAAATTTGAAGGCAGTTGTGGAACAGACACATGAAGATGCAGCCTTTGGCACAGAGGAAGACACAAGAACCCATGTGTCCCATGGAAGACAGAAAGGAGGCCGTTAATAGAGGGAGAATAATCTAACAAGAGTACCATTGCATGGATTCTCAGAGAATCCTCAATTATTCAAGATATTACTTAGGTAGTTTCTGAAGCACAAGATTACAATTTTATTCAGCACCTAAGAGCTGAAATCAAGAAGTCTGGACAGAGAACTGACGTATTAGATCTCTTTACCACTCCCCCAAGGCAAAGCTGAGGCCTCCATTAGTGCCCCAGCCTGCTGTTCACCCCAAACTCAGCTATGCTTTCCAAAGAAGCTCTGTAGCTGGCTCTTTAGCCTCCTGAAGTAATGTCGGCCACAGTACACGAAGTCCTGGGTCTCAATATTCCGTTATTCCCCAACAGCGATAAGTTGCCTCCAAGCTGTATACTGGGACCCAGCATTACCCCCGTTCTCAGCACAGTCTCTCCAGTCTGCCCAAGCCTAAGGATACAAAAATATCCCGCGGTTTCTCATTATGACCCAAATTTTACCAAAAGACTGCTAGATGATGGGTTGTAGGTGTTTGAACTCTCATGGGTTACAGATCAAAAAAATGTGTGAAATCACTAAATGTAGAGACTAGAAGACAAGAATGTCTATGCTAATTCTACTTCTGCCTGCAGCAGGGTTCTCCATACTCTCTGGTCTAGAAAGTTTGTTGAGCACTCTTCCGCAGTCTCCTTTTCTTGTGCCAGATAGGGATAAGAGCCATCTACCAAGAACTAACATTTGTGAATCACGCTGACGACAGGAAGTGGTAAGAACTGTACAAGGAATTTGCTACAACAAACATCTCTAAGTATGTAAGTTTTTCAATATTCATTTTCTTCAAATACATGGAAAGTCAGTTCCACTTTGGAGGTAATCCACAAATTCCCCATAACAATAATACACCTCCATCATGAAAAGTCAATGCACAATATGTATTTTCTGTAATTTGTCAGTTAGACATACCTGGCCAGCTGAACCAGAAGAACAACAAGTGAACGAATTCCTTCTCCCATTAGGCTGTTCAATTTAAGCTCCTCATAGATCAGATGAAGAACAAAGAAAATAGCAGGAATGTGGGTGAAAAGGAGGGTTGAGGAATCCAAGCTAAGGCTCTGTGAAAAGTCATCCTTTGGAGGTGAAATTTCCAGAGGTTCCAGTCGCAAAGCTTTGGCTACAGGATGAGACTCAAAATTCCTATGGTAATCTGAATTCAAGAGATATTCCCAGTCCTAGACCAAACAAAGAGGAAGAAGAGGCACAGGTTCCATGGTGAGCATAACCTGACTGCAAGGTAACTCCAAAGCATTTTTAGAGAGGAGGTTTTGCCCTGCACAAGACTAATATCAATGTGACTGTTCTGTGGCAAATGTGCATGAGCATCACAATCCCTGCAAGCTACAGAGCACAGAGACTCAAGTGATTTTTTTTTTTGCTGTAGTGCCTAAAAGATCAACAAAACCTTAGATTTAAGGGAACAAGATAAACGCAAACAGATTTAGAGGGCCTTCTTTGCACCACTATTCTGTGCATGAGACTTGACCGAGTACTTGTACAACTCACCCAGCACTCCCAGTCTTTATCATACCTTCCCTGCCACAGCACATCAGGCGTTAGATCCTGACCTCTTTTTCATGCAGACAATGATCTGTAACCCCACGGGCTCACTGAGCTGTCCCCCCACAAAAAGTTAATGGCATGATTGGAGCCCCATAGCTTGTAAGCCGCTTGTGCAAGATATCTTGGGATGATTCTAAGCTTCATCCACTTTACTGTTCGACTGTGCAAAAGCATCCTATTTCTATCTATGCAAAACCCAGTGAATCAGTCTTGAACGCTCCACTAAATTTTGTAAGAAACAGTGCATTCAGTGAAGTAAGTAATTTGATGCTCCTAATGGGCTAAAGGTGCTGAGCGGCCAGGAGAGTGAGCCAACTTTAGTTTAAAGGGATAAAGCATCTAGGAGAGATTTGACATTGTCAGGAGACCATCTAGGGTTGCTGTGTAATTCACACTAGACTCATTCCCCAGTGCAACTTACTTCTCTGAAAATAAGGCCCTGACAAGAAAGGTCAGGTGATACCAGCCACTGCATAGGGCGACATAACTGTTCTTCCTCCAAAGGCTTGTAATCTCAGATGAACTCAGATGAAATGCACCACTCAGATGGCATTTCCTCTGGCTTGGCTACTTTATTAAACAAAAAGCAGACTCTTATTTGTAAAACAGAACAGTTTCTTACTTCATCTGACCCTGTTTCTGACGGCCTAGCCTTCTTCGGAGCAATAACTGGCGAAAGTGATCCCTCAAAATCAAGCTGCAAGAAACAAAAAGACCCAAAACAGTTCAATACTAGAATTTGCATGGTTGCATAACTGAATCAACAATCACAACATCTGAATTCAAACCAAGTATTACATGACATTGCATTAGTATTTTACACTCTGCTTTCATACAAAACTTATACTACAATTACATTTTTCTATTCGCAGCTAATTAGCCTAACGTATGGTGCATAGATTTCATAGTTGTCTAACATCTGGTATTTACTACGATAGAAGAAATACTGTGGATGAGTTAGTGCTAGCAATGGAGGTATATTTTAAATTGCTTTCATTGCTACCCACATATCTATGCTGTCTGTTTTCTGTAACTATTGCAAACATATTTGCTAGCAGGAAACTCACTCACAGAGAACTGCAAATACATTCAGTAAAACAGTTGCAAAAATAGAACTTTAAAAGCAGTAATTCAAAAACTGCATGGAAAACCCTCTTTGGGAAACAGCAACCTGAACTGTGACCTGTGCTTCCAATCAAATTAAGCTTAATATGGATTTGTTGAATCAAACCTTTAATGTAATACTGTCAGTAATGAAATGGAATAAAGTTTTCATAATTCATTTTTATTAGACCAAGATAGTTGGTGGTAAGTACATTATAAATATCTTATATGATAAATACAGCTTAAAATGTATACCTGAAATTTAAAAACATGGAACTGAATCAGTAACATCTTGTTATTTAACAAAGGATACACACTATTTCCGACTTTGGATGTTTCTCTAAACATTCTGAACTTTGCAGAATTATCAATAGTATTAATATAAGCTAGAAAAAATCAAACGTACAAGCTTGCTTACATTTCGTGTCCAAGCTAATCTCTCTGTATTGTAACCCATCATATTCATGAGACATGTTACAAATAAATTCCATTCTGAGTGATAGCTTGGTCCTCCTGGAGCATTATAAGCATTGTACCACTTGACAAGCACCTGTACAGCTATCTCCTTGGGTAGGATAGATTTGAGCCCTTGCAGACATCTTTTCACTGTCAGGAAAGAAAAAAAAAAACAGGCATATTTTGCATTTTACTTCCTGGTACTACTCTTCCCATCACTGTTGGAAATCTCTACAGCTTTTGGACCTACTTTTAACTTTCTGG
The DNA here is from genome assembly GCA_003342895.1 of Casuarius casuarius. Classification (NCBI taxonomy): domain Eukaryota; kingdom Metazoa; phylum Chordata; class Aves; order Casuariiformes; family Casuariidae; genus Casuarius; species Casuarius casuarius. The sequence goes on along the minus strand of PTFA01000080.1, from coordinate 3,724,973 downwards.
AAACTCTTTAAAGACAAGCCACAGCACACAACCTCTATCAGCTGTTCGTTTAGTTCAGGCTGAGCACAGCCCTTCCAAATCACCACGCAAAAGGAAAAGCTTATTTTGCTGTTCTAAATGTTGCTCTTCTCTCATCTATGGTCCACAGAAAACGTCATTTAAGCAAAACAAACAAACAAAAAACCACCCCACCCTTTTGTCTCATTCCTGAAACCACCATGTGTCTGAACTGACATCTCAAACCTTACTCTAGCTATAACATACACAACAGCAGAGAACAGCGCTACCTAAAGAACAAAGGAAATTTTGAGAGTCCAGCTGGTGAGGCACTAAGAAAGCAGCAGAATACACCTAAATAAGTGACAACAGTTCTAGAGGGTAAGTTAATGGAGCTTGGAACACAAAGTACTGAATCACTATAGTCTAAGCAATGCATAAACTACTGCCTTAAAAAAAAAGATCTCTCTCAAAAATCATGGAACATATTTCATGGGATGGATGCTGATTCATACCTAATTCTGAAGTGGCAATTTCAGGAATTGTAATCCGAACCATCGTATTATTGCTGAGTTCCT
>PTFA01000080.1:3702440-3724376 GCA_003342895.1 Casuarius casuarius | reverse complement strand
AAAAAAAAAAAAAAAAAAAAAAAGGTAAGTGTTGAAGCATAAAACGCATCTTCGAGTAAAAACAGGGCCCCTTTCCATCAACTCCGAGCTCATTTACACATTAAGCCTATTCCTAACACTTGGCTATTTGCTACACTAAAGACTTGTAACCTTGGATGCTAGCTCTATGAAACACTTAAAATGGTTCTTGAACTGAATCACTTGAATGAGTCAATTAACTTCAGTGAATTCTAGGGTACCCTGCAGAGAGAAAAACATGGAAGCACCAATGCAGGTGTGATACTTCACTTTGGTTCAAGAGCTGTCAGCAATGTGTCACTGTACAGCAGAAGTAAATTTGACCCTCGTTTTGCTTTGATAACAAAGCAGTGACTCAGCCTACAGGAGAACACCTACCAAAGTTACTCTGTTGTGGACAGGATCTCTCAGAGCATGAATGAAAGTCCCAAGCTGCTGAAAAGTACAGTCCTCAATGTAAGATGAGTCATGAAGTTTGGAAGAATCCCTTAGCTCTGGAACCGGTGACAACAGCACACCCTGCAAAGTGAGAAAATGATTGTCTTAGGATGGTTAAGAGGATCTGAGCAAAGAAGAGCTAAAATTACCATTTTAAATGTACTAGTTAATATTCTGAAAACAACTGTCTTTCAAACTTCTATCTCAGAAATTTTATAAAATTGAAAAAGAGCAGCACTAAATATACACAGGTTAACTCCTGTTTATTCAGGGGCTATATTGAAGAAATAAAAAAAGTTTAGCTCAAGAAGATACCCTCAGGAGTTTTTTAAAAAATCATTTGAAGAAATGTCCATCTTTTAATTGCCAGACAAACATTAAACAAACAGGTTCTTCAAGTGCTTTTTCAATTTACTCTGTCAGCTATTCAAATATTTTGAGCAGCACAAGGCTAGACTTCCATCACATGCTCAGCTTAGTCCTCAGCCACCACACTACACATTCATTTATCCTAACGTATCAACGCATCCCAGCTAAACAGGGCAGTGGAATAAGGGGCTGTGGTAACCATGGATGGAGACTGTGGATATGCAGCGCCAAAACTAAGGCAGAAAAAAGAAAAGCCACAGGGTTTGATGAGCCATTGATAAGAGAAGCAAAGTCTTAAGGAGTCTTCACAACAGTGAGGCAAGGTTCAAAGCAACACAGACTTTCTCTGGCAAGACACTTAAGAGTTTTCTCTCTCCACCATTTGTCCACTATTAAGCAATAAGAAGGGACTGGAGACCCCTCTGCAAGACAGTCCATATATCTGCCTTCAGATTTTATGCAATTAAGAAACATATATCTCAAAGTGTTTGAAAGCTTCATTATTACATGCTCTTAAACGTTCGCGTGGAAGCTTTTATGTAGAACTATTCATTTTTAACTACAAACCACTCGCAGATATAATATACTAGCAATTAATACCATTTCCACTACAATTGAGACAAATCTCTCTCCATAAGAGTAACAGAATATGCATGAAATTTATATTCACAAAAGAATAAGTTCTGGCAAAAAAGTTTGCAGTTACTTGGTAAGTTGCGTCAAAGCTACTACAACTAAACTCTTTTCAAAACAGGACTTTTTCTTTTCCTTACCTCTTCTAGGGGCCCCAGATGCTTATTCAAAGGCTTGGATGGAGTGCTGATACCATCCAAAGGAGTGCTTGGCCGAGGCATTTGGTTGGACATTGTCAGGGATGGAGCGGGCAGTCCAGGAATAAAAACCTTCCCCACCTTTTTGTGTAGAATTTATAGGAAAAGATATAGTTGGTCTTCATGCCTTTTCCAAGAGCTTGCTTACAGATATGGACACTTTCAGTTTTTAACATCTTAAAGGAAATTTTTAAGGAAAGTGGCTACATACTGAAACTAAAGCCTGTAATGATGAGATTAAAGATTGCCTAATTTACTTCCTTTCTTCAGATGATGACACACTGGAAGAGTACCATATTGGTTAGTACTGCACATCATTGCCACAGGTCTGCCTCCACTAAAAGTTCTGGCAGGGTTTCACTGAGAAAGCCCTATTTTCAAAGGGCATATAAAAACAAACAAACAAAAAGTACAAATTCCAATGTCGAAGGTTTCTGTATACAGAGAAAGAGCACAGTGCATCTCTCCACAATTAAAAGAAACAATTTTAATTATTTTGAATTCATTGCGCCCATCCTAATAACAACCCTTTGTAAAGCAAGATAATTTGACATCTAAAACTCTCCAGCCTGCCACAGTGAAGTTTGAAAATTTTTAGTTTAGGAGATACCTTTACTTTCAATATTCTTGAAATCTTCTTTTTTTTAAAAGCATTTATTACTTTAATCTTTTGCTACTACAGAAAATAAGCTCAAGGGATTATTTAATTGTACCACAAGGTGACAATGATTTTTCAGAACTATGTTTCCAGCACTGCACATAAATTGCACTTGATACAAGGACACATCCACCTTCCTAAGTCTCAAGTGAGAAGCATTCTGCAGTAGCTTAAAATGAAACCTCATGAGGTATGATGCACACAGCTTCCCATTGCAGCCCAGTTTGTAACCAAAGAGTCAAACATTTATTTTGGGACAGAAAAATTGTGAGTATATTCAGTTACTTACCCGAACCACTCCAGAATAAAGCACTAGATTTCCACTGCCTTCCAGAACCAGCAATGTATCAATGCCCTGCAAGAACAAGGAACTGAATATGCTGCTTGATGTTTAAGTAAAAAGATGACAATCAGATGACAAAAGTGACAAAGTAGAAAGATACTCCACAGCAGATACTCCATACAGCGGTACATACCTGCACTGGAGCTGCATCCTTTGCTTGAATATTGGTGACAGAACCAAAGATCAACTGTGACTTATCGTTACTCTCCTGAAATTTTACACAGCTAAAGATTTAAGAAAACAACAGGAAACATATAAAAGGAGTGTTCTTCTATCTGGTCTTACAGAAGAAAACAGAAAATCAAAGCTGTGTTGCATGTTGCAGTTACTTTTATTGTGGTATACCTGGTTCCTTCCTCCTTTCTTTGCTTGTTTTGCCCTGCTGATCAACTTACTTTTACTCTGGTAGTCTAATTAAAATCCCCAATGCACTTGTACAGGCTAAAGTTGACAATAAATAAGAACACCATTCAAAGTACAGTGAAGGCTGTCTAGCAATTTCAGTCCAAACTGTCTACGCTGCTGTGGTTATAAATACGTCTTATGACAGTCAGATTGATGTACCTCATTTTATCATTACAGATTCCACTAGCTGGGGCAGTATGCATGTTAAAACCCCTATCTAGCTAGTAATTTTTTAGAGTGCTCTCCTTCATTCAGCTGTCCCCAAGATATGCATGGGAATGCTCACCGCAGCTGGAGCTGGGATTCCACTAAAAAGCACAAGAACTTTTGCCCACAGAGGTCAGTGGTAATAAACACTTTCGATGCTTGGGAATTCTTCTCTCTGTAAATAAGAGACAGTGATCAGCAGAGTGTTTGGTCCACTATAAAAACGTTAATGGAGGAAAACATGATGTCCAACAAACTGTTGGGCCACACTGAACTTCAATTAGCAGCATATCAAGTGGCCAGAACGTGCCAGTCTGTTTCAGCCATTGCTCTACGAACTAGTTTTCCAGCATCCCAGTCTTCACATTCCCTACTTTTTGGTATGCGCAGGACATGCTAATTGGCTTTATTCTCTAGTTAAATGTTTTATGCTTCAGTTTTGCATTCCACCCACGGTCATACTTCCTCACAGGCAGCTGTGCCCACTGAAAGCTGCGTTATCTGCACAGCACATCAGAAGAGTTCACTGCTAGATATGCCACTATCGGCCATCTCACATTCGATGCTGCAGACTGACACAGGCACAGACAGCAGTTAAGGAACTTGAGCAAATACAAAGTAACAGTTATGGTCCAATACAACCAAAAAAGGTAAGTCTAACACAGAGGCAGTTGTGGCTCTCCCTGGCCTCAAGCTGCACTTCCTTTTCAGACAATTAGAATGAGCTTCCCCCAGCAGACATGAAGAAAGAGGGGTATAATCCCTATTTATATTGTGTTTCTCTGTCTCCCCTCCTTGTGCTGGATCAAATGGAAACAGGAACCTTCCACAGCTCTGGTGATATGTTTTAGCTCAGTCAGAAATAAGACAAAGCCCTTATGTGCGTTTCACCCCTTTTGGTGGTGGTGGAGAAAAAGGCCTAAACCTCTCCACCTAAAAGGTTACGAAAACCCAAAGCAATGATCAGGCTTGAACCTACTTTGCTTGAGGTATCTCATGAAACCCCTCTCCAGCACAGAGGGCCACAAGCCAGAGTGACACAAGTAAAACTGTTCCCAGTGCCTAATCCCCTTTTCAAAGCAGAGCTAGGCACTTTGTGAGCATCATTTAAAAAACAAAAACAAAACAAAAACAAAAAAAGACTTGGAATTACAAGTCCACCCATCCATTTTAAGAAGGCACCATTTGCAGAAAGCATACATCAAAACAGGTTATCATTTTAATTTATTTTTTCCCCAATGGAAATCCAGAACCTCTGAAATCCAAACACAAGCACCTAACCTCATGTTTGTGATGGTTTCTGTCCACAGATGATCTATACACAGCTCTGGAACAATTGGCTCAGTTTCTGGTACAAGGAAGGAATCACTGGAAGTGCTGTTTGGAGAATGGGTAATACTGTGCCTCTTTGGGGACTGAGCATTACTGGAAAAGTTGAACCTCTGCACTCCTGAGAAAGAGTGCACGCCCAGGGCAGGGGAATGAGAGCGGCTGCAAACCAAGACATAAAACACTACTGAGAAGTGGATTTACAAAAGCACGTACAGAATTCCTGTTAAGCTTGGGAGCTCATACAGTGGCAGAGAATTTGAAAACAAAGCAACCCCCTCACCCAAACCTGAGAAAGTAGCTAGTTCAGTATTAGCTTCCTTTAGCAATACACCCTGGCAAAAGAAAACAACTCCCTAATCCATTTTCAAACAGCTCTGTCCAAATCCAATAGATGAGATTTCAACAGGAAGAAAACCAACATTTTAGTTGTGCCGTCTATTCTGTCAAAAATCCACCCCCACCTATTCCTTCTAAATATGATTTGTTTTAAAAATACTAACTGAAAACTCTCCTGGGACTCTAAAGACCTGCAGATAATTCCCAGCTTCCCTACTGACTGGCTGTGTGACCACAGGACAGTCTCTCTGGCTACTGCACGCCAGCTACCCTCTTGTACCGTGGGGATAACAGCACACCCGTCTCACAAGAGCATCCCCAGGAGGCTTTCAGGTGCTGTGACAGTGGAGGCACATACACCTCAGACAAACAGAATTGTAAGAGCAGAGAAAAAGACAGCAATACAAGGTGTGCTGCCTGTTCTATAGTTCCCACTCTTTTGGCGTCGTCTGTCTACGCAGTATGTTCGGCACTCACCTCAAAGCAGCCATGTTGGAGATAGATGGGGAGCGGGACTGCAGGCTGGGTGACGACACGGATCTGCTCTGGCTGTGAATAGACGAGTAGTTCTGGAAAGGGGAAGCCACAGGGGAGTCGCCCTTCGAGAGGCTCCTGAGATGAGCAGTCAAAGAGCTGCTGGTGGCCACGTGCTGCGGCGTGCCCATCTGTTCGGCAAACTTCAGCACCGTGTTCTGCTCCTGGGAGAGAAAACAGAGTGCTCTGTGCACAAACTCATGGGCAACAACGGAGCCAGGAACACACTCAAACAGCTCGTTTCAACAAGTAGATGTTATGTTTTCAGACCAAGCTACTGCTAGAACTGTTCAATCTTCTGCTCTAATTTCAGATTACTTCAAATTAAGACTCCTCACTGAGCCCACGCAAACATGCCAGAGAGCAATCTTACTGCCTTGCGACTGTGCACATGAGGTATACGGAAGAAAAGGTGGGATGATTCAAGTTATTTCCTTTTATGCATAGGTAGAAGTTACTCCTTCCAACCATGTTTTCTCCCTCCCAGTCACAGAAATTACTCCTCTGGTTTTCAGGGCAGTAAGTTTCAGAGGAGAAAACTGCTTAAGCAAAATCCAAACCTGGTATCACGCAAGTAACATCACGATGAGCACAGCATCCCGCATGACTATCACCACTCTGCAAGTCATAACCTCGCATTTTGTATCAACAAGTGATTGGGAAACTTGATCCTCTGACTGTGAGACAGGCAAACACATGAAAGAATCTGCTTTTTTAACATCTTACCCTATTATATAAAATAAATCACAAATATCAGGCGCTTTGACAGATATATGCATAAGGGCATATAAACACACTGAAGTTTTCTGATAATGATGTTTAGTCAACAATAAATTTGTACCTCTGGCTTTACTCTACGAAGAGCCCAAACAGTGTGTAAACTCTGAACGGTATCATACGTCATCATGATGGAAGGTTCAGCATTGAGAAATACAATCCTCAAGGTGTAATCAGCAATGTACTGCACTCTGGCAGAGCCAAACACACCTGATAAAGACACAGTGATCAGGTTAATTTCAATTAAGGCAAAAGGATCATTTCTGCAGAAGTGTTATCAATTACAGGGCTGGCATTTTTCATACCCTCTTTCTTTTGTAATTTGGATTTCTTAGCATTTTCCTTGATTAAGTGGGACTGGGAACTTTACTGAGCTTCACACATTAAGAGTAAGTATTAAAACACTGGCATTTGCTCTCTGGCAATGTGCTGCATTCACATTTTAAAAATTCCTTCAACAGGAGCTTCATGGGACTATCCACACATACAATTCTCAAACAAAAACTTAGCAGACAGACTGTTCCAGTACTATTGTATATGCTGCCTGCTGAGTGGTTTGGACAAATCACTAAACCTTCCAGTGCCTCAGTTTCCCCATCTACCAAAGGAAGAATGCAACTCAACATAAATCATTAATAAAACATTGATCACTTAATGAGAAAAAATATTTCCTAATAATCATACAACAAAAATCTAAACATTGTTATAAGCATATATATGTTTAATAAACATGTATGGATATCATATCTACATTTGATTACATAAATTTTGTCCTATGTTTACTACAGGATACATTCAGCATTCAGCTGCAGGCCAATACATCTCATTATTGTTTAACCAATGAGAAGTAACCTTTCTTTAAGAAAATGACTAAAATATGAAAGGTTATTAAAATATATATATTTATATATATTATATATAAATAGCTATCAACCAATGTTTTTGCTTATGATTAAAATTAATTATTTACATAAACCTCTTGGCTCATTAACTTAAATCCCAGCTGCATGTGCATGTACCAAAAATCCTGATTGGGTTTGATGTTACTGTAATTAGATGAAACAAATTGTTAAATAGATGTGCTAAATATACTACTTTATTATTTATAAATATCTTAATCAGAGTTCAAGTATACCCCACTTCTGTCAGAGAGGAATCTTGTCACAACAAGCATGCAGAAGCTGACTGAAGATGTGACACCGTTTCAAGGGACTAATGAGACATGAGGGAAAGGGCTTAAACACAACAACCACCACCCCTGAGCAAAAGACCCTGCATGTCTATGAGCGCAGGCACAATGTGTTATGCCTGATCTAAACACCAGATGTTGCACCAGGAGACCTGGACTTTGTTCTACAAGCTCATTTGTGTAACAGAGGCAGGGGTATAGTTCACATATGCTTCATCGGCATGCCAGAACATCACCCAAAGATGGCAAAGCTAAGGTTGTGCTGAAGCAATGACGTGTGCTTGAACTTTATATTTCCTGCTCTGAAAATGCTTGAGTGTGTCTGAACTCAACAATTCTGATCCTTCTTTTTTTGTTGCATGTCACTATTTCAATCTGTTAGTACTCTGTGAACAGGAAGCATCTCTGCTTCACCCCCCTCCTTCAGTCCCTCCACCTGAGGAGCACAGGACAAGAGAAAAGCTGGTGCTCATGGGGTGGGATTGTGACTAAACAAGGAAGAAATGTGCCCACTCAATAGTCCCAACCACAGCCTCTTTTGCTACCACCTTCTCTTTCCCATTCACCATAAAACACTTTCTTTTCACCATGCCTAATCTTCCTTGCTCTGCTGTGCATTTTCTGTTATCCTCTTTCCACAGTTTCAAATCTCTCTTCCTCTTTGCCTACACTCACATCAGTTCTCCTCCTTCCCCTCTCCCAATGGTTCATGACACTAACACACAAACTTCTTGTTTCCCTACTCCAACTTTTTAGCTCTGCATCAAGGAAAAGTTACAGGAATCTGAAGAAACCAACAGCAGGACACAAAGGTTATTTATTAGGAAACCAGTCACCAAAAAACCTAGCAGTGTTTCTTCCCCAGATCACATTGAGTACCCCTGCTCAGCAGGTTTTGCTCACCAGGCTTTGAATCCTTTTCTTCCCTCTAACTTACACTAATTTTCTTGGCAACACTTCTGCTGTAAAAACCACTACCTACATTCAGTTTTTGATAACACTTTAAAACACTGCCCTTAGGATGGGACAATTTTCAAATAAGCATCTGAGGAATGCAAGCAGAAAAGGACAGAACTCAGCATACTTCCCCGACCACTGCCACAGGCAGATGTTAGAATCACCTGCTCCATAGAGGTAAGTAAGGTTTGGTGACCAGAGCACTAGACCACCTGAAAATACTTAAGTTTCTCTCTCAAGCTACCAACAGTTCTCACTGGAATTCCCAATTTAACTATGAGTAAATTAACCAGTATAATGTCTGAAAGGGGCGACAGGTGCCAACATTAGCTGAATACATCCCAGGTGGATTGCAACTAGGTTGGAGAGATAAGAGCCTCAGTCTGAATACAAAGGACATGAAACCCCCTTTCCCATTCCCTAAAACAAAACTTTCTAGAAAGGAGCCCGTGTAGAGAGCTGATGCTTAGGGGCAGGTCTCAAAAACCCCTTGGTCACCTAATCACAAATTTGAATCACTAACCAGTTACATACACAAGTGTTCGATTTTAGAGCATTTAGAATAGCTTTAAAACAGACAGTGACTTCAGTAGCACTACTATATATTCACCACAAAGACATAAAGGGAACAACCTGCTTCTTGGAGCTCTTAACTCTATGTCCAGTAACATGCCAGACCACCATCACCACAAAGATAAACTTGCTCTTATTTGGACTCCTTGAACATCTCAGAAGATAGAGCATCAACTGCTCCTAACAGTAGATAAAGCAGCTAAAATAACCCATTTCTGAATTCTTGAAAGAGTGATTATTTGCAATTTTCATAATACAGAAAATGCTTGTCTGCTACATTAAGCATTTGATGCCACACTGATGGACTCCAAGTGACACATCTAAAGGTGTAAACCTACCTCCAGACTTGCATACAAGAGGTGTTATCTCATCTAAAGGATGTAGCATGCTGAACATAGTAGGCAAAGGTTCTCTGGAAATAAACAGAAGAAAATATGTTCAAAACAAGTGTTATGAAGTACAGTTGCTCTCTCTGGTAGCTAGTACACCTGCTGTGATTCCAAAACAGCTCCTCAGACCTTAACAAAGTCAGAACCTGAAATCTAACACAGAGATATATACTCCATTAATGGAAGCTTGCTGGATTCATTGAGTAAGTCGAAGAGTAGTACATCGAACAGGATGGCTTGGTCTTGGTTGCGTCTTCCCACAGCACTTGAGAATGACCCACCTGCCAGCCACACAAGAGACTTTGGCTGGCCCAAACGAGCAGAGCTAGCACCAGCTGAGTTACGATGATTCTCTGAGGCCTGGGAAAAAAGGTGATACAGTGGTAGGAAGAGGAGAAAGTCCTTCTAACCCAAACTCAGCTGAAGAGCTTGGGTTCCACAGCTCCCTAGGGTCCCAATCCAGCAGACACCCCTGAAGTAATTCTTCATCTAACATAGGGTAGCAATCAAGCCAACCATTGACAGCGGCAGGAGAGAAGGGGGAACTTTCATGGAAGGCCAGATAGAGTACAGTCAACCAGGATTTTTGCAAAGCACCAAAGAGCAGGAAAGCCTGGGACTGGTGCAACTTTACTCTTCACTGGACCACAAAGAGGTCCAGTGCAGACAGGTAGTCAACTGCTAGCCACCAGAAATAAAAAAATGGTGTAGCAGGCTGGAAGATCCTTAGCCGCGGCCAGGGGTTCAGATTCAACAGAGCAGGTCTCCCAATTCTTTGCCTAACTTGGTTCTTAACTGGACCAGGACACTTTGCTATCCCCATTGACAGGACACAGAACACACCATACCCACATACTGAATGGGCCATCCAAACTAACATTTAAGCTGGTACTAAAATTAAAATGCCACACACACTTCAGTTAGCTTGAGCAAAGATTTTTCAGGTGATCCTCTCTTGAACATTTTTAAGATCTCTATTTTTAATCCCAACTCTTCCGAGGACTAGAGAATCACAGTGCCTAGGATGGACACAAAGCCCAAGAGAGAGCAAGTAGATATTCAGGCTGCTCATCAGCATACCAACCCTTTATTCTGCCTCTTGGCTGTATGACCAGCCATGAAGCACAGGGTCTGCAACCCTAACCAAGTATGTGGAGGAGATTGAGCAGCGGAGACAGCTGATGTCAGGGAGGGATGCTCTATTCAAAGCATTTTGCAGCTGAGAGAAAACAATTTCTCCACAACAGTCCCTCAATGAATCTCCAATTCCACCATCAAATTCACAGCCTGGAACTAATTCCCAGGACAAACCTTAATGAAATCAGGTTAGTAATACCCTGCCTGCCTCCCATACTCTGTTCCCAGGATCACCACTCCCAACTAGTTCTTAAGACAACATAACATCAGATACAGAGTTATGACTGTTAGTATACAACCCCCTCCTGCAAGTTCATGATGTTTCATCCAACTTCTAAGCTCACTTGTCCCTGAGAATCACACAGACCCTTTCATTATCGCTCTTCGGCTCTTGTACTCATACATTAGATTAACAGTCTATAATGAAAAAGTCAAAAGCTACTAACTACATACCTGGGTGGACTTGGAGGCATTTCATGTGAAGAACTACTGCGCTCAAATAACAAACCATATTTTGTTGGCCAGACATTTGCCACCTATAAAAAATTACAAACATATTTATGACAAAAAAATCAAGTTTTTACTATATTGCATGCTTGAATATCTACTTATAACAAAGTGAAATGTTTAGGCCTTTTTTGACAGGAGTGTAACGTAAACCAGAGCCCATGCTCAAACTACGAGGATGGCATACCTGTACTTCCCCACGTCCTACATCTGACTGCTGTTACTATTCAGATCTGATAACGTAACACACTTGTCTAGGTCTGTGACTTTGCAATCATGCAGAAATGGCTGCAGCAGCTGAAAGCAGTATAATCTCCATCTCATAGCCTGTTGCCATGCATACCTTAGCTAGCAGAATGAATCAGGTGAATATTCTTGATAAGCTCCAATTCTCATAGGTCCATTCCTTTGGGCAAGCTTCTAAGGTTTTTGCTATTTCATCAAAAAAACTTGCTCTGGGACCCATCATTACAATGTCTGAGAACCCTCAAAGTACAGGACATCAATATAACAAAACATTCTTACATAACTCCACAGAGTTTCCAGTTCTTTTCATTTAGGCTATAGGCAGGACTAGAATGAAGTATTCTAACACCCAACTACAAAGTCACACTTTAATCAGCATTGTCACATTCACCCGCTGGAATGAAGAATTCATACAGTCACCGACAGTAGTGCTTCATATATGCCTCCCCACCCCAATATCCTGTACAACCAGATAAACGGACTTTGTTTGGGGAAAAAAATAAATAAATAAAGCACATACCTGAAAAGGTAAAGCAGCAATGTAATCCTTTCCCTCTATGCTATGCACATTTATACACGAGTTCTGCAATATGCAGATACATTTCTCTACTATTTCATTGCTACCTGAAACTGGGGAAAAACACACAGTGAAGTTTCTCTATTTCCCTAGATATCTCCATAGCAGTTCTTGATGACTAAACTTCTCATGCCAAGCAAACTAAACTCAAAGCATTTGCTCAGCATTAAAATAAGCATAAAACTTACCTTCAGCTTTTTCAGATTTTTCCTGGGGTATAGTGAAGTCACACCATAAGGCCTAAAGCCAAATACAATACAATTATTTCTGAAGAACAATTTGATCTTACTATTGAATTCAACCTTTCTGTATTTCATAAAATAAACCCACCCTCGAACCCTGAAGCACCTTTTGAAAACAGTCAGCCACTATCCTTTAGCTAACATGCATTCATTCAATTGCTACCTTTCCACATTTTCGTACCTGTAGGACAGGGCTGTCAACAGTGAAAGCCTTATAAACAGTAGATGCTTGGTTTTTACTTCCTTTGCTCCAAATGACCATATTGCTGGCCACATACAGCTCTTCATCATAGTCCACTTCTTCCCCAACAGCGCTGACACCTTTCCTCAACTGCCAACTTTCCTGAAAACCAAGAGTTTTAGGAAAAGTTACAAGATTCAGCCAACAGCAGGACAACAACCTAATAAGCCATATGATTATGGTTGGTGATAATTTCTCAATGATCATTTTTAAGTGATCACTTTACTTTTCAAATAAATTGACCAAACCAAGTTAAGATTTTTGGAAGCTACTGAAAAGCAGAATAAGCACTGGTTTGCACTTCTGATGTTTTTCCCTGCCTCCTCCCTTTCTTTTAAAAAAAGAAAGGTCCCACAGTCAAAACCAGAAGAAAGTAATTTGACATAGTGGGACAGATGAAGAGTAAAAACAAGTCCTTATTAGCAAGCACTGTGCCTGCTGTTCTCACTCTGCCTCCACTGCTAAATCCAAGGAACACTTTTCAGGAACATCCTGCTTCACTGTTGCCAGCAAGTACAACGGATTCAGTGCGTCAGCTAGCAGCCTGTTGTTTCTGAATAAAACGAACAGGACCGACTGCAAGCAATACCCGATGGGGTCAGACCAAAGGTCCATCTACCCATCACCTCCACAACAGCATCAGCAGGAAATGCTGTTTAGGCAAAGTGCCCGAGCCTGGTCACTTCTTGCTCTCTATTCCACTGCTATCCGTAACCACCAGATTAGCGGGCTCAGTCTTTGTCTGTTCTCTTTAGCGTGCATTTACGGGCCTGCTGCCTAACCCTTTTCTGAGCTGGACAGTGCTGTCAGCCTCCACGACTTTCTGTGGCAGCTAGTTCCGTAAGTTCTTTTTTTTGTGTGTAAAGAAGTAGTTTCTAGCAACTGCTTTAAACCAGTTGTCTCATTAATTTCAGCAGGTGTCCCCGGGTTCCCTCGCTACCCTGTGATTTGGGGGGCAGCAGCTCTACGTTCACCTCCGCCATCACCCTCATTATCCTGCAGACCTTCATTACACTCCTCTTCCCTGTCCCCCCTCAAAACGAGGGGTCACGGTCTTCCTAGCCTCTCCTCACAGGGCGGCTGCCCCGACCCCTTTGGATGGCCCTTTTCTAGCCTCTCCATGTTCTCCATGTGAGAGGAGCACAGTGGTGCCAGACCCACGTGGGACGGGGCGCACAGAGGCTTCACGCTCTCGGCATAGATGATGCCCAACACCTCACTGTTTTGGCTTGGTTTTGGTCTGGTTTTTTTAGCCAGTGCTGCTTTGAAGAGCCATCAGTGACAGCTGAGGACCTCTCTCCTGAGCTGTGGCCGCCCATCCCGGCTCAGCATTGCGGGGATGTAGCACGGACGAGAGGCAGAGCTTCGAGGAGAGCCCGCGGCCCGAACACAACAAACTACAAAAAGCAGAGAGAGGCCCCAACCCCCCAATTAAAACCAAACCAACCCAACCCCCCCAAGCACGGCAATGCCGCAGGCGCCCGGCCGCAGGCGCCCGCCACGCTACCCTGCGCTTCTCGTGGATGGTGACCTCCTGCAGGGAGCCCACCAGGCCGGCGGCGCCGTCCGAGGACCAGAGCTCGGAGGCCGGCTGCAGCCGCCGCAGCTGCAGGGTCAGGGCGTGCGGGTGGCGCTGGCAGTGCTGGCGGCCGCAAGGGGCGAACTCCTGCAGGTCCCCGGCCGCAATCATCGTCGCCCTCTCTTCACACTTGTCCGACATGGGGGCCCGATATCAACATTATTTCTGCAACGGAGACGAGGCGCACGGCTAAGCACCCCCCACACCGGCAGGCCCCGGCAGCGGCGAGGCCAGGCTCCGGCGGCTCCTTCCCGGGCGGCGGCGGCGGCTTCTCCTCACATGGGCGCGGCCATCTTGGCGCTCCCACAACCCCGCGCGGCGCGGCGGGGCGGGACGCGGCGCCATGACGACGCCGAGGGGCCGGGAGGGAAATGGCGGTGGGGTCGCGGGGGGCTCCCCCGCGGGGATGGTGCTGTGGCGGGGCAGCGGCCGCGTCTACTAACAGCTGCCGTGCTGAGGGAAAACCGGCTTCAAACCCTCACATGCACTCGCTGGAGCCTTCCTCTGGTCCTCCTGCCGCCTCTTCCCGGCGGGGCTATGGGTCCCTGGGGAAGGAGGGGGAGTCAGGGCACGATGGAGTAGCCAGAGGGGTGTTTGCAAAGGGCCTTGCCTGGGTGGCGCAGCCATCTCCATCTTCCAGGCAGCAAGGCTGGCATGGGATTTCAGCAGGCACTGCACCGAGGCTGCACACAGTCCCAGTTCTCTGCAGAGTCGGGGCAGGATTGCAGCTATTTCTAGATCCCAGTTTCTAGCCGAGGCAGCTAGCGCCAACAGTACTCACCATTTAGATTCATTTCATCCTCAGCAAGTTGTCTTCATCAAGGGATTGGCTTGTGTTGCCACACTTTGAAACAAAGAACCTGTGACCTACAAGACAACTAGACAGCCCAAGGGTTTCACAGCTTCTGTCCAGTAACTTAGCATGCTGGAAACATCCATACTAGGGACTGCGATGGTCAGATGGGACTGAATATCCACAGATAAAATGAAAAAGTGCCCCAAAACTATGTACAGTTCTCCCATACCTGTCCAATTTGCTTATATCATCCTGTTCCAGGCAGGAGTATATGCACTCAAGCTTTTCATCCACAGCCTTCAGCATAGGGCTGAACTGTTAAACCTCAGCTGATCAGTAGCTCAAACTGCTGGGGGAACAAGGAAACACTGGGGGTCTGTTGCTTTCTGGTCAGCTCTCTCTACCTTCCTTTTTCTGGGAGTGAACAGGACTTTTTCAGCACAGCACTGTTGAGCTGTGTGACACTGCTCAAGTTCAGCCACTTTTGCTGCAATATTGCAGCCTCTGCTGCCACTCAGGACACTGTCACTGAAATAGCCTTTTTCTTTCTGGATGTTTTTAACTCTCATTGGTTATTCTGCCATATAAATTTATCAAGGATTAAATGGAGAGCACTAGATCTGTTAAAAATTTCTTGAGGGTTTCCTCTTGGCCTTTGAAGTCCCTTTGTGTATTAGGGTGCTGATGGGACTCCCTGCCAAGCTCTTAGGGGGAAGAAGTACCGAGCCCTAGAGATTGCTTTGTGGCTCCAGTGCAGGACTGTGTTCTGCACACATGAGGCTCAGGATGGGCAAAGGTGCTTACCTAAGGTGCTTTTCTCTCAAGCATAAGAGTCTTTCACCCAGCAACAGAGAAGAGAAAACCCTTTAAAAGTAGAGAAACTGCTCCAGATTGACTAGAACCCTACATGACTTTTAATACTTTAAGGAACTAAGCAGCTGTGACATAAAAGGGAAGGTTATCTCATGGATAAATGATGGGCTGTGGCATAGGAAACAGAGGGTAGGAGCAAATGGATGTTTCACAGGGGAGAGAGGTTTCCAGACTGTGAACAGGAACCAATTGCCTGTTTGCATTCTGTTGGGGCATCACCAGAGCTTGACTGTTGGGTCAAGATCAGCTGTACTGATGGATACAAGGAATGCATGTAAACCCTACCCTGTAAACCCTAGAGTACTCTACAGGCAGCTGCTTCCCAAAAACAGGAGCCATGGTACTGAGAAAAGGAAATAAAAATGCACCTTAGACATACACACAGGACTAGCAGGGCCTCCCAGACCCCTGCTACCCTGCAGTCATCAACAGGCATGCTGTACAATCTCCTTCACAAATTTTAGATGCTCATGTGATATGGATTAGCATAGCTCCTTGACAGTCTGAGCTCCAACTTACACCAGCTGAAAATCCAGCCCCTTACACACCTGTGGTTGGTATCTGGGGTGGCTGTTCTCTTGTCTTGAGTGCAAAGGTGTTGTATCATCCACAGTCATTCCTGAATCTGCGCAGAGACAGCCTGTGGCTGAGGATGCTGAAGCCTTCACAGCTGCATCTCTGTCTGCCAGCACTAGGTGTCAGGCAGTTAGCATGGCTTTTCTGCAAGAGAGCAGCCAGATTTTCCCACACTCCAAAGGAATGATGTGTTTGCCTGCATTTATATGTAACCAAATGTCACCTGTGTGTAATTAGGCCATTTTGGCTTCCCACACCTGCTGTTCTGCCTTGGTTGCTGTGTCACAGCACAACATGCAGAAATAGTTCTCTGGGATTTGGCATGTACTCAGCTGCCAAAATCTAGCAGGAAAATCAGATTATTTGTGTTCTGTTAAGAACAAGTTACACCCATGAAGTCATCACCATGCTATTAGTCTGCCCGTCTTGCAGGCACTGTAACATATACAGGGAGCCATCTGTACCCTGCAGACATGCCCACAGTAAGCAAGCCTAGCCTGTGTCATTTTCAATCATTTGTACACTGTAATTTGAGCTCCTTTCTTTAACTCTCACATTTATAATTGCACACCTAAACAAGAGGGTGTTGCTGGCTGCATTGCTGCAGAGGTACACTTTCTCCATTCGTATCAAAGTAGTATAGCAGAGAATGCTTTTTTTTTTCTTAGCACCTGTATGAAGTGCAAAAGGAGCTGAAAGGAAAACTGAGGGAGATAGAGTCAGCTATTTCCTTTTCAATTATAGACTCATAGGTGTTGCATCATTTAAGAAATACCCTGACAGGAACTGGGAGATATCAGTTTCACAGGAGAAATCAAAAGCAGGAGAAGCTGAGGAAGCACTGAAAGCATATTTGAGACCACAGGTCAAACAAGTGGTTTTGAGAATCCTTAGTTCAAGTCATGACAATAATCATAATCATTTTCTCAGAACTGGGAAGAAGCCTGCTGGGGAAAACCAGATTGACCAGAAGTGGTGGGGCTTCACCAGCCTGCAGAGTGCTTTCAAATCGTACCGCAACTGCTGGCAGGAAGACAGCCAGAAGAAATGGTAGCCTGGATCTACAGAGCAAAGGACCAAATTTCCATATAAAGACAGGTGGAGGTGTTTGCACCAACAGGACTGTGAAATACAAACAGCAACTTTGTGGGCAAGAAAGAATGCACAAGGCTCAAAACTAAGAAAGTTTTAGCCAGCATCTAGCCTTTGGAGATGGCTTCTGCTTTTGCAAAGCTAACTGCAGACCAGGAGAAATTATCATAGGAAGAAACAACTGAGACAAGGGACAGAATGTGCCTAGTAAGAGACGCAGCATGCACAATGTGACCAAAGAAAGCAGAAAAAAAATGAGTATTTTTGTAGCAGCAAAAAACATTTAGTCTTCTCTGTGCAAATTGTTTGAGAGCTGCATCCTGTGACCAGGATATAACATTTAACACAAACGGGACATCTACCTTGAGCTGAAAACATGTCACTAAAAGAATTTGCTATTTAAAAGAACAGAAGTCCCTGCAAATAGAAAAGAAAACATATACAAAGAGGAAGCAAAAAGAAAAGTAAAAAAAAGATTTAACAAAAGGAAAATGAAAATACAGAAACAGCAAGTGGTAACAGCAGATAACATCCCGCAACCCGATTGCTATAAGAGTTGCATTTCTGCTAAACAGTCTGATTTCATACATACTACATTGAGTCCAAAGTCTCTGAATGATCTTGTGGAGAAATGTTCTCAATGCTGTGAAATGAAATTGCAAAAAACCTGAAGGATCAAATTCTGGCACTGCTACATTCCCAGGCACTTATGAAAGCTCATATAAAGGTTGCTGAGATACTGCTTAAGAGAAAGCTGAGAATATCTGTGGAACTGTTGATGTTACCAAATGGGGATTATAACTTCTCATAAAGCAGGAGGAGGCCTATGATGAGAAAGATCTGCATCTCTGCATCCACAAACAAGACTCTGCATGTGCGTGTGTGTGTTTCTGTGCATATGTATACAAACACAGCAGCAAATTACGACTCAAAGGGCACTGGCCCCTTTTCAGTGAGAAATCCTGAACACACCATGATAATCTTTGTGTTGGAGAGCCACAGAATGAAGCAGGGACTCAGAAACTGCTGATACCTGTGCAGTTTTATAGGCAGTCTCCCCTTCTCCTTTGGAGACCACGCTCACCAGCATGGTCTGTGCTGTACTGTATCACCTGGAGAGCGGCAAGCACAACTGGTTTAGCTGGTTCAGAAACATATCCTGGCACTCAAACAGACAGTCAGTCAGCTTTTGTTTTCCTCTCTTAAGGTCTGTCCTCTGGCGAATAAAGATTCTCCCTTTATTTCAGCCCTTGTTCCTTTGACATTGGTTGATTTTTTTCCTCTTCTGCTTCCCAGGAAGGGCTATGGAGTATTTTTCAGGGTCAAATGTTGGCCGATGCCCAGCCCTAAAAGGAAAGACCACTGGAGACAGTTGGAAAGGAGATGATATTTGGGGAGATCTTGCGAGCCTGACCACACAGATACTTTGGGACCAAAAACACTTTGAGTCCTAATTTGCTGGGGGAAAATGGAAGCTGTGTGTCACCAACCCCAAGAGCAGGCGAAGTGTTCAGACTCATTCCCAGGGCGGCTCATGCTGGCTGGTTCCTCACCTTTCGTATCTTGATCTCGGCATGAGACTTTCTCCTTTGATTCCTGTTTCTCCCTTCCCCTCCATGCACCAGCATCTTTTTCATGTCAAGCTGTGCCCAAATGAACTGAAACAAATCATATTAAGCTCCAGACACCAAGTCCAGACACCAATTTACACCAGTGCTGACAGAAACCAACCTACTGTAAATAAGTGACCCAAATAAAGGGATTTTAAAGAGCTGCTAAAATCCTCTTTAGGTGCCCATGTGTTTCCTTTGTTTTCTTTCGTAAAAATTGTCCTGCTTCCTCTCCCTAATCCAAATAGATGTTAGCAGGGCCAATTACATTATGTGGTCCCTGTGTGAGGAGATGTTTCCACTCCATAGCCCACAAAAGCTCTTCCATTGCTTTGTTCCCAAATAACACAAAGCCAGCAGCAATGGGAAACATAGCCAGATGAAAGAGCACCCACAAATGACAGGCTTATATTGTGATTTCCAAAAGCCAGCCTGGAAAGACGGGAGGACAAATTCCTGTTCCCCAGTCTCCTCCTTAGTCTTGAGTGACATCGAATGCATGGGGAATTTGCTCAAAATCTGGAGGAAAAGTAACACTGCTGAACTTGCAAGGAAGGCATTAGCTCTTCGGCACCACCGAAGATGTTTAGTCTTCTTACAGCAGCTGTAATACATTTTTCTTCTCCCCTTTAATCTGGGCCTCCAGTGACACGTGCCCTTTCTTAGCTTCTGATCACTTCAAGATGTTAGAGGTTGGTCTGGAGTGAAAGAGGCAGTGAAGGGGAAACTCAATCTCTGTCACCAGGGCCTGAGAATATGCAATGAATAAGCAGCTTTGCAAATCAGAGAAGTCTGGAAATGATTTGTTCCCTTTTCACTGAACTTAGACATTTTTTCTTCCCAATTGGAATAGATTTCAGACTAGATTTCATACAGTTCTTTTGTTTCTAGTAGCCTGAGAAGTGCACTACCCTTCCCAGCTCTCATTATAAATTACACACAAATAGAAATAAGCAGCATCAACACAGAGCTGTCTTTTCACTATCTATTTCCATGGCACGCTGATGCTTTTTTAGTTGGAAGTGAACAAAACATACATCTCTTTTAGTAGCTCCATTCTTCCGCAAAGCTATGAGAAAACTCTATGGAGTTCCGGGAAGAAAATTACACTTGTCTAATAGTTTCAGGGAATTTTATGCACAGGGAACAGAGAGGTTTCAGCAGAAAAATACGCAGAGTCTAGTCAAACATGAGCCAGTCAAGACTGGCTGCCCATTTCCCAGATCCCAATCCCTTCCCATTTATGGTGGATGAAATGCTTATGGTTTAGACATAACTTGTTTCTAGCCTCTTCAAGCATGTCCAACATTCAGACCAACAAAGACACACAAGCAAATCATCTAGGCCAGGACAGAGATGAGTTTCTTGGACCTGCATGTCCTCTTGTCACCCTCTGCCACCTGGCCCATCTAATCCAGTGAGGAGCAAAACCTTTTCCGTAGTGATGTGGGAGCCTGAATGCCTTGGGCCAACTGAGTGAAGAGCAGTGGGGATCCCTAGCCCAGGGCAAGTCCCATGGTTTTGGAACCAAGGGCTTGATTCTCCAAGACTTGCATGGTCCTCAAGGTTTCATCTTCCCCAGAAGGAATGACAGGCTCTTTTCAAGTACCCAGAAAGTCCCTCGTTTCCTTTCAGTGCCATCAGGAGACACTTGTTCTCATCACATCTCCCCTTACATCAAAGGGCCTATATCACACACTGGTTTCATTTGGCTTCTTTCTCTTCCTGCTTTTCTAATTATTTTCTAATTATGGCCTGTTTTTATCTCTCTCTGCACTTGTCCTGCTATTCCCGTCCAGGAGAATGAAAAGGAACTGATGAAAGCCCTTCTTTCATCACACCATATCTCCCCAGGCTGCAGCACAGGGCTCTGCATCTGCTCCACCAGGCAGCAAGGTCGCAGGCTGTCTGGGTACCCAGCGAGATGTGGTGCTCTGCAGGGCGGGAGGTGAGAAGGAAAAGAGCCAGTCTTCCCAGCGTGGAGGTACCGCTGTAGATACCCTCCTGGAGATAAAACTCAGGGGCTCGGCTGTCATGCCCCAGCGCGTGGTGCACCACGTTCCAGTGCACGGGGTACCATGTCTGAGCGCCTGTGTCCCACTGCTGGGTGTCCTCGTGTCCTAGTGCCCGTGTCCCAGTGTATGAGGTACCTGTGTCCCAGTGCCCGCGCCCCAGCAGAGGGGCTTCCTGTGTCCCAGTGCCGGGGTGCCCATGTCCCAGTGCCGGGTGTCCCTATGTCCTAGTGCCCATGTCCCAGGGCCAGATGTATCCATGTCCCAGTGCCCACATCCCAGCAGAGGGGCTGACCATGCCTCAGTGCCGGGTGTCCCCATGTTCCAACAGCATGTCCCAGAGATGGGGCTCCCTGTGCCTCAGTGCCAGGTGTCCTCATGTCCCCATGGCATGTCCCAGTGGAGGGACTCCCCGTGCCCCAGTGCCAGGTGTCCCCGTGTCCCCATGGCATGTCCCAGCGGAGGGACTCCCGTGCCTCAGTGCCAGGAGTCCCCGTGTCCCCATGGCATCTCCCAGAGAAGGGACTCCCTGTGTCCCAGTGCCAGGTGTCCCCGTGCCCCATGGCATGTCCCAGAGAAGGGACTCCCGTGCCCCAGTGCCAGGTGTCCCCATGTCCCAACGGCATGTCCCAGCAGAGGGGCTCCCGTGCCCCAGTGCCGGGTGTCCCCGTGTCCCCATGGCATGTCCCAGAGAAGGGACTCCCTGTGTCCCAGTGCCAGGTGTCCCCGTGCCCCATGGCATGTCCCAGAGAAGGGACTCCCATGCCCCAGTGCCAGGTGTCCCCGTGTCCCCATGGCATGTCCCAGCGGAGGGACTCCTGTGTCCCAGTGCCAGGTGTCCCTGTGTCCCCATGGCATGTCCCAGAGAAGGGGCTGCCTGTGCCCCAGTGCCAGGTGTCCCTGTGTCCCCATGGCATCTCCCAGAGAAGGGACTCCCTGTGCCCCAGTGCCAGGTGTCCCCATGTCCCCATGGCATGTCCCAGAGACGGGACTCCCCGTGCCCCACTGCCGGGCTCCCCGTCCCCCGCCCCGCGCCGCCGGCGAGCCCGGCTCCGCGGGAGGCGGCGATGGGCCGGGCCGGGCCGGGCCGGGG
>PTFA01000080.1:3628253-3702160 GCA_003342895.1 Casuarius casuarius | reverse complement strand
GGGGGGAAGCTGGGATGCCGGCGGTCTGCGGCAGCCCCCCAGCAGCCAGACGGGGCTGGGCAGCTGCCCCCCGGCTCCGGGCGCTGCTGGGGGCGGGCAGCGCGGGGGGAGCAGGGTTTGCGCAGCCGGAGCAAGGAGCAAAAGTGAGAGACCCCCAGCTGCAGCCCGGTGGGAGCCGCTGCGGCTTGGGAAAGGGCCCAGCCAGGAGCGGGGCGCTTGCTCGCGGCCGTGGGGCCTGTGTGCACTGTGTGCACGGGGAGCGGTTTACCCTGTGCCGTTGTCAGGGCTGCCTGATGCTCAGCTGCAGGTTGTGAGCTCTGGTGGTTTCACAGTCCCTGCTCAGGGTTGCTGGATATCTTGGTGTCAGTATGAAGATGTGACTCTCAGCGCAGATGGCAGTCGTGCAAATATTTGTTTGGGGCCGAGTAAGGTAAAAGTCTTGGCTATAACAGCAGGAATCTGCAGTAGTGGGAGCTCTGAGGTGTTTTCAGATTTGAATAGTAATCAGGGAATGCTTTATAAAAAGCAGCCTTTGAACCCGGAGAGTCTCTTTGGAAGTGAAGCGTAGCCCCTGGGAAAATCCCCTTCTTCTGACAGCTCCCCGAGGAAGACGGGAACTGCCACAGGCTGAGATGCAAACGCTCTTTGCATCTCCTTGTATCACATTCCTGCGCGCTCTGACTGTGGAGATGCGCTTCAACAAGTGTGCGAGCAGGAGGCTGTTGTCATCAGGTGAATTATTTCCAGTGATGGGAAATCCAGGGCTGTCCAGATGTAGTGAGTTTTTTGGCAGATCTGTATGTTTTCTAACACATTCCTTACCGGGACAGTAGTAGAATGGCTTACTGTTTCACGCGTGGGATGTTGTTTTAGTCTGTAATAAAGTATCTTGCCTCTAATAACAGGCAAACTTGCTTGTTAAGACTTCATTCCCTAGGCTGGTAAGGGAAAAGGGATGCCAGACCTGCCGGGTGCACACTGAGCATCTTTATTTCTCGAATATCTGCTTCGTCACAGTGGTTGCTTATTCTGCCCCTAGGGCTCGGGCTGCACGTTTGCATGTGGCATTGCTGCACTTCGGTTTTGCTGTGATTCCAGATGTTGATTCCAGATGTTTCAGGAGACCGGCTTTTTTCTTTTTTTGCAAGTAGATTTTTTTTTTCCGTGCCGGTTTTTCTGTCGGTCCGAGCTGCGGTAAGGCAAGGGGGCTGCTCCAGTATCTCGGGCACCCGTGCGGGACTTTCGGAGCTTGGTTTCAGCTCCTGTGCTCTAGGACAAGCTTTTAGTGTGATCCAGAGCAAATTGCCCTGAACGCAGCAAGAGATGTCCTGTGATACAGGGCGAATCCCCTCTAAGATGCCATGAGGATATCAGTATCCCAAATGGCAAGGTGTGGAGGGGTACTTAAAAAGAGAGCTCTAGATTTGACAAACTTCTGTTGTTGCCTAAGTCAGAGCACAGAGAAGGGAGTACTTCATTCCTGAGCCAGCAAGCACCTTTCTCCAGTTAATCAGTAGAGAAATTGTGCCTAAGGTCCCCTTTGCCCTTACAAGTTTTTCTTTAAACTTGAAGGAACTGAGCTTATGGGGGGAGTTATTGGGGAAGAGGAGTCAAACCGTGCTTCTCGGGGCCCCCCGGACGACGTGCAGCGTCCGCGGAGGGCAGGGACCGCAAGCACCCGCGTGGCATCGGTGTCCTCCCTGCACAGGCATCCCCGCAGCCTCGGGAAGTTGTTCAGGGCAGCACAAAGCTCGGAGGAAAGCCGAAAAGCCTCGAAATGGAGCATGAAAATTGCTATTTCCATCCAAGCGCATGCTTTCCTTTAATTCAGCAATTAAAAAAGTCTGGTGTCGGGAAGTGAGTGCCTCCAGCTCGGATAACCTCCGCTAACAGGAGGGGAGGGCAGGGGGGTTTCTGGGTCGCTCGCTGGCTTGTTTTCGCCAAATCTTTTGGGAGCCGTTTTAGAGCCGGTCACCTGGCCAGCGGGCTCAGTGGCACAGCAGTAAATCGCAATAGGCTGCAAGTTTAGCGGCAGTCACATGGCCTTTGTTTGTGTTACGATAGCAAAGATTAGGAAGCACATTTAAAAAGCTTACAGTCTTTTTTTTATCCCCCCCCCCCCGAAGGGAAACACATTGTTTTGTATGGTGAGCAGCGAAAGCGTTTCTCTTTCCTCCCTACAACCGGCCTAGGCAAACTTTAAAACTCTTCTCAAGTTTTGGTCTAGAAGTATCATTTCTCAAGAGTTAAAAATAGCGAGCAATTTAGTAGAGGAATATATCCAGCCTCAAAATTAGGTTGTGTTTCTTGGCTCTCCTTAAAGTACACCAGACTCATGCTCCATTACTCACAATAGTAATGACGTAGCTTGGAAATCTTGGAGTTGTCTGATGTTTCGGGACCGATACTTGCCTCAAAACAAACTCAGCTGAAGTCTGCTTGAGTAAAAAGATCGTGGTTTTTACCTGCATTACTCTTTTTTCAATTGTAAGTCGGGGTTTTTTTGAAAGTGGCGAATTAATTTAGATAAAATTCCTGTCTGGCACAAAGCTTTTGTTTGTTGAAAGCAGCAAGGTAGATTTAGTGATCTGTTAGGGATCTTTGTGTACCTGGGAAAACCTCAAGGAGCTTGGAAACGATCTAGTGAAAGCATCTATTTGTGCATTATTCTTTATTCTCTTCCCTTGAGAGTTTTGTTTTGGAGGAATTGCTTTATATGGAGCTACTCTTCGTCTCGCTCGGGGCTGGTGTGGGAAGCGCTGGGAGGGAGGAGGAAAATGCAGTCGAAGGACTTTGTATGTTAAGTAATTTGTAGGTGGGGGAACGAAGCCCTTCGAAAGATCTGGTAAATAATCTTCCCTTGGGAAAAATGTCTGGAAAAAAATAGTCTGCAGAGTGGAATGCGGCACTGGGAAAACAACGAACGCTAAATAGCACCCGGCTCCTACACACCGTTCGGGGGCCTTTCTTCATAAATCCGCAGTTATTTTCCCTCTGAAAGCAGCTCAGTGAAGGCAGTCTGCAGAAACGCCTCTGCGATTGCCTCCCGGAGTGTCTCTGTGTTGCAAAGCAGCTGCCAGCTGCGCAGAGCGGTTGCGCCGAGATACCCCCAAATGCTTTCTTTGCTCTCTGCGTTTACCTGGTGTTTGCAAGCCGGCGCCTTCCCCCTGCTGCAAGCTGCTCCATCCCCCTGTCCTGGTGCAAATTGCCTAAAAGCAGACGCACAGATCCCCTCCTGGGACTCTTTCTCTGCCTGAGGCCCTTTCCCCTTTCATTTTTGTCATGTTCATTGAACCTAACCGAGCAGGATCAGCTTACATCACCCCCGTAACCCCCCGTGGTTGATCAGAAAGAAAAGGCTGGCCAAGCAGATGCCTTAAAATGCCCTGAAATCCTGCACAGGTCAGCTGGACGCCTTTTCTCATCCCGCCCTTTGACCACAGAGGCTGCAACCCATCTCATTTTGGCCGTCTCACATCTGGACAGCTGAGGTCCAGGTTGCAGCGAAAACAGGTCTGGGTCAAAGCTGGCTAGAGACGGCCAAACTCAAATCCTGCTCCCGTGCTGTTGCCGCGGCCGTATCTTCCTTTTCCTT
This sequence comes from Casuarius casuarius, assembly GCA_003342895.1. NCBI lineage: Eukaryota > Metazoa > Chordata > Aves > Casuariiformes > Casuariidae > Casuarius > Casuarius casuarius. Next base: position 3,698,565 of record PTFA01000080.1, on the reverse strand, counting down.
CCCAAACATCTGCCTCTGTTTTGCCAGCTGGCTGTGGAGGACTCCGATGGAGGGTGGCGCGGGCAAGTCGGAGCGTGGGCAGCTGGGGAGGTGCCGGGTGCGAGCAGAAGTGCTGCTGCGGTTCTTGACGCTGCCTGCGCGCTTAGCAAGGGCAGGGTAGTCAGCTGGAAGTGCCTGGGATGAGGCCCCCGAGAAGGGTTTACTGAAGCACAGGGTCCCAAATTCCTGCTGCTCGGGAATCCTTCTATATTCCAGTCCCAAGGGTGTGATTCAGCAGAAATAGCTGCCTCCAGCTCCTACCTCTCCACTGCCAAAGCGAAGTGTAAGCAACCAAGCGCTCTCTTCGGCTTGGTCCCTCTGGTTCGTTTTAAGAGGCTTTTGGAGGTGTTTCTTGTGCCTCCAGCTGTGGGACAGCCCCCGGCTCCATGTTACCTCCTTGGGACTCTTAAAACATCTCTCTTAGAGGGTCTGAATTTTCAGTGCGTCTGTAAATGAGCAGCCTTTAATTATTGATTGAAGCAGGTGGGCTTTGGAGGGGGGGACTTTTAGGAGAGTTACTGGCCGGTGGTAACAAAACTGGTGTCTTTTTTTGCAGATAATACTGACGGGAGTCGAGGCCTGAGGCCGTATCTGTCACTATTAGCAGGAGCACTGTCAGCAGAGTCCCACCGCGCTAAGAGAGGCATCGCTACCGTCAGTCATTGGCCTCACCAGAGCGCAAAGCAGACCCGGGAGGAGCCTTCAGCCAGTTCTCTAGGACAAATTAAATTTAACCCCACAGTAGGACATATTCTGATTAATGAGCACAAAGACGTCACGTTCAATTGCTCCATTAAAGTACCTCATTCGCTGGTCAGGCCAGACACCCCTGGCATTTCCCTGTGGAAGGATGGGAGCGAACTGCTCATGCTGGACCGCATTGCCACCAGCCACTTTGAGATCTCCGATGAGGAGGAGGTAGCGATGACCTCCACCTTCAGGTAACGGGTGCAGTCCTTGTGCAGAGGGGCCGGAGGGGCTCCTCTGGACCCCCGAGTGCTGGCTCCTGGGGAGAGGCTGGAGGGCAGACAGGTAGCAAGAGTAGGAGGTTGGGACTGGGATTGTGGGAAACTGGTTTGAGGTGGGGGAGGATTGAAGTTTGCTGTCACTGAATATCTAGAGCTTAACTCTTCCTAGGTGCTGTCCTTAATGAACAGTGGAGGAAAGCAAACTGCTGTACCTCATTGACTGAGGTCTGCTCATCCTGCCCATTTGCAATTGAAGGTTGTGCCAGCAGAGCAGCCAGCAGCAAAGATAATCTTCTTTCTGGCACTCCCTAGTCCTCGAAGCTTAGTTTTGGAAATGCAGCTTTTGTTAGATATGTGTTGTGGGGTAGCTGGTTTCAAACCCACCTCCAGCTTAACAGTATTGCTGTGTCCTTCTGTGGAAGCTGTTTGCAGGACAAGTCTCTCTACAAAAGCCCTTATATGGTCTCTGCTCTCTCTTGTAGCATCCGTGCTGCCCAGCGCTCAGATAACGGCTCCTACGTCTGCAAACTCAACATCTCCGACGTGGAGATTGCCTCGGATCCAATCTTCGTGCAACTAGAAGGTGAGCTGGAAGAGAGCAAAGCCAAAAGTGTTGGAGGTGTGAGATCTGCTGAGATTTGTCTGAGTGGCAGCCCAGGGGCTGTGACCTTGGAGTTGACAGCTGCTAGCTATCCACCAGCAATGGAGAGCACTGGATGGGAAGGGGCTTATTGCCAGAGCCTGGGACAGCCCCAGGTGGGACAGTTTGGGGGCTGTTGTTACAGACTTTGCCCACATGCACGATGCTGTGATCTCTGAATCTCCTGCTTCTCCGCTTGTGTCCGGACAGGGCTCCCACACTTCATTCGTCAGCCTGAGAAGCTGAATGTCACCAAGAACAGCCCTTTCAACCTCACATGTCAAGCTGTGGGTCCACCAGAGCCTGTGGAGATCTACTGGTTTCGGAACAACATACAAGTCAATGCGAAGCCTCACATCTCCCCGTCAGTCCTGACTGTACCAGGTAAGCCTGGCAGCATGCTGCATGCGTAGCTTGGCATTTGGGCATCTCTTTGAGGACCTAGATGCTGTTGTCCTGAATTTAGTTTAGAGCCCTGCAGTTCACGTAGCATGTGTTCCCAGAAGTTCTAGCAGCAAAGGGAGTGCATCAGGGGGATGCAAAGGACACAAGAGTCCGGTCTCTTGTGGGAGCTCATTCCCTGCCCCATCTGTGGTCACTTCCACCCAGTGAAGGCTTTTGCCCACCTGGAACAGGGACCCAGAGGGACTGTGGGATCGCTGTCCTTGGAGTTACTCACAACTTGGCTTGACCACGAGAAACCTGACCTAACTTAGAAGTTGGATCTAACTTCAAAGATGTCTCTGCATTGAGTGGGCGTTTGGACCAGTGACCTCCAGAGGTCTCTTCCAATCGCAGTTACTCTATTCTGACTCATCTTGTTTTAGTGAAGGACCACTTAGCACAAAGACTCATCCATGATTTCCAGGCACAGCAGCTAGTCAAATAATAAAAAAAAATTCCTCTCCCTGTACCCTTACCATTGTAGGTAGAATATGGTAGTGTGTGTTGGGAATTTCCTCCTAGATTCCTCCTACCAGGAAGATAAAACCGGCTCAGCATAGATAAGTTTCCCAGGAGGTTTGGCACGAAATATGAATGTCAAATTGCATACAGCAGGGCTCAACAGTCCAACTGAGCTTGCAGAGGTACCAGTTTGCAAAATTAAGCCCCAACCTGCAACTGCTCAATCCGTCTCCCTTTCCCCACTGATTGACCGTTTGTGCCAGTCTCCCTGAGCTCTCTGCTGCTAAATTGCTTAGCACTAGGGCCTTGTCCCAGCTCTTGCCACTCTCCGTCCTTACCGCTGAGAGCATGGCTCTGCCCAGCAGCCCTGGGGACTGCTCTGTCAGGGGTGATCTGGGGCAGCAGCCCCCATGCAGCTGCCTCTGGCTGCAGAAATTTCTCCCACAGAAGAAGAAGGGCACGCAAACTGTCCTATGCAACAAGCAGCTTTTTCTTGTAGCTTGTGGCCAAGCCACCCAGTACCTTGCAGCTGTTACGGGCTATTTTACTGGTTATCTGCTCTTTTGTCTCTGGGAGGCCTGGGGTGTGCCCCTACATCATGTCTGCATGCCAGCCTGGTGGAGCACAGGGAGAGAAGTCCTCCATTGCAGCATAAAACCTAGTGTGGTTTTGCTGCAGATGCAGAAAAGAGGGAGGATTTCTTGATTTGCTCTCAGAAGGAGGCCACTAGCTAATTAGCAGCTAGGCTATAACCGACTTGTCTTGGCTTCCAAAGATAGGCTTTAAAAGGCAGTGAAAGCCGGAAGAAGTGACTCATTCCGCCTGGATTTTCTTGCATCCGGTTGGCAAATGTTAAGTCGGGTCGTTTGAACAGTCTCCCTCCTGGTCCAGGAGTCCTGTTAAACTCAGAGATTGCTGCTTTTTTGAGCAAAGGCTTGGCATGTCTAGGGCACTACAGCAAGTCCCTCATGTTGCAGTAACAGGAAGGCATTTCACTAAAATCAACCCGGATAAGGTTGTTTTTAATCCCCCCAATAACAGGCTCTTGCTACAGGATTGTGTCCTGGTGCTGCTAGAGCTGGTGTCCAAATATCCTTGATTTCTCTCTGGGCTTGGGTTAGTCCACAATGAATGGGTTCATTCTAGTTCTGCAACTACAGGGGACTGTTTTCCTTCCACTGGAGAGGAAAAGGCTGTAAAACCAAGACCTGGACATTACCCAAACAGCGATGGGGTGTGCTGGTAGAGTGGAACAGGCTGGGATATCGTCTCCCTTCCCCCTTTCCATCCAGTGACAGTCACACCCTCCCTCTTTGCAGCCAACCTCCCAGACACTGCTGTGTGCCTGGCTACATGAGCTGCAGAGGCAGATGGCTGGATTTGTGCACTTTAATGCAGATCTTTGAGGGCTGCGGAGCTGAATTAAAACTTGTGCGAACGTTGCGCACAATTTGAACCTCTCTTGGGGAAGGCAGCAGGGGAGTGCTCCCAGGTACCCTGGGACAGCTCTGCACTCGCAGAAGAGCCCTTTGCACGAGACCAAAATCCTGAACACTGTGGCTTGTTGGGATCATCTCGCACAGGCCCTGCTAACGCGCTAGGGATAATGAGCAGGAGTCTGTACTCGGGTATTTCCAGTGACCCCAAAAAGCAGTCTTATCAGCAGGGAGATTTGAGCAATCTTCAAAAAGTATTAAGTCATCTGGTTCAAGCCATGGTGGTGGGCTCTTCTGCTTTCTGCCTTTCCCTTTTTGAATACGAAGCAAGTGCTTACTCAGGAGGTTGTGCAAGGGGTCCATAAAAACACACAGTCCTGTCCATTCTGCCACATCTCACACGGCCCGTGCTCACGTGCTCGTGGTGCGGAAGGTGGGTGAGTTGGGTCTTGGGGGTCACCCTCAGCCACCGTGCTGCTGAAGAGACGAAGGAAGTGGTTAGTGCAGAAAGAGAGGTCTTTTGTGTTACTGGAAAAGAAGAAAGTAGCCGTAAAGCAAAGGAAGCCGCAAGGGTTTTCTGTGAACAGCAGGTGGAGGGTTGATGTGATTTGGGTGTTTTGTACAGTACAACAAGCACGTTTTTGTTTTTCCCACGGCAGGTCTTAACGAAACAGCACTGTTCAGCTGCGAGGCTCACAACAGTAAAGGGCTGACTGCGTCGAACCCTGGGCAGGTCAATGTGAAAGGTAAGCGGGAGCGTGTCGATAGCCTTACCTGTTCCGTACAGGTGTATCCAAGCAGGAGCTGTTCTGGTCTCCACCCTTCCCAGTAATCATTCTTACCCTAGCAGACAGGTGTATTTTTAGGATTTCCGTATTTATTTTTCCGCATTGAAAACCTACATTTGAAAATCAAACAGGATGCACGTAAGAGCGTGGTCACCCAATGCGGTTCTGTCATCTGGAACAAGCGTAGTCCCAGTGCTGCAGCCATGGGAGGAAGCACCAAAAAGCACATTTGAAAGCAGAACTGTCAAACTCGGAGTAGGTTTCGGAAGGGCTGTATCACTCTTTTCCTTCCTTCACAGCCAGGGCTGCGCTCGTAATTTTCCATAGGAAATGATGGAAATTCTCAACATTCCTGATGGGAACAACTCTGGCACTGTAAAGAAGGTGTTCCCCAAAATATGTCCTTGGCTCTAAGCAACCCAGAGTGCTGTTTTCAGCTCACAAATACGTAATAAGGTTGAAATAGATCTGAAAATGTCTCTTTCTGCCTGCCCATTGGTCTAAAATATCCAGCTCAAGGCATAAGGACGAGATTCAGCTCCATCCCCCATCTTGGAGCCTGGGGTTTCTGCAGCCTGGAAATTTGGAGAATTAAGAGCGTGTGGGCCCATGAGTTCAGTGTCATGCTGCTTCCGGACAGAACTGGCATGCTTCCCTTGTGGCATGGCAGCCAGGTGCCTGCCCATGGGATGCACTTTGCACTAGCAGTGTTTAGGCAGGATCAGAGCAGAGTGGACTCATGTTTTCTCTACAGGAATACCATCTGCACCCACTAGCGTGCGTGTCCTGAACAGAACGGCCCACAGCATCGCAATATCCTGGGTCCCCGGCTTTGATGCATTCTCTGCTTTAAACAACTGCAGCGTCCAGGTAAGCATATGGCTCTTGTCCCTACAACCTACTCGTACGTGGATGTTCAGGGGCAGGTAGAAATCAGTGTTCCTGCACCATCTGTGGCATGAACCACACAGGTTTTACCAGCCATTGGTTTGGGCAAATTGAGTCAGACTTTCCCAGTGGTTTTGAAAGAACTGTCCTGCCTGGACCCTGCCATCTGCGTAGCCAGCAGCTTTGTGGTCACGTACGTTAAGCAGTCCAAGTTCAGCAGTGAGCAGGGTCCCTAGAGGCTGGGACCTGGGGCAGTTGGAGCACTGTTGAGGTGGGCAGGAGGCTTTGAAGGAGCTGCTGGAGACCAGCTCTGGGCCTGGTGTTGTCTGCGCACAAACATCAGCTTTGCTACGCCTGCTGCAAGGGTGGAGAGTCTGCAAGGGGGTCCCACAGAGAAGCCAGCAAAGGGAGCTGTGAAGCAGGATTTTGTCCCAGGAGCCATGTGGTTGAGTGGGCAGAAACAAGGGGCAATGGGAACAGCAGAGCCCTCTGTTGGGAAGAGCCCACGTGGGCTTGTGCCTGTAAAGTGTGCAGGAAGAAGCCACCATCTTTTGCACTTTTAGCCAGCCGTGCCATCCAGTTCAAGGACAACAATGATTTCCACTGGCTTGCGACTTCCCCACAGAGTCTGTCGGCATAGCCACACGGGCAGAGCTGGGTGACACACTGGCGGAGAGGTTTTGACACGAGGAAAAGAGAAATTCAGTGCAGATGGGGGATTGCAATGGTGCAGGCCAGCTTCCTCTGCAGTGCGGAGGTGCTGCTCGGCTGCCTGGTCATCGCGAGGCCGGGACAGGAGGAACAGAGCCATAGACCGGGCTGTGCTGGGTGCCACTGCCCAGCTGGCTGCTTGAGTGGGCAGATGGATCAGGATATGAGTCTCGGTCCTCAGGCTGTGAGTCATTAGGGCAAAAGTTCATCCTCTCCCATTTTAGACATCTGCAGAGTAGACAATCAAGGAGAGAAAAGGAAACTTCATACATGGGGTTTTAAATCTCTCCGTTTGGCCAAGACAGTCAGGTGGTCATGTCTCCTCCTGGAGAAATGCCCAGAACTGGTCCAAGAAGCTGTTTGGGAGACTTTGCAAGTCTTGAGTTCCTACTATCATATGCTTCTCCTTACTTTTTACCCTACTGATTAAACACTTCCCAACCAAGTAGCGTTCCTGGTGGGGTTTGGACATGGAGGCTCGTCTCAGCTCTCCACTCCCGACACATTGCAAGCACTTAGGAGGAGCTGAGGGATTGTCTGTCTCCTGGACGTGTCAGCGAATGCCACCTGTATGCATACAGTCCTGCAAGTAGTTTCCATCTGCTCCCTCTCTTTGATGTTGCTGAGTTTGCATCGTTCAAGCCTATTGCTTGTTCTCTTGTGGATGTGTTTTTTATAATTGGTTAATTTGTACTCCACTTCAGATAACACGGAGTGCATTCTAAGATGAAGAGTAGCCATCGGCCAGAAGAAATTCTACATAATACAAATTCAGCATATTTTGGCTTAACTAAAGTTTCACCGTTTACAAACTCTCTATATTTATTAATCTTAGTGTCAGAGCAATCTGTCTTAGGTACTTATTTCAAAAGTTACATCTCTTTCAGGGCAGAAACAGTTATCTGCTTTAAAAATGTGTGAAATTTTATTGGCTGGAAGAGAACAAGCTTTGGGGTCTGGGTGACAGCAGTGACAACTGAGATCAGGGTTCAAGCCTGATCCAATACCCTCCTATTACCCTCTGATACCCTCCCATGAGCCAGAGCTCTGTTAGCACCTACTGATGAGCGAAGGACGACACAGTGAAAAGAACCAGGAAGACAGACTGTTTCCTCCCATTTCCTCTCAGCAATCTCCCCCATTTCTGTGTGACATCTCCTCTCCCTCCTCAGGGGGGTTATAATGTGTGAAGCCAGGTAAAAGTGAAAGGACTTACAGAGAGGGAAGGTACCAGTGCTAATCTTAGTGCAGTGTCCACTGCTACGTTCCTACTAGAGCTCAGGAAGCAGGGTGGAGGGCCAAAGAATTTCCTATGACTTAACATTCACAGTCTGTTGTTAGGAAGTAGCCTTTCAAATTGGAAAACGAGACGTATTTCTGGCAAAAACATAGCTGTGACTAAGCCTTTTTGCTCCTGTCCTCTTTGATAACCCCCTCATTTGGGTAATGTGGCCCACCCACCAAGTAACTCATTTCTGAACATATGGGTGATTAAAATGGAAGCTATTCTTATCACAGCAAGCAAGTTTCAGCTGTTTAAGTTTATAAAAAGCCTGATTTTTTTTTAATATATTGATCTAATAGACTTTCTGGAAAGACAAGTTTAGGATAGAGATAACTCAGCTGGCTCAGAAGAATGGCCAGTCTCAGTGGTGGCTTCAGAAGCTGCTTGAATGTTCTTCTGATCACTGGTCCCCGCATCAAAGTATTTTGCCATGGCTTTGTGACCTTCTGAGCCTTGTTCCTATCTGCTTTATGAGGTTGAAGGCAATTCTCTCTCATTTTTGCTGGAAAATACTAAGAATGTCAGTCCTGAGATTGTCTGGTATGGCCCAGGCTGCCCAGTGGGTACTCTCATTCTTCAAGCACACAGACAGGCTGCCTGCCATCCCCAAACCATGTACAGAGGCTTTTGGGAGGACTCTGTAACTTCGTGCTTGTGATTCATGCTAAAACATAGGTGAGATGAGATGAGATGAAACCTGCCCAGAGCTGGAAGAAGGCCTGTCTCTTCAAGGACATTTCATCCCAGCTTGGGTTGTCTTCCAAGTTCATTGTCTTGCTCGCACTGGTGTCCCTCATTTTTGCTCTTTTCACTTTCCTCCCACCGCCCTGGTCCAGGCTGCTCTCACGGTAGTTGTTCTGTTCCCAAAACTTTGCTGATGCACCTGACGGCAGGTCCCAACGCGCTCTGGGGCACTTGCTGGAGAGCTGCATGGGCGATGTGTGCTGTTACATGGGCTCTTACAGCCCAGCTTTTCAGGGAAGCTCCTTAGCCCTGCTACTTGGAGTGAGGAGGTTCTCTTTGTGTAAAAAGCATGATTTGTTTTTAATACATTCAATTCATCCATGCTGTTAAATGTAATGATGGAGTTTAATGAGGTCTGTGATTAGTTCTTCTAGAAGGTTTCTTGGGAGGGAAGTCAGTGCTAATACAGTGAGAGAGGGACAGTGGGGAGAGTGCCTTTAGGACTTTCAGGAGGCACAGGTTGCATCTAAACCTTTATCTTTAATAGCCTTGGCAGCCCAGTCCTCCCTGAATTTGTCTAACTCTCCTTTGAGTCAGTTTGTACTCTTGGCTTCTGCAACATCTGTTGGCAATAAATTCTGTAGTATAATGTTGTATGAATATATGTGTTGTATGAAAAAGAACTTGGTTTTGTTTGTTTGAAACCTGCTACCTGATAATTTTATTGGGCACTCCTTTCGTTTCTTATGTCACAAGAAATGGCAATTCATCACTCCCCTTTCCACAGCAGTCACAATCTCACACACCTCTGCCTTGTCCCTGCTGCAGCTGTTTCTTCTCTGCGTGTTTGAGACCTAGCCCTAGGCTCTGCGAATGGCCTGCTGTTGGCTTTGCACTCAGCAGAGAGGAGGCAGCATCCAAGAACAAGGCCCTGGTGTTGTTTTGATGAAAGAGCGAGCGAGGCAGAGCTCTGGATCCTGTTTACAGATGTGACATTCCTGCTGTGCGTCTCAGCCTGCAGGTTATTGCTGACTAATCCCTGTTTGTGGACTGCTTTTTTTTCAATTAAGGTCAGGGAAGCTGTTCCACGAAGCAATGTCTCACTTCTGCTCTTCAACACCTCGGTGCCTCCCCATATGTATCACATCCAGCACCTGTGGCCCATGGCGGACTATAACATTAGTGTTTCCTGCAAAAACGAAGTTGGCTGGTCGGCGTTTAGCCCCTGGATAACAGCCAGTACCACTGAAGGAGGTAGGAAATGAGTAGCTAATATTGAAGAGGGCTTCCCTGCCTAAGTCATGCAGCTGGGCTCTGTGCAGGGCTGCCTGGATGAGATGCTAGTCTAGAGTCATGGGTGCTTACAAGGTGGGACGTCTTTATTGATTGGAGAAAGGAAATTTACCCACAAGCAATCACATGCTGGAAATATTGAAGGCTATAGGAAATACTGTGTGCTTTCTGGTTGAGCTATGGCTTTTCTTAATGGCAACACAAGCCCTCTAGGGAGTCTTTCTTACCCTGTTCCTTGGTTGTGCCATTAGGAGCCCTGCAGAGAGGGAGCAGCATGCTGAATACAACAGCCAGGCTGCTGAGGGGGGAGGCGCAGCCGCTGGGAATCGCAGGGATGTGGGAGCAGGGGGACTGACTGGGAGTGGGCCTTCATTAGACAGCAGGTCTTGATCTGCAAGAGTCATTTGCGGTCAGCCTACGATGCCCATGAGGGCTGGACATGTCTGCCTGACTCCCTTCACCTTCTTTCTCTTTGATTCCTGCAGCTCCGACCACCCCACCACTGAATGTCACGGTGTCATTCAATGAATCCAGCTCCTCCCTGGAGACCCGATGGGTGAAACCACCCCTGGGGAGGATACATGGGGAACTGCAGGGCTATCGCATCTGGTACGGGTGCCAGGCCCCCAAGGGATTGGTAAGTCACTGGGGGAACGGGGAAGAGTCACTGAAGCATAGCAAAAATCCCAGCAGGGATCGAGCAGTGAAGTCCAGTTTGATCTTGGTGCTTCCCTATATTCTTTCTGAGCCCATTTGTCTGTCATCTCGTGCTCTCATCTCAACCTCTTTGATACAAGTGGTCTCTCTAACATATGTTTATGGTGTGTGTAGCTCATATAATTAATGTTAGGAAGAAGGAGTTTGCTTAAAGGAGACAAGGTGTTTGTCCACCATGGCTCCTTGCTGCTGATCACAACCTGCTTTCTCTGAAATAGAAGTGAGATGCTCTTCCTTGTGTTGAAAACCTTTGGTGTTGTCTTTGGAGTGGCATTCTGGGTTTGCTGGCATCCCTTGGCACTTCTATCAGTGGAATTAATCATAAGGCATCTGGGAGAATTTGTTCACTGGGATTTGAGTCATTCCCCACTCACATGGGAGTCCTCTCAGTGGAGTCCTGGATCATCGTAGGTGTTGGGCAAAACAGCACGGGAGATGGGAGATGCAGCTTCCCGGCCAGGCTCTGCGTGTGGTTGGAGAGCCTTTGGAACGGAGACCTCGGGACACTCACCAGCATCGTGCAGATGTATCCAGTCACTGCCTCTGCGCTGTGGTTTGGTCATCCTCTGTCCCAAGCTGAAAGCGCAGAGAGGCACTGAAGGCCTATATTTTGTGTGGAAGGAGTGACTCACACTCTTTTTTTGTAAGATGCTGCATTTTCTGTTCTCCTTTTAGGCCTCTAGAAAAGAGCATGTATAGATCCAGCACGATGAAGTCAAGGAAACAATGTTATGGTCTTGTGACTATCACGAAGAAAAACCTGCTGACACATTTGTTGTCTCCCAAGCAATAAGTAAAAAACAAGACGTGCCCTCTGAGCTCTGGGAGGCTATATCTTTTTCCTTTTTCTAAAGTCAAGTGTTTATACAATGAAGTTTCAACTTGAAGCCCAGGCCAAATAGCTGTTCTCATTAATGCTGGCTTTCAAGAGGCTCAAAAAAAACCTCTGGTGAGGAGTAGATTCAGATGAGAGGTAGGGGTGAAAGGGAGATTTCCTCTGGAGGGCCTTGGCTCTTTGCAGACCGGAGGTTGCAATTGTGTTCGTTGCTGATTTATTTCATCAGCTGATGGGTTTTATGGAAGGGCAAAAATGCATGTAGTGATGTCAGGCTGCAGACAGCCAAGGGCAGGGACCAGCACTTCTTTTTATGAAGACCATCAGAGGATTAAGAAACACGGGAATGGCTTTATGCCTGTGCCGTAACCTCTCTCCAGAGCACCTGTGAGCTGGCTAACCTTACTGTGGTGTTGGACGCTCGAAAGCGTCCTGCCAGGCTGCATGCGATCTTTCTGCTAGAGCAGATGGACAGACGGACTGAAGCTCAAGAGCAAAGTGCCTTCTGTCAAATGAAGCTCTTCTCTCTCAAAAAGGAAGTCTCGGAGCTTTGTCCCCGAACAGGCTAAATATGAAATGCCAGATATTCCCTACTTCTTTGGTCCTTCCCGTGCTATGGCACCAGATGGCACAAGTACAGCAAATAATACCTACCCTTCTCAGACTCCTCCCCCAAAAATGATCAGTTTACAAATCCCACCACAATAAATATTATGAGATTCTTTATTTCTGTGTCAGCAGGGCCACCTGCAGGCTTGTTTTTCTCTGCAACCACTCAAAAAAGGATTTAAAAACTTTGAAAAATTGGTTTATTTTATTATTAAACCAGCAATTATTGTATGACCCAAGGCACCAGAAGTTGGGACTTGAAGAAATTCCTTGACTATCACAAGACTCATAAAAATCTTTAGATTTGGCGGTTTCGCTCCAGAATTGCTGTCACGGCTGAGTGACAGTGAACATAAACACAGGGACAGTGATTTTTTGCAAGATACCAGTTGTTTGCAGGATGGCTGTGCATCCCACACCAAAGCCTGTTGTCCAACGTCTCGAGAGATTGTGCGATACCAGCAATAGTGACCCATGGGTCATCTCTCCCACCACCTGCACTTTGCTGGGGCTGGAAGCCTTACACCCTCTGGCCCGTGCCCTCAGCAGGGGAGTCTTCAGATGGCTTGAGGAGGCAGCATAGATGGGGAGAGGGTCTCATCTGCAGTCCCTTTTCACTGACCCCACTGGCTGTGCTGCAAACATTGCCCTCCTAGCATGTGCTCTCTGTGGTCTGATATCTCCATAGCTCTGTCCTCAAATGACATAGCAGAGCTGTGTGAGACATTAAAGGACCCCAGTGCATTTCTGTGGTGGCAGTGGGGAAATGGTCTCATACGTGTTTCCACCTGAGGGTACCAGGAAAGCAAAGCTATCGGGAAAGGAAGGGGAAACGAGGGTAGGAGCTGAGCCAGCAGCACATGTATCAACACAGACAGGTTTCTCAGCACAACGTCTTCCACTAGTGTGTATGGAGCTGTGCCTGGTGCTTGTGCGTGTTTCACATCCATTTCTGTGGCTCTTTTATCTGGCTGTAAACAGAAATGAGTTCCCTCTGAACACTTATTTCCTCGTCCTTGTCCACCAGTTCTCCTCCGTTACTGTTTTTGCTTGGCCCCGAGACAGCCAAGCTGTGCTGTCCACACCAGCCTGCCAGATGTTTTGCACATCACAGAGCAGTTGCTTTGCAGCTGGGAGTCAGCGTGGAGCAGAGGCAGGCACTTTCTCAGCTGTTTGGCTGACTCACAAGAAGATCAGGAAATAACAGGGAATTTGCAAGGAAAAGAATGACTTGTATTTTTATCAAGGAAAAAAATCTGTGCTGCAGAACACACTGACATCTACAATGTTACCAAGCAGGGAGATGCGCGCTAAAACTGGAAATATTATTAGCTTGACACAAAACCACAGTCAGAAAATATCTGCCCCAAGATCTGCTTTCTGTGGCACTCTAATGATCTGACCAGGAGTGCTGTGTCTAAACGCCAACAGCGGTACCCTGCAAAGGAGCGGAGGAGACGGGTTGCTGCTGCCGGCAAGCATCCAACCTCTGCTGCTTTCGAGGCTTGCAAGCCTGTACGTCTCAGCTGACCAAGCCGAATGCATTTACTGGTTGTGGCAACGAAGGCTGTGGGCCAGCGTGTGCGTTCCCAGTTCTGGCTGTGTTTTGCTAGTGCTTTCCTTTTGCACTCCCCTACCGTACCAGGCAAAACAGCAGCTCCGCTGCGGATGGCGCTCTGCCAGCAGCAGCACAGAGCACACACTGTCTCCGGACAGGGCTGGCTCTCCCCGTGCGTCAAATCCCCCATGTTACATAAGACACAGCACGCAGTCCGCAGAGGGACAGAGCTGCAGCGGCGTGGCGTCTTTTGTGCCAGCTTCCATAAATCTGCTTCACGCTGTCAGGCAGGAAAGATGCCTTTATTCTTGCTATAGAAAGGAAGGTTGACATCCAAGTGTTTATAGGAGACATGTATTTCAGGGAATGGAGTTGACGCCCTGCAGAAGGGAGGGAGTTAGGAAAAGAGAGGCATTTCAAGCCTCAGTGCCTTTCCTCCTTCCCCGCAAGACCACTCCTCAAGTGTTGCCTTCTTGCCTCTTTTCTGGCTAAGGCTGTCTGTCCCACTGCCCTGACAAGCAAGGAGCAATAGCAGCTGGAGGGTTAAATGGGAAACACTGCTCAAGTCCTTTCCAAATCCCATCCGGTTCTCGAAGGGCTATTATTCTCCGTAAATAGCTTGCTGCTGCTGTATTTCCTCTGGGCTTGTAAAAGCAAAGTCATGCAAAACCTTAGTAAGGACACAATTCTCAGTAAATCTCAGGGTTTCACTCCTGTTGTGCCCTTGGCTGGTAGGCTGCTCTCTCCCTCAAAACAGGCTTTTCTTCTCTTCCCGTTTTCAGCAGAATGTCTCCTCTGAAGCCCACCAGAACGCCAGCATGGCCATCCTGCCTGTGGACACCACAAATGCCACGTGCTATGTGCGTGTGGCCGCCGTCTCCAAGGGGGGAGTGGGGCCTTTCAGCAGCCCCGTGGAAATCTTCATCCCTGGCAGCAGTGGTGAGATGCCTGTCTCTTGCATGTGCAACGTGATTACAGGTGGAGGGAGGGGTCTAGCTAGCGAGGTGTGGAGGCACGCAGCTCACCTTCTGTTTGCCCACTGGTTTGGCCATGCCTGTCTGATCAGAATCCCCCACTGCTGTCTCGCCCTGCCGATGCCCTGTGGCATCTCCATGTCCCCATTTGGATGTTTCTGCCTTGGGCCAAGCTATCTGGACACAGCACTAAGAATATGGGGTCTTAAGCATGCTTTGATAGCCAGAAGAAAAGTGCAGCCAGAAGAGCCTTGCTCTCCCCGTGCCACTCAGCCTTGCCAAGATAAACCCACTCGCTGATGCGTGTTGTTCACAGGCTGTTTAACTCGTGCCCTCATCTCCCAAATAACCCTCTGAGTTTTATTGGGTTTGATGTCAGCCCCTGCGAAGTCCTCCCCCGTTCCCAGGGCGCCGCAGACTGACTATCTCTCCCCGTCTCTGTTATGGGATGTTTTCTCAGGGTTAATAACCTCAGCTCCCTCTTCGACTGCAGCCTCCAGGAATGCAGACTCCTTTATCATAGCCCTGGGCTTTATCTGTGGGACGGTTTCCGTTGGGCTGATCCTCTGCTTGTCTGTGGTCATCCAGAAAAGATGCATGGAGACGAAGTACGGGTAAGCCAAAGGGAAAACAATCTGTGGTTGTGCTCGAAGCTGGGCAGGTCACAAGCGCCTGGGGCAAGGCCAGGCAGGGGCATTTTGCTTCCATCTGACACTGCACGTAGGGAGAAGGCTTCTGCCTGCAGGACCGGTGTCATTCCTGCAGACAGCCCTGTGTGTGCCGGTGGTGAGGGGATGAGTATGGTTTTAGTGTGTGGTACTTCCCTTTCCTCCGTAGCCCAGCAGTTCACCTTTCACTCACTATTCTTATTTTTAAAGGGAAGTGGACTTGTGCAACTTGGTATAGGAGGAGTGCTCTTGACATTTTGACACAGTGATGAGAGAGCAGAGATGTATAATATCCTCTGCCTTGTGACCTTGAGAAACCCCTCCTGCCTCATCGAACACCAAACCTTTCCTGGTCCGATGCCTGAGTGTGACGATCCTCAGTCCATCCAGCTTGTCCCCACTCTCAGCCTCCTCCAGGCAGAGAGACTGGATGTACTGGACTGCACTTAGTAGTGTTTTTAATAATGTAAATAAAGGACTGTTTTCTACTATAGTAAGCCAACAGTACTTCCTCACCCTTGTGACTTTCTAAGTGTCATTCATCTGCCCTGTGCTATTGTTTGTGAGAAATAATTGTGGTGTTCGTAGCTTTTCTTATAATCAGTATCATTTTGATGTCCAATGCCAAATGGAAATTTTGTTAATTCCTTTGTAAGAGCATCATTTCAGTGAGGGAGTATATTGAGCTGGAGAAGGAATCACACCTACTTTGATCTCCCAAGGCATCACCCCTGATCCCAGTTTGGAAACTGGTTGTATGTCAGGATCCCTTTTCTAACTAGTGTAACATAACTGAAATCTCTCCCTCCTTGCAACGCTCGTTCCCTGGAACGTCTTGAAGAGCCAATGTGTTTTTCTTCTCCAGAGCTGGACCTCTGCATGGTCTCACATCAGAGGTGTTGCACAGCGTCTTCCAGCAGCATGCACACAGCCGTTTCAGGGCTGTTGTGTAGAGCTCCTTTTGGTTTCTTTTTGGCTAAAATCATACTGGCCCCATGTGCTAACACAGAGCCTTGAAAGTCTGTGTATCACACAAGCAAACAGGTCGCTTTAGGAAGTGATTGGTCTGGGCACCATATTCCTAGCAGTGCAGACTGCTGTGTGATTAGGAAATGAGTATCCCATTTCCTCCCCAAAATACCTCTGTGACTAACTCCTTTATAGATCAGCCGTGTTTATCAAGTCGCTGTTTTGATCAGACGTTGTAAGCAATGGCACTGATCCAGTAAGAGGGAAATGAAAGAGATTAGGGCAAACGTGTATTTCCTCCTTTACTGTGGCTTTCATTGGTAACAGCGCAGTCACCCACCCCTGCAGCTGCGGCACTGTCTTCCTTGAAGAGATGAGAAAAAGCCCTACGTGGCCCAGCACGTTCTGTTTCTGTCCCGCCAGGAATGCTTTCAGCAGAAGTGATTCAGAGCTGGCAGTGAACTACACGGCTAAGAAGTCCTACTGTCGCAGAGCTGTTGAACTTACACGTAAGTGTTTTTTGTTCCTCTCCACTGCCGAGGAGGCAATAGAACAAGCCAGCAGAAATGTGTGTATCCAGGTACAGGCCTGATCCCTCCAGCTTCTCATGTGTCTGCCAAGCTGGCTTTTCTTGCCCGGTCAGCCATGAAACTTCTATGCTCCATCTCTGGCTGAACAGCCCTTGGGCATCAGCAGAAGCTTGGCTGTAGCAAAACTGTGAAGTCCTGGCCCTTGACCATCTTCCCCCGTTCATACCATGCAGCACCCTGGTGCGCTTAGTCACAGGCTCATTGTAAATGGTTATCTCATGGCTGCAGTCTGTGCTGGAGGTGAGCTGAGCTCCTGCTCCCTTCTCTTACAGTGGGCAGCCTGGGCATCAGCAGCGAGCTCCAGCAGAAGCTGCAGGATGTTGTCATTGACAGAAATGCCCTCAACCTGGGGAAGATCCTGGGAGAAGGTGAGTGATGTTGCTTTCGGGACTGGAGGGTTGGGGATGGACATGAGGCTGAGCTGATGTGGTGTGGAGTGTAACTGTTGCTTCCACGCACTCCTCCCTGCATCATTCTCCAACTCCAGACCCAGGGGATGTGGAAGAGGTGGTAGGTCAAGATGACCAAGCGCTAGGTTGAGAATTACCCAGACACCTGGGTTTGTGTCCTCATTCTGCCACTGATGAGAGACAAACCTCCCCCAGGTAGCCTTTGGGGGATGAGGTCTCTGTCTTACAGCCTGTCAGATCTTTGAGGATACAGTGATGTCCCGAAAGGCGGTGCTTTGGGGTGTGGGTAAAATGTTTGCTTCTTTCCCGTGCTGCAGGGGAGTTTGGGTCAGTGATGGAGGGACGTCTCAGCCAGCCCGAAGGCACTGTGCAGAAGGTGGCTGTGAAGACCATGAAGCGTAAGTTGCGCTGGCCTTGAAACATTTAATATTGTTTGTTCCAGTGGGTGCCAGAGCTCCCCGTCTGGTGCTCTTTTACCCTAGACCATGTAGCTCTTAATGGTATCAGTCAAAACCATGTGAGAGATCCTTGCTCTGAGCTCCCACAGCATCCACCATTCTTCCTTTCCTTCCCTGTGAGATTCAGACCTCTGGGCCTCACAGCTCGGTGGGATCACTGGACAAATGTTGCATGCTCTCTCTCTCTCTGCATCCTCCATCTTACAGCTCCTGCTGCCAGCCAGAGAGAGACCGAACCAGGGCAGGTGTTTTGAGTAGATGCTGAGCAGATGCTGAGCAGCAGAGGAGAAAGCACAGTGGGCATGTGGGAAGAGGTGTGTGGGTTGTCATATGCCCTTTTCCAGATGGCGGTCAAGGCTGAGGTCTTTGCTTGTTTCCCACAAAAGCCTTGCTGGAAAAGGACACTCATGTCTTTTGGCCAAGGTTATCTTGAAGTATTGAGAGGTGGCAGGACTCATCTCCTGCTAGATGAGAGACTCCTGTTTTTTGGGGGTCCCTAATCAAATCTAACCTTTCCCTCACACCACAGCCTCTGTACCCCCTGGGCCTGGAGCTACTGCATGAATGGGACAGGGCTGCTCCCTGCTTCTACGTGCTGAATAAACCCGATGCTGCTGCAAACCTCTGGATGGAGGTCTGCCCCAGTCTGTCTCTGTCATCCTGGTGGTCCCTTTCCTCTAGCCCTACATGGGAGATGTGCTGGAGCAGAGGGCGATGGCAGCAGTGATTTAGGTTGTTAAAGCTCTCTGTGTTTTAAACCTCCTTTCTTGTGCTTTCCAGTGGATAACTTTTCCCAAAGGGAGATAGAAGAGTTCCTCAGCGAAGCAGCGTGCATGAAGGATTTCGACCATCCCAATGTCATCAAGCTCTTAGGTACAGACTATCGCTCCCTACCTTCTAGCTGAGATGGGCTTCCTTGTTTTGGGCTAGGGAGCCAGGCTGGGGAATGCTCAGGTTTATGTATCTGTGGGAGCAGCGTGGTGCCTTTGCACACAAGGCTCTGAAAACTGTTTTTTCCAGGTGTGTGCATCGAGCTGAGCTCTCAGCAGGTCCCCAGACCCATGGTGATTCTCCCATTCATGAAGTATGGCGACCTGCACAGCTTCCTGCTTCGCTCACGGCTGGAGATGGCCCCCCAGGTAATGAATGCAGGGAGCAGAGAGCCCTGCGTGTGGGAGGAGCGAGGTGGGACTGTGTTTCTTTTTGGGACAATAGGCACAATCTGCCTCTGGTTTTTGAGAACATAGAGGAGTTGGTTGTAGTCCTGCTTCCTGCCTTTGTCAGATGACGATGGTGGAATCTGTCTGGCACAAAAGCCTGTGGGATTCTTGCCCCAGAGTTCACCAGGGCTGAACTATTTCTGTTACCTGCTTCAGCTGAGAAACTGAAGCCTTTCAGATACAGAGAGGACTTGGCACACACAACCATAGTCGTAGAAAAATCTAGCTTGGAGGGGACATCTGGAGTTTTCTGGTCCAACCTCTTGCTCAGAAAAGGCCGATTTCAAAGGTAGATCAGGTTGCTCAAGGCTTGTCTAGTCTAGTCAAGTTTTGAATATCTCCAAGGACGGAGACCCCACAGCCTCTCTGGGCTCCTGGAACCTCTCTGGTTTCCAATGTTTGACCACCTTCAGGGGTAAATATTTTTTCCTAATGCCTAAAGAAAATTTCCCTTGTTCCACCTTGTGTCAGCTGTCCTTCATTCTTCCACTGTGCACCTCTGAGAATTGTTTAGCTCTGTCTTCTCTGTAACTCCCCGTCAGGTAGTTGGAGACAGCAGTGAGATCTCTCCTTTCCCTTCTCCAGGCTGAACAAGCCCAGCTACCTCAGCCTTTCCTTGTACACCACGTGGTCTCCTCTGCACTCGCTCCAACATGTTGATGTTTTTCTTATACTGAGGCGCCCCAAACCAGTATCCACATGTGGCCTCACCAAGGCCAACTAAAGAGGAAGAATCGCTTCCCTCAACCTGCTGGCTGCACTCTTGCTAGTGCAGCCTCTTACAAGATTGGTCTTTGTTGACGCAAAGGTGCTCTGCTGAATCATGGTCAACTTGTTCCACATCAGGACCCGGGGTCCTTTTCTGTAGAACTTTTTCCAAAAATACGTGATATTAAGGCAGCTGGAGGGAAAGGCAAGGAGGAAAAATATCTAGTTGCAGGCTGCATCCAGAAAATCTGAAAGGAGGAAACAGAGGTGTGATGGGCATACACTGTTAAAACAGACCACAGCAACGTGTGGTTTGCCAGGACAGGCTCTTCTGGCTGGCAGGACAGCCTGGCAGACAGTGCGTGGTGTTATTTCTAAAACAACTGTCCCAGCACGTGCAGCTCCTGCAGGTTCATGATTCAATAAATCCTGTGGTCTGAGGCTGTTAGCCCAGCAGGGATGACGGAGTCCACAGTGGCTGCCGTTGTGGGCTCCTTGTATTCTCCGGGAATAGCCAAACCAGTAGGAGTTCAGCCAGTAGCCCTGAACAGGGAAGTGTTTCAGATAAGACAACATCTGTCAGAGCCTGGGGAAAGCCAAACGCTCTTGTGCCTTGCAGTTCCGCAGCAGTCAGCGTGGCCTGTGCACTGTCAGTCTTTCTGCGGAAAGGGCGAGTGTCCCTTTCTTTTAAGGAAGGACGATGCACATTGTCCCTGCTCCAGTCTCAGCCCTCCGAGGCCCTGGTTACCCCGCTGAGCGCTCGAGTTGAACAGGGGTATTCTTTTAAGATGGTCACCTGCCCTGTTGTGTCCTTCCCAAAAGACCTGCGTGTTCTAACCAGCGTGCTCCCTTCCCAGTTTGTGCCCCTGCAGACGTTGCTGAAGTTCATGGTTGATATCGCCCTGGGGATGGAGTATTTGAGCAGTCGGCATTTTCTCCACAGGGATTTGGCAGCTCGAAACTGCATGTGAGTTTGTTTTCCTCCTTTTCATCATGGATAGACGAACAACAGTGGAGACCCTGTGGTTTTCTACCAGTTGGAATGAACATTCAGCTTGCGTTTCCTTAAATAAAACCTCCCTTAGTCTTGAGAGACATGGAAAAATAACTCAGTCTGAGGTTTCTAATTCAGAATTTGGTTTGTCAAACTTTTTCTTTTCTGTTGTCATTTTTTAAGCTGTAGAAAGCAGTGAGAGGTAGTCACGTACAATGTGTTCCAAGGGCTAGCCTGTTGGAGGCATGCACATCAGTCTTTTTGTTTGTTGACTTTGCCTTTCCAGGGCGTTCTGACACTTTTTCTGCCTGACAGGTTACGGGATGACATGACGGTGTGCGTGGCAGACTTCGGTTTGTCTAAGAAGATTTACAGCGGCGATTACTATCGTCAGGGCCGAATAGCAAAAATGCCAGTGAAGTGGATTGCAATAGAGTCTCTGGCTGACCGCGTCTACACCACCAAGAGTGACGTGGTAGGTAAACACGGTTGGTCGTGCAAAAAGCAGGGATCAATAGTTGGAGGACTGATCCTGAGGGTCGCTGGGTTGAGTTGTGTACGTTTGCAGCAGTTCATTATGGTTGTTTGTGTACCCTATAAATGCAAAAGCTGGAGGAACAGGAGGGTGTCCGTAATAACACGCACTGACCTTTCGTTGCTTGCACAATATCCTGGAATAGGTTTACTGAGTGGGCTGCTGGGCTATTCTGTACCACTGCTTATTTCCAAATTTGGGTAAGGCAGGGTTGGAGACACAACTATTAGCATTGTGCAAAAGCCCAGTGGACATTAGGAAATGACCTTTCCTGATGAAAAGACTCATTCATTCCTCCTGGAAATGTCCCTTCAGCATGCTTTGCCTTTGTTCTTGCAGTGGGCATTTGGCGTTACCATGTGGGAGATAGCAACGCGAGGGATGACGCCGTATCCAGGAGTGCAGAACCATGAGATCTATGAGTACCTCTTCCATGGGCACCGGCTCAAAAAGCCTGACGACTGCTTAGATGAGCTGTGAGTATTTCTCTCTACCTCTGCCTCTAGACTGCAGTGCAGCCTGTTTGCTCGCTGGCCAGTTGTGGACTTAACCTGTGTATTGCTTCTCCTTGGCTGAGGTGGTTTTTCTGGGGTGTTACTCATCGTGCTCTTCCCTTTGCGGTTCTCGGTTCTTAATGTCCTTTTTTGTAAGGACACAACAACTAACTCACGTTGTGGATTTGTGGCTTAGCACCATGTTTGGCTGAAAAGCCCCTAAAGCTGTGCCTGATGGTGCAATTAAAGAGCGTGCCTTTATGACCATATTCCCAGCTGTTGCAAACCTCTCTCTCTAAGTGGAATAAGACAAGCCTGTACAAGAGGGGGGGTTACCTTCCATTTCACCCTAGAAGGGTGCTCCCTTGATTTCTCTGGCAGTCCCCAAAACAAAAGTTGTTAAAGAATGAATTTGTAAAATGGCAAGGACTTAACCTTCTCTTCTTTGTGGGGTTGACAGGCAGAGGGCTTACAGGAACACACAGGTGGATGCTCAGAAGAAAGCTGACCAGAATAACAGTTTGGGTCAAATTTTAAATGAAAGCATCACAGAAAGAGAAAGTTCAAAGCCTTTAAAAATTTTCATAATCTCTTGAGTTTCGAATGGCCTAATAAGAGCCAGATCGCAGAGCAGAGCAGAATATAACCCAGGGACAAAAAAAGCATCTTTCTAATTCCAAGCAAACTGTTGCACAGAAATCCCAGTGAAAATCCCCAAAGAAAGCAATGTGTTTGCAGGGTTTGCACAGAGGGCTGTTGCAGCATGGTGGCATGGGGTGGTGGGAAGTGTCAGAGATCACCTAGTTTGGTCCTAGGCTGTGAAGATAGGAGCAGTTCACCATTTGTGGTGAAGGGATCAGACTTTTCTTTTCCCCCACAAAGACAGTATATATTTCAGCCAAAAGGTCTTGGCTGGCGATGCTGTTCTCTACCCCGTAAGTTGCACTGGGTCCTTCTGTTCCTAAAATCAGCAAATCTGGAGAAGGGAAATGGCCACATTAGAAACCTCAAAACGTCTGTGTTAGAAGGGAAATGGCCACATAAGAAACCTCAAAACGTCTGTGTTTCTGAGCAGCTCAGAGAGGGCTCTCGTTTAAAGTTGGCTGAGCTGCCGTAGTCCATGAGTTATTCTCGAGTGCCATTACAGCTGAAAATGTTTAAACCCCCCCGTGGCCAAGAGCTGCAAACAGAAAACTGTTAAATGAGCAAAGTCGGTAGGAGTTGCACAACGATGCTCCAAAGGTCCCTATCCAGGACAGTAGCCAAAAGCCCGCAATCCCATACGAAAGAGTGCACTTGTCATAGGCTTGAGGTCCTTCCTCCTTCACAGCCACTCGCCTGACCAAAGAGCGCAGGGCAGATCTCCAAGGCAGGCACGGCACGCGGTGAGTGCCAGCACAGCCCACAGGGAGAGGCTTGCAGCCGTGTCCTGCAGCTCTCGCCCTCTCTCTTTGCACAGCTGTAACACGTCTGCTACATGAACCATGTGCAAAGCTCGGCTCTCCCAGGGGACTGCTGGCAAGCAATTGCACTCAGAGCTGTTACTCAAGCCCTGGAGCTTGGGGTGTTTGAAAGGCCTTTCCTTGAAGTAAGCAGCCAACAGACCTTTTATTGGATCCAGCCTGCTGGATGGCAGACGAGGCGGTGCACGTCCAGCAGTTAAATGCTTTTAAAGGGGTGCTGCGAGTTTCCAGGTTGTCCTGACGTCCCAAGTGAGAGCGGGCACCTGCACAAGGAGTAAGAGATTGACTCAGTTCCCGGGAGCAGAAGCTCATGGGATGTTCCTGGCAAACAGCTCCTGCAGGGCTGCAGCTTGCTGCGTCTCCTGGCCAGTCAGTAAGTCTCAGGCACTGTAAGGAACTTCAGCAGCTGATCAGAGCTGCTTGGACCGATAGTCCTGTAACTGGGCAACTGCATGTTTATGGTGATAGAGCAGCCTAAGAGGAGGAGTTGGTTTTGCTTTGTTTTAATGCATGGTAGCTCAGAGCTTCACCGGTTTTCAGCTGTCTGCGAGAAGCAGGGAAACCATCACACGTACATCCCATAGCACAGCACCTGGTACTATCCTCCATGATACCAGCTTCCTCTCCCACTTCTCAGGTACGAAATAATGTCTGCGTGCTGGAGAGCTGACCCCGCCGACCGACCCACGTTCCCGCAGCTGAAGGTTCATCTGGAGAAGCTGCTGGAAAGCATGCCCACCGCGAGGGGGTCCAGGGATGTCATCTACATTAACACGAGCCTGCTGGAGGAGAGCCCGGACTCCACCCAGGACTCGGGGTTCCCCCAGGCGGACTCTGATTTGGACGCTGCGGACATTGCCGAGCCCTGCTGCTCCCAGGGGGAGACGGCGCTGGTGGCCGTGGATGTCCACAGTGATGAACGATGGGGGGAGAGGTACGTCCTCAAGGGCACCAGCGAGGAGCAGCTCAGCAGCCCCGTGGAGGAGGCTTACGTACCGCTGCTGCCCGATGCGGCAGCCCCCGCGGGCCCGGCGTGGTCCGAGGCGAGCACCTTGCCCGTGGGCAGCTCGCTCGCACAGGCGCTGCCGCACGCCGACGGCTGCGTGGAGGATGCTGAAGTGCTGCTGTGAGACAGGAGGCCTCTGAAAAGGGGGATGGAAATCAGCCTAGTGAGAAAGTTTCTAGTGAGAAAGACAGAGATGTTATATTTTAATAAACAATGGTCTGTTTTATTTCTTCTTGCTTTATTACTTTCATATTGGAAGATGCCCCTTCCCAGGAGCTGTTTCTTGGGTTGAAGTTATGAGGTTTTATTCTTGGTTGGTAATTAAATGCTAGAACTGTTTTTTCTGTGTTTGGGAGGCTTCTGATATTTAAACTCTCAGGGATCACATGTCAGAGGCAGCCACTCTTCCCCTGCCATGGTGGAGACGGAGCGAAGGCAGGGGCTACCTGGTGTGGAGGTGTGAGGGGAAACAGCCGTGCTTGCAGGTCCCCCCCGGCGCCAGGAGAAGATCCAGCTAGGAGAAAGCCCAGCCTGCTTTTCGGAGTGCACTTCGGCTGAGGACACAGGCTCGTGGTGACTTTGGGCCCCAGGCCTCGAGCGGGAGTCCTGCATGGGACAGCTCGCAGGGCTGCGTCATCCCCAGGCAGACTGACGGCTCGGTGTCGTGGGAATGCCAGGACCGGGGAGGGCACCAGGCCAGCTGGAATTGGGCAGAGCTGTTTTCTGGTTAAAGCTGTGGCCACTCCTTCAGCCACTGCAGCTTAGGGCAGGCTGCAGTGGAGAGATGGCTTTTGGGGTTAGCAGCACATGGTTTCGCAAGCATGACCAGCCCCTGGTGGTACATTTTCCCTTGGGCTGCAGTGGACAGCTGCCTTGTGCCTGCACCCAGGTCTGGGTGGGAGCCACGGAGCCAGCCTTGAGTGTCTGTCTTCTCCCTGGTCCAGCATTCGTTATCACTGGCATTCCTGTTTCCTGGAAGTTCAGAATCAGCCTGCTCCCGTTTTGAAGGAAAAATAGTGACACTTTGGGGTTTCCCATGGATGGAGGCGAAAGGGAGGGTGTGATTCCAGAGCAGGGAGGGTTGCTTATTCGGAAACTGCAAAGTTCCCAGTTCACGCTTGGTTCAATGGGGAGCTACAGGATCTCTGCCTAAGTGGAGAGCTGGGGGTCAAGGTCCTGCCTTCTCCCACACTTTGGTGGCTCCACCAGCCCCGCGGGCTGTCACACAGCACAGCCACTGCGGGAAGGGCTGGCAGGCCCCACGGGATGAAAAAGGAGGGGAGCTCGTTCAGCATGGAGGCAGAAGGAGCCCGGTCCCAGGAGGTGCATCGTCAGCCACGCGGTTCCCCTTTCGACAGGAGTTTCATCTGTGAGATGTTCTTGTTTCATTCCGGAGGGCGTGTGATGGCTTGGCTCTTCTGAGCAGCCCAGTGCTTATATTCCTCTTGTGTTTTGGGGGATTTCCACTTTTCCCATCGCATGGCTGCTCTATGGCAACCCACTGCAGGGCTGGAGGAGGGATGTCTTAGCCTTTTGCCCCCCATGCTCTGCACGGGCGGTTAATCAGCCCTGAACATCAGGGCAGCCGATTTGTCGTGTTGCCCCGCTGCGGTTGCAGAGACGTGGGGTATGTGCCGTGGGACTTGTCCAACAAGTCCCCGTCCCCTGGGTGCCCGGAGCTCTTCGAAGCATCAATAACCACTTCTGGATGTGACATCCACTGCAGCAGGGCCTCAGTTTAGAGGCTGCTGGAGGTATCACACATCTACCCTCCTTACGCCTTGCTCTAACCGATCGTGCCCCAGAATAGCTGAACCACGGTGCGGTGGGTGGAGGCCCCTCCAGTCCCACACAAGCAAACCCCCAGGCCTTGGGCATGTCAGCCCAAGGGCAGGCAGTTCTCCGTACGCTGCAAGCAAACGTGCAGGCTGCGGCCGTGGCAGGGTCCTGGCCGCCTTGGAAGGCTTGTGTGCACCGGGAGCACCATCTGCTGGCGTCTCCTCGGGCATGTGGACAGCAGACAGCACGGGGCTGCTGCTCATCACCTCCGAGATGAGCACGGAGGGAGGCCACGGCCCCCCTGCCACGTCTGGGAGGTTTGGCTCACACTGCAGTGGGAGCCTGGGATTTGGGACGGGACATCCAAGGGTATCACGTTCCCTGGAAAGATGCGCTGACCCTGGGGCAGACACCGGCCTGGGGAAGGCTGGAGAGCTATCTCAGCAGCTTGTGGTCCAAGCAGGGGAGAGAGAAAACGCTGCCTCTCTCACTGCCGTCATCCAAGACATAGACTTAGCCTGGGCCACGCACAGGCCTTCCCGCCCTGCGGTTCCTCCTTCAGCGTCGGAGGAAAGCGAAAGGAGGAATAAGCAATTTGTTGGGGTGAACGTCCCTCATCTCCAGCTTCCATTTCTTTGCCTTGCCCAGTAGATGGTGCAGGGACCCAGCACAAACCAGCTGGTCGGCATCGGGCTGCCTCTCACGGACGTCTCTGTGCGGAGCTTTGGTTTCCTAACACTCTTCCTAAAGGCTTGACGGGCGGCATGGACTAGAGAAKCTCGTGCGTGCGCTGAGGAGGAGATGCTGCTGCCTGGGTACCAGGTCAAGGAGCAGGCCCGGCCGCAGCCACGGCCTGGAGCTGACGGCTGAACACAAGCTGACGTGTGCCTGCCTGGGACTCGCCTCACCTCAACACAATGAAAAGCAGCCGAAGAAACAGCCGGTTGGACCTTTCTGCAACAACACCCTTGCGGAAGAGCATCGTGCCAGGTGCATCGAAGCCCACACAGCTGCTTCCCGCAGCAACGTGCAAGTCTGAGCACACAAGCTTCATAAAAGCCTGTGGTCAGGGGCACACTGATACGTGCTTTCTGGAGCCAATGAAGATAGCTAACACGATAACTTAAAAGATAAAAGAGCTAATAAGATGGAGCTAATAAGGCAGCAAATGCTGATAACTCATGTGATTAACCAAAGCCTCTCTTCACCCCTGGTTAAAACATTCATACACAGTTATTGCAAAGCAGAAACTGCCCAAACACACAAAAAGGAGTATGATGGTTCAGACCAGGTCTTCGTCCTATTTTTCTCCTGCTGAGCTGGCAGGCACAGCTTGGCTTCAGCTCGCCGGGAACGGTGGACAGGCTCCTGCTTGCAGCCCCTGTGCTGTTGGTGACCATGCTTAAACGCGGCTGGGGGTCCTGGGACGAGCTGTACCGGTGGAGCTGGAGCGTGGCATCACGTCCTTGCCCGGTGCTGGGACAACTTAGCCAGTAACGAGGGTTGGGGGACCATGGCCAGGTGGCCAGGAGTGGGGGGACAGGCCAGGGCTCCGTCACCAGCGGCGGGGCAGGGGAGCGTGCCTGCTGCTGCCAGCTCCCCCCACGCTGGGGTCCTGGGGCTGGGAGACGAGCAGGGAGAGCAGCCCATGGAGGAGAGCCCAGCAGAGCTTTCTCACCCGTCTGCAGCTGGTTATTGCCCGAGGAGACCCACAGGTCCAGGGAGGGAGGATGCAGATGGCTGCTGCTCCCAAGCTGGCCCCCCCGCCATGCAAACAGGCAGTGACCCTCTTCTTCCCCGGGGCGGAGGAAGCACAGTCCTCCCCATCAGAGGGCAAATGCAAATCCCTGCAATATCCCACCGGGGCGGACTCACTGCCGCGGGCTTGCCGGGGAGCCAGCACATCGCTGAGCACCAGGAGCAGCCCGCTGGGCTGGCAAACGCCCGGGGACCAGCGCGCGCGGCTGAGCAGAGCCCGGCTCCTCCGGCAGCTTCCCGCGGCTCCTGCCGCTGTGCACGGAGCGCAGGGCTGCTGTGGGAGGGATAACTCATCCCTACGCCGGAGCCAGAGGTGTCGGACGGAAACTGCTCGCTGCAGGGACGGAGGCGAACTCCGCTGCCAGTGCCGCCTTCCTGGAATTGCCGGGACCATCCAGGAGGTGGGAAACGTTTCCAGAGGAGAGCTTTATCGCTCCGGCGGGATCATGGCTTGGGGGTTTCGGTGCAGCCTCTTGCTGCTGCTGTGCCTCGCAGCATGCCAGGAGATGCGGGCTTCCCAGGTGAGCATCGCGGCCGGGCTGCCGTGGGGGGAGGAGGACGTGGGGCCCCTCTCTTGCAGAAATAGCGTGGCACTGACCATCGGGGATGTCTGCAGGAAAACCACGGGGCTAAGCGGGGGCAGAGTGGATGTGCCCACTTTTCTGTGCTGCTGCTCTTTCTCCTGGCACTCACGTTTTCCAAGATTTGTGTTGCAAAGCTACCTGCCTAAAAATGCTTTCTGGAGCTTTTTGTTTTCCTCTTTTTCCTGACTCCCATCTTTCCAAAGCAGGAATTAGGGGGAAAACAAGCCTTGTGGATTTTCCACCTCCCTCTTGAAGTCTTCTTCTCTAGTTCATACAGCTCCAGATGTGAATATATGTCCCAGGCTCTGTAAAATTCACTCCACCTGTGTCCCTAACAAGCAGGTCAGGGCTCCTCCTCCACGCTCGTACCCCCAGCCCGGCCGTTCTCCCAGGAAAGTCAGGGCAGGGTTTCAGCCCCAGCATCTCTCCCCTCCGCTCTGCAGCCCAGCAGCACCAGAGTTTTGAAGGCAGCTGCGAGGGCAGAAGGTGTCAGCGAGGATTTTATCATTACAGAGCGTGGTTTCATAGGGCTTCTGGTGGAGTCTGATCCCCACAAACGCGCGTTAAATCATGACCAAGCACACAACAAGCAGAGACTGCAACCATTTCAATGGGAGAGCCAGTGTGTGTGATGGTTAGACATCCCTGCAGGCAGCCAGCGAGTGCCCTGAAACCAGAGCACCATCAGACGCGGAGCAGAGCTGCTACCTGGTGTCCTGTCCTCCAAGGACGCGGCGGGGTGAAGCAGTGGCTGCAAGGCTCTTTGCTGGCCCAGGGGGGATGGTTGGCCAGGCCTCCTGGGTGATGCTTCGGGAGTTGTCCATGCAGGAGCTATGGAAATTTCCCTTCTGGGAGAAGGCATGGCCAAGGGTAAGCGCCCAACGATACTACTGGTAGGGTACGGAGGGCACAGACAGACCCAAAGCAGATAAATCTTGCCAAGATCTCTCCTTCTTTTGTTAAAGTAACCAATTTCTCCTTTTTTTTTTTCCCCCAAGTGTTTCTGTGACACAGGGCAGCTTGGGGTGGGAATGACCTTGCAGTGGGAGGGTGGTGAGCAGGTCGTGGACCGCAGGAGGTGAGCGAGGCCATTAGGTTGTTCATTCATCGGTCAGGATCAGGCCCTTCTGGTGTTAGCAATCACAGGGCATGCAGTTTGGAGGTCTACCCTTTCTTCATCTCTGTAGACCCTCAGTAGCTACTTGTAAAGGTGCTTATCCACACGCCGTGCACCTTGGACCTGGACGCCGACAGCCCTCCCTTTGCAAGGGCTCGGCCCAGGCAGGAGTGCTCAGCATAAGCCTTTCTCCCCAGCAACTGGACGGAGGGATTTGGAGCCTCCCCCGTTTCCTCCCGTTGCTTTGCCTTTGCCTGTTTTGCCCAGCAGGCACATGGACCAAGTCAGAGCCAAGACTCTGACGGCATGGGCTTCCCTGGGCACGCTTCCCCGTTGAAGAGAAAAGCTTTGTCTGGGATGGAAATGAAGCTCTGCAAATCTCTGAGGTGCAGAAATGACTTTGCTTTGCTCAGCTCTTGGTCTTTTTTTTTTTTTTTGGTTTTAAGTCAATTCTGCAGGAAACCTATAATAAAGATGCCCGTCTCCTGAATGAGTCAGTCCCTTGGTAGCTATTAGTTTGCAGGCAAAAGTCCCACAAGTGTTTCTGGCCCCAGAGGAACTCACAAGACATCTGTTTTCCTATTATTTTGTAATATGGAAGTGGGACGCAGACCTAGTTCCAGCAGGACTAAACACGAGTTATGGCATCTCTCCCAGGACTAACAAAGTGACTACAGCCCTGCTTGCAGCATTAAAGTGCTGCATTATCCTCTTAGACATCGGAAGCAGGCTTGAGCTGAGGATTTCTCTCACAGGCTAAAAAACTCTTGCATCTGGTCACATGAAGGAAAAAAAAAAAAAGCGAGGTCTGAGAAGATCTTTGATGCTGCAGAAATCTTGGAAAGACCGTTCCCACAGAGCCGGTGCAGGCTGTTTGCAAGCAGGCTGGGTCCTGGGTCCTACTCCAGCTTCAAAGCTAGTGGAGTCATAGACCCAAATCGTGGCAGGAACCAGAAGCTCAGCAGGGCGGAGGGGGTGACGGTGCTCCTCCTTTGCAGGGCACTGCCACTGCTCCTGGGACTCCCACGGCAAGGTTGTTTTCCATGGCAGCATCGAACAGCAAGGAGCAGCTCACAAAACAGCACGCATTGACCATGATTCGGGTCTGGCAGGTGGACTCAAAGCTCTCCATGACACTGCAAAGCACTCGTGCGGGTATTTTGCTGCGATGACTGCCGGCTTCTTTCCAGTGTCACTTTCCCAGCATTTGTTCCCTGGGAGGCCTTCTCCCAGACAGGGAATTTCCACTATCCATCCTTCTTTTTGAAAGCCATCGTGCTCCTCTTGGCAGCTCTGGCACAAAGCGCTTTCCAAGGACCAGCTGTGGTAGCAAAGTTGCTGCTGCTCTTGCATGCAACCATCATGAGATACAAGGCCTATGGAGTACATCTGGTTGCGAGGAAAGCTCGTCCTCTGGGTCATACAGAGCCGTTCCCAGGTCTGTGTAGACCGTGGGGTTTTCCTTGTCCTGCCTGTCTGGAGCTCTTCTCCGAGGCTGTGAAGGAGCAAGAGGGAACAAACCCTCTTCCCAACCTGTCCTTGACAGTGGCATAAGGAGATGTCTCTGCTGGAAGGTACTGGATGGGGACAGCTCTAGACATGCTCCGCAGGCAGGTCACTGCCCTGGAAGTGCCAACACCACCCTCAAAACGTTAAGAGACCCCACCATAGTCCCCCTCGGGCCTGTTTGGACACCATATGATGAGTTGGGAGAGTCATGTAGGGATCCCTCCTGTTCAAACCCTGCAGAGGCACAGGTAGGTTGGAGCAGTGGGTGGAAACCAGGGATGCAGCGGAGAGGAGGAAGGGATAAGTGCTTGGCCTATGTCCCTGCACAGTCTCTCCAGGGGAAGCAGTCTGGGGGCATTTGGGGCACCAGCTCTTCGTGCTGAACCAGCGGTTTCGTCCCTGCAGAACTGCCTCAACAAACAGCAGCTCCTGGCCGCCATCCGCCAGATGCAGCAGCTGCTGAAGGGGCAGGAGACGCGCTTCACCGAGGGCATCCGCATGATGAAGAGCCGGCTGACCACGCTGCAGAACACCGTCACCAAAGCTGCCCTGGACCCGCCTGCCGGTAAGGACACGGGCTGTCCGTGGCGTCGGCACCAGCTTGCGTGGCTCGCCACGCACTGTCCCCTGCCTAACTGCTGTGCCCCTCCCCGGGGACAAAACTGCATGCACAGCCCATCCCTTCGTCCTTGAGCAGGGCTGCCCCAGGGAGGGCACTGGGTAGCCCCACAGCTCGGCCCTAGATCTCACCGTCGGCCGGGTTCCCGTGGAAAGGCAAACTCTTGCGTATTTATTGAGCATCCCAGGTCCCAACCTGCCTGCAGTGTGGCTATGACCAGAGGAGCAAAGCCATGGCTGGACTGCGGGTGGATGAAGCACCGAGCATCCACCCCTGCCACCCATCCCTGACTGTCACCCCCAGCTCTGCCCTGGCTGGTTGGTGGCAATGTGTAGACACTTTTCATGGGTGCAAATGGTTTCCCCCAAATGCCCAGCAGCGACTCCTCCAAGCACGGAAGAGGGAAAGGATGTTTCACGTGCAGAAAGGCAAGTCTGGGTCAGCTGGGTCCCCATCTCTGTCCCCTTTCTGGGAATGCTGGGCAACTATCTGGTTCCATCTCCTCTAGAGCCCTCCATCGGGCTGGATGTGGAGTGGAAGATGCAAAGGGATCCCTCCTTTGCCTTCCTTTCTCCAGGCTGACAAGCCTGGCTCCCTCAGCCTCTCCTCCTACACTGGGTGCTCCAGTCCCCACCAGTTGCATGGCCTCCACTGGACTTGCTCCAGCATTTTGATTTTTTTGTTGGTTGGGGGTGGAGGGGAGGAGGCAGAACTGAACACAGTACTGGGCACGAGCTCTGGGCTAAGATGCCCAGTAAAAGCAACGGTCCTGCATGCAGCTGGACCATTCCTGCTATAGGACTGACGTGCACACATGCCAAATACCACCTTTTCATTGGGATGTGCCTTGACCCAGCCTCACTGAATTCTCTTTCACTCAGAAGGTGAGCAGTAGGTCTTGGAGGTTCAAACCATGCTCTGGTGGTACTGCATACAAAGGGAGATGTTTCCTGTTCGAGCGAAACAGGTTCAAAGCAGGTGAACTCTCAGACGTCGACAGCAGAGAGTGCTTTAACCACAGAGCTTGAGCAGAATGACTGCTGAATTCCTCTCCCTTTCTGATAATGCTTGGCTCAAATTCAAGCAACTCTCCTGCCTAGTAAGATATGGGAAGATTCAAGAGCCCTTGTTCAAGCCACACAGTTAGCTGTAAAGCAGAGCTCCTGGCACGCTACTGAGGAAGAGTAGGCTGAAAAATTGCATCTGCAACAAAAGACCCACAGTTCCCCTGCCTGGCTCATGCAACCTGGATGGTCAGCAAAAATCCCTCCCAGAAAGGGCAGAAACACGCTGTTGCAAAGGTAGAGATGTCTCGCTCTGGCCCAGCATCAGTTCAGGCAGTTGTAGGAAAAGTCATTTATGCGGTCAAAGGATTGTGTGGATTCATGGAGAGCAGGTCCACAAGGGGATGGGTGGCTAAAGGGACGGAGAAGGGCTGCTCACTCGCACCACCTGAACTGCCGCGGGGCTGCTCAGCCCTGTGCATCCCTTCTTGGCCTTCTCTTCAGGGTGGGATGTTAATGATTAACCTCTGTGTACATCTGGAAAATAACAGAAGCAGCTGTTAAAGAGGAGATCTAGTCTTGCACGCTGGAGGAACTGGGTGAACTGTGGCTCAGGTGAAGTTAGGGACTGTCAAGATAAGTTGGTCTTCTCTGAGAGCACTGACTGAACATTGCATGGGTTGTTTTCTACTGTATTTGAACGCCTAATAAAGTGTGTGGCCATGCCGGGACTCCAATAAAACAATTGGGCAGAATAGCAAATATTGGTCAGCGACGGGCACTGGGCCCAYTGTTTGCGCTTGCTTGGTTCCTTCCCAAGAGCTTGCAAAACTTGCCCCGTATCACCAGTTTCCTTGTTCGATAACAGGCCTTCCAGACCGCAGCAGGGACTGTCAACCCAGCGGGTTCGCAGGGACTGTCCCCACCTCCTTAGACACCGGGATGGCAGGGCAGGTGGAAGGGGAGCAGAGTCCAGAGGGCATCGGAGAGCTGTCGAACGACAGGGCCCTTCCATTAAAGAAGAACAAGCTAAGCCTGAGTAAGACAGGTGGAAAGCGTCAGGAAGTGTCATGCTTTCCTCGTTAAACTGATTTAAACGCTGCCCCGTGCTTCTTTCTCTCCCTCCTCCTATTCTGTGCCAGGAGTGAGGAGTGTGGGTGGCCGAGGTGCAAGGGCTGCAGCGAGCTCTGCTGCGGCCCTGCTTTCCCTTCTTTGCATGTGCACTGGTGTCTCCCTGGATCTCCCTAAGGAATTATGCTTGAGGCTGAATTGGGAATGATGCTTACAGGGGCATTTGAAAATCCGGTGCTTCTCAGGCATCAGCACATTGCCCCCCCAGGCAATCATCTCTTAGCAAGGTAACTTTGCAGGTGGTTTTGGGACTGGTGGTGGTAGGTGTGACAGCTTTTGGAGGGCTAGTCCACCAAAGTTTTTATGGATAGAGAGAAAATCCAGCTCTGAACAGGGCATAGGGTGAATGGGGAGTGTGTGGATAGATTTTCAGCACATGAACGGTTCTCTCTGCAGGCTGAAGGGTTGCTCAGACCACGAGTATTTGGTCAAGCCCTCCCTCCGCAGGCACGATGTCTGGGAGGCTGCTGTGGAAGTTGCTCTCTGGGGACATTTCAGAGGCATTACTGGTATGGCCGAGACCTCAGTTCTGCTCTTTCATTGCCGATAAACCGCGGGGTCGGTGAGCAACCGCTAGCATGAAGGATACGAGCAATTCTGCGTGCAGGCTGGTCGCCTACTTTTATGGCAACGCAGTCTCTGTGAGATAAGGTGTGTTTGCAAACAGGCAAAAGCTTTGACCTCCTGTGCTTTGGTCTATTTTCTCAAAGTCTTGCCTCCTGCAGCTCGTCTTTCAAGGTCAGATGGTGGTGTGCTGGGTCCACCTGAGCAGCACTGTACAGCTGCCCCTTCCGACTCCTGGATCAGAGATTGCTTCCTATGCGTGAGGCTGTTGGTTCTGGTTGTCCCCAAATGTCCCCAGATGAGGCAGCTTATCTCTCTCCATTAGAAACTGTGCTATATTTTCCCATGTGTGTAAAGGTGCATCCTCCAGTGGCCTAAAAGCAGGGAGCACCTTCTCTAATCCCACCTGCTCCGCCTTGTCTCTCCAGAAGCACCTACCTGAATATTTAACCCCCCCACGGTGCCTTTGCAGTGTCCTGCCCGGCATTACAAGCTCCTGTGGATGGACAGAAGTTTGGTACGAAGTATTTGGTGGACCATGAAATCCACTTCACCTGCAACCCGGGCTTTGAGCTCCTGGGCTCCAGCACACGGATGTGCCAGGCAAACGGCAGCTGGACTGGAGAGGAACCTCAGTGCAAAGGTACTTTCTTTTTCCATCTGGGGGTGGGAGACCTCATCACCACACAGCTCCTAAAGTAGCAAGCAGGCTTATCTGCAGAGGAGGGGACAAAAGGGCCATTTCTGGGAGCTGATCTGCTACATGTTTTTCAGCCAGTTCTTAGCATCCAGTGTGTGCACTGGCAATGCCAGTCTGGGGATCTGGCATCTACCTCCACAGCATCCAGGTCTTTGTGCTGCAGACCTTAAACACCAGCAACCTGGGGACGGGAAACACCATTGCTCGCCTTCTGCTCTCAGCAGGTTTTATGAAATCCAGCATCTGTTGCTGGGCTTTGATCTGTACCGCTCTAAAAGTCACTCGGCATCTGCCTGCCTTTTGTACAGAGTGTATTTTGAGTGCTGGTAATAGGAGATGCTGCCCCATGCATCATATTTCTAGACAGGCACAGGATGCTTCACAGCCCAGACAATGACTGTCCCATCTGTCTTCTCTTGAATTGGAATGTTTTTCACTTTTGGTGCCGAGAGCTGATGATCTGAGCATAAAACAGAGCTCCAACAGAGAACTTATTTCATAATAAAAATCAGTGCCTAGAAATGGCTGGCACAGCCCATTATAATCACTCCCTTCAATTGCCTGGCCGGAAAGCTGCCTTCCCATCAGTGTGTGACAGGTTCAAACTGGCAACAGGAATGCTGGATATAATTGCCTTTGCTAAAAATATTTCCTGGGAAAAAGTAAATATCTTGGTTAGCAGCCATTTGGGTTAGTGCGTTTGCACAGCGAAGGAAGGGATAGTCTTGTTAAAGAGTGCATTTTTCCAAAATGACTAGACAGATTGAAGCTGAAATGTCACCTGCAACACTTGTTATGTGCTGTCATGCATTTGGGTGCAAGGCAGTATGTCTGGGTCCCCATGCAGGCTCCATATGGCCATTGGTATAGTCTCTTGTCCCATCCTTCCCAAGCTGACAACAAGGTGTGACAAATCTTCCCAAACAGGTTTCTAGTTCTGGCCTCCATTATTGCAACCAGCAATGAGACGGGCATTTTGTTGCAAGGCACCGCTCATTCCCAGGCAGGATATCGCTGGAGCAGGAGGGTCATGTTGAACAGGGATCCTTTATACCTGTTTGCCTAGATCTTCCCATGGCAGCTACTCACCATGTCCAGCTGCAAGGGCAGGATGCTGTTTTGGCAAGAGAGATTCCTGGGATTCATCGAACGGATAGGTACTTCAGCTGCCCCTGAGCTACTAGTGATATGCTCTGGGCAGAGGATGAAATTCAGACTGTAAGGTCTTATGTCCTTGACCCAGTCTCCCTGTCCCTACGTTTGGTTTCACCTTCTGGCTTCTCCTGCTGTCTAACCTTCCAGTCAAGCAAAGTCTTCAGAAAATTGGTGTGGTTCTTAAAGCTCCAGCTCCAAGGACCTGTTATTTATGAGGTCCTCTCTCCAACCGTGGTTCTGGAGAAAAGCTGGAAGTTAGAGCTGAAGGCTAACCTAGAAGCTCAGCAATCAGAGATGAGGGGGAGAAGAGGGCATCAGTTAATTCTTCCATGGTGGGGAGTCACTGTCTTTAGCACAACTTGATGAGTTTTCAGCCCTTGGAAAGGGCAGGGCTGCTTGAAAACACCTCTTAAAAACAAGGCCAAACCCACTTTCTTGTGCTTTGAGATCAGACGGGGTCGTAGTGAAGAGCACCTATTTTGTAATAGTTCTTCTCAGAGATTGCTCTCTGCGATCAGTCAGTGCCTTGTGCTCCCAGCACGTATGATGAGCCACAGATGAAGCAAGGATTGTGTGGAGGGGAATATGTTTGAGGCAGCTCTTGTTGAAATATTGGCAGTGGGTTGTGAAACCCCCAGGAGAAATCCTGGAGATGCTCTGCCAACAGCACTGCCTGAAGCCTGTCATTCATGGGCTGCTCTGTTCTTTGTCCCGTTGGAGAGGAGGGCTGTGCTTCGCCCCAGAGAGCTGCTGTTGAGCGTGATGTGTAGTCCGTCTGACAAATATTACAACTGCTTCCACTTGGTGGAGGTGGGCCTTGCAAAGACCCCCCCTATTCCGCTGTCCAGGAAAGAAAGTCTTGTGCTGGGTAGGTGTCCCATGATGCCAGTGCCTTGCGTGCACAGCTGTGTTCAGACTCGCCTCCAAGGGATTTGGCAGAAAAATGCTCTACCAAGGCCAGAGTGAGGGGGTGAAACAACACTTCTCGCAAGCCTAAATAAATCATCCAGGTAACAAACTCGTGAAAGGGACCTGGGCTTCACTGGATGGCCCCAGAACCGGCAGCCATCTTCTCTAGTCTTGATGAAACGCACTGATTTTTTGCAAGCCATTGCACCAAACCATGCACGTGCATTGTGGACTGGCAGCAGAACCAGCAGGCAAGGAAGTTAAGTGCTGGCTATCCTCAAATCCCTCCATCGTATCCAAATGTTGGACTCAGGCAGTGTTACATTAGAAACAAAAGCCTGTCTCTGAGTTTGGTGCCTGCGAGCTGAATTGTGCTGTTTGCTCTACCCAGTGCCCAGATATGGGTATGACCTTTCCTGTCTGCAATTGCCCTCTGTGTTGTAAATATTCCCCCTTTCCCCCCCAGTTTCCCATCCCCAGGGCTGGCGTGGGCCCCCAGGTGTTTGGAGGGCTGCCTGGGTGACCTGTGTCTCGTGAGCAGCAAGTCCAAGGCTGGAGGAGGAAGAGGGGAGCAAGGCTCTTTGACTTCTCGTTCAGTAACTGCACGGACCGTCGGGCCCGGGTATTTGGGGTACGCTGCTGGTGACACCAGCCCAGCTTGTGGCAGGCGCTGGGGGTTGCTCCCGTTCACAATCTAGTTCTCTGCATTTCCCCATGACTGATATCTTGTGGGGAATACACAGTCTGAACTGTTTAAAATTGCTTTGATTTCGATTTCCAGGGAAGCTCTGCCTGGCCTGGCCCTGCAGAGGGTTCAGGTTTGCTTTCCCACTGGGAAGAGTCCCTCTTTGAGGGACCAGAGATGCTCCCACCCCTCCAACCCCATGGAAACACCAGCTCTAGCCTGAAACAACATGGACAACAAGTCAGGTGCCCCAGGTGTGAGCCATCCCTCCAAGCTCGGGCTCTGGGTGGCTTCTCCTACAAAACACAGCCGGGGCAGAGCTGTCCTGCCTTAATTCTGCAGAGGCAATGCTGCCACTTGTAGCCTCTGGAGACAAATCCTTTCCCCCTTCTGAGACCTGCTTCTCCCAGGCAAACACCAAGCCCACCAGGCTGGGGTGTGCAGCGCTGAGGATTTCCCAACCTCTTCTGCCTTATCCAAATCATTCCAGGATTTGTCTAAGCCATCTCTCACCTCTCAGCTGAGCGGCATTCCCAGGGTTGGCTTCTAAAAAGATATGGTTTTTCCTCGTGGCAGGTATCAGCAAGTGCTCTAGTCACCCGTGCCAGAACGGCGGGACGTGCATGGACAGGCTGAACCAGTACGAGTGCCTCTGCCCGCAGGAGTGGACCGGAGCCAACTGCCAGGATCAAACACAGACGGGTGCGTAAGCCGCTTCCCGGGGAAGCAGAGGGGAGTGAGGGCCCTTGGGTAGGACCCCTTGGTGCTGGTTTGCCCCAGGGTGAGGTTTCAAGGCCTCCACCCTGCTGTCCCAGCTCTGATGCTGTCCTGCCTCTTTGCATGCAGCAGCTTCCCCAGCTGTGAGGCCATCAAAAAGCACCCGAGGTCAATGCAGGCTTTGTATGGCCTGAAAGGCAAAAGGGGATTTGAATTAGGGCACCCAGGGGAGCAGGAATTGAGGTGAAAGCTCAGGTGAAAAAAAAAAGGGGGATTGCAGATGAAAATGGAAGGGCTCACTCCTAAAAATGCCCTCCTGGCACATTTTGGCCCCAAAACTCATTCCAAAACCAGTCGCCCATGCCAAGGCCGCTTGTGCGAAGGAGACGTAGCACCGTGGGCGAGCTGGCGCTTGCCGCCGTGCCCTGGGTGGCTGCAGAGCTGTCCCTTTTCCCCCCAGCGCCTCCCACCCGGAGCGTCCCCAACGACCCTGCTTTCAGCCGCAAGCCCCGGTGCGCCAAGACCGACCGGACCCAGCACTGCAGCTGCGAGCCAGGTTTCCAGATGAGCGGCACGGTGGACAACGGCCTGTGCCAGGGTAAGCGAGCGGTGAGCCCGGCTGCGTGTTATTGCACCGGGGACGGCTGCGGGCTGCTCACCTGGACCGTGGCACGGTTGTGTTTTGTCCCCGCAGACATCGACGAGTGCGAGGTCTACAAGCTGGAGGGGGCCCCTCGCCTCTGCATGCACGCCTGCATCAACGTCCCCGGCTCCTACCGCTGCGCCTGCCCCCGCGGCTACAACCTCCTCGGCGACGGGAAAAGCTGCGAAGGTGAGGTCCCCCACGAACCTCGCTATATTTTTATAGACAAGTATTTTTCTAGGATGGATGTTGGCGGGGGGGACAACAGCAGTTAAGCTTATAACACTGGTAAACGCATCCAACACTTTGGGGCAACTTTGATAAAGAACGTGAGCACCATCACCATCATGATCTATCCCATCAAAACGCTTCTAGGATGCTCTGAGACAGCAGACAAGTATATAATTGAACATCAAGAATTAGATTTGAGAGGTCAGTTCAGACGCTGGCAACTCCTCTTCTTAAAACAGGAGAGTTTGTGCAGAGGGAAAATAAAATGGCACCGGGTAGACATGGTGTCCAGAATTGCTTGCATAAAAGTATCCTACTGAAAAACAGGTTTTTGTGCTGTAAAAATAGTGAGTACTGCCCAAAAGGAAGTTCACATGAAAAAAATCATGCTTTCTTTTTTCCTAAGTGGTTACCACAGTTATTGCATGGTTTGATGGCATCTTGGTGATGCTTCCAACAAATATCTTCTTTGAAAGGTCCTAATTTTATTTATAGATAGGTAAATACATTCAGCGTGTTTGCATATCTTGTAAACAAAAAGACAATGTGCTTCAAACAACTTAGCAGAAAGTTAGGAAAATAGGCTGTTCTCCTGCTCCTGTGACAGTTTTCTCTCCTTTTAACCTCGGCTAGCCCTGGGCCAGCTAACCTGCAGGCAGAAGCAGGGGGAAGAGATGGGGGAGAAAAGAAGTGGCAGGAGAACGTGATTTAGATGTTTTCAGCAAGAGTCTGTTATTTTGATGGGATTCGATCTGGTTGCTTCACAGACATAGACGAATGCGCCCTGTCCCAGCATAACTGCACGAGGGGGACCACGTGCATCAACACGGGAGGGGGCTTTCAGTGCGTCAGCTCGGAGTGCCCCCAGTCCAGCGGCAACGTCACCTACGTGAAAACATCGCCCTTGTAAGTATAACGGGGAGAGAGGAGGAGCGGATCTGTGATGCTGTTTGGGCACGGTGTGAAACCTGGGCCACCACATTTCTAGTCCGGGAGGTTTGGTTTGAGCATCCCTGTGCTCCTGGGCTCGCCTCATCCTTGTTTTCCTTTCCTTACCAGCCAGTGCGAACGCAATCCCTGCCCCATGGACAGCAGAGCCTGCCACCACGCACCCAAAACCATCTCTTTCCACTACCTCCCCCTGCCATCTAACCTGATAACCCCCACCCCTCTCTTCCGCATGGCGACCGCCTCTGCGCCCGGCCGGCCGGGACCCGACAGCCTGCGCTTCGGCATCGTGGGCGGCAACAACCGAGGGCATTTTGTGATGCAGCGGTCGGACAGGCAGACCGGGGAGCTGATCCTCGTGCAAAGCCTGAAGGGCCCCCAGACGATAGAAGTGGACGTGGACATGTCGGAGTACCTGGACCGTGCTTTCCAGGCAAAGCACGTCTCCAAAATCACAGTCTTTGTGTCTGCCTACGAGTTCTAGAGGAGGCAGCAGGCGCCAGCCAGAAAGCCAGCAGCTCCCGGCTGGTCCTGCCCACCCACCACCCCCTCCCAGCACTCGCAAAAATGAAATGAACTGCCTTCGTCACCCGATAACCACCCGTGCCCTGGGACGGCAGCAGCAAACAGTGAGAGGCCACGGCACTGTAACCGCACAGAAGTACAACCTTCAAAGCCCAGACCCAAGAGATGAGGGTACCCGAGGTGACTTCAGCATTCGGATGACCTCATAAGCCTGTTCGTTTTCAGTGATGTTCCCTTTTCAGCATCTTCCGCAGCTCGCGCAGCCAAAAGCCCTAACCCTGGAGGTAGATGTGCAGGAGGGAAGCCCCAGATGGTAGTGCACACAGAAGCCTCTCTGCAGTTAACCATCCTCTCCTCTGGGTTAAGGTTGTTTTGTCTGAGTCTCCAGGCTGGTTTTACGCCCACATACATGAAAAACAGCGAATGAAGTGCTAAAGAAATCATGTGCTCTCCAACAGCAAGCAGCTGTTCCACCGCCGAGCCCTGGCGTGGGAATAGCGATGGGCTATCCGCTTACCGGGACACGAGAGAGATGTCCTCACCAGGAGGAAGTGTACCATGCAGCCTTGCCAGGCAGGATTTTATTCTCTTCCAAGGCTCTCAGAGACGTCCCATGGCCTTTGTGCCTACACAGTGCAGAAAGCAGTAGATGGAAATTGAGGTCCTTGTTTTCTTTTAGTACTTTCTTCCAGAAGTAAAGCTGGTGCAGCCAAGAGGAGAAAGGAGGTAGCACAACAGAGTTCAGTCACAGTGGCTACTACTCTTCACTGAGCTGGCCCAGGCTTGTTCATACTGACCACAGCCTAACGAAAGCATGACTACGCTCCCCTCTGAATGCCGAAAAGCCCGCATTAGCCTATGGGGTGGTCCAGGCGTTTCAACAAAGCGAGCTGGTTCAATTTCCCCTAGAATAGACCAGGACTGGAAAAATGCCAGCCTGGACTTACAGCCCACAGCTAAGATATCAGCATTGCAAAGCGCTCAGGTCTCAGGACACTGGAGACGGCACCCGGTGAGCTGTAAGACAAATGCTGTCAGAATGTGTTTAGTATAAAGCATATTGCACTTGCAGCCCTCAGCGTACGTAGCAAACTCGAAGTCAAAATCCATTCCAGCCTTTGCTCACAGACTATTTTCTAAATAGCAATTTCAGAGTGAGACTGCATAAAAATTAGGTAGCCATTTTCATG
The DNA here is from genome assembly GCA_003342895.1 of Casuarius casuarius. Lineage (NCBI taxonomy): Eukaryota > Metazoa > Chordata > Aves > Casuariiformes > Casuariidae > Casuarius > Casuarius casuarius. The sequence goes on along the minus strand of PTFA01000080.1, from coordinate 3,656,951 downwards.
CCATGGATAGAGGGAGGCATGTGTTGTCTTACAGCTCTTGAAACAAATCCTGTTCCCAGTTTCTTATAAATTCAAGGCATAACTTCGGGAATCAGTTATCCTGAGGAGTCACTGGAGATGCACAGGGAGGACTTTATCTGGTATGTTTGCACAGAAATAGCTGGTGAGAAGCTGCACTTCTTTTCAACTCCTCTTTCATCATGATGGTCCATGACCTTATCCCTATGATAATATATCTTGCAAAGCACCTAACTGGCTCTTGGTACCATCTTCAGGAAGAAGATACCACTGTCAGGCAAAGAAGGGAGTCCCAGACAGTCTGGACTTGAGTGAGCAGTTGATATCATCACACATGAGAAACTGTGGAACTGAAAAAGCAGTAACTGGTGCAAGGATTGTGAGGACCCACGGCGACAGAGCAGTGAGTAGTGCTGAGAAGGATCAGCTGATAGACCGTGGCCTCCCAGCCCCTTCGCCCTCTTCAGCTTGGAAATGTGGGACCAAGTCTTGGCTGATCTTTGGAGCACTGCAAGCGTGCCACAAGAAGAGCGAACGTCACTCGACTGGGGAATTGTTACCCTCTGGGAATTGCATACGGCTGCACAAAACCCCGTGTGCCCACTCACCCCGCCTTACCTTTAACGACCAGGTTCGGTGTGCCTTAAACCGGAAAAGAGTGGCCAAGTATGCTGGGACTGACAAGCACAGGTTCAACGTGTGCTCTGTGCGACGGAGAGCTTTTTGCCTTGGTGCTTTTGGAAGTGGTTGACCCAAGCGCTGTTCTCACCCCAAAGCACAGGCAAGTGGACAGCACAGTGCTCCAGTGCCCTCAAGTGATTTAAGCAGCTCCTGCCCCATGAAGTAGTCGGCCCCAATGCCAAGTGCTGCAGGATGGCCCGATCTTCCCCTGCGTCTCCTTCGCGTGGCGATGGGCTAAGAGCTGTGCTACAGCCAGTTCCCGCGTTCCAGCTGATGGGCAGCAACTCCTTAAACCTCTTGAACGTGGTCACACACATTCATCCACCCAAGACCGCGGGGAAGCCTCGGCAAGCTTGTACGAGTGTGCCATGCAGCAGGCAGAGGGAAACTATTTCAGCTGCATTTGGTACTCACGCTGAGGGAACTCAAGGTGTGAATATTTCATTTTTAATGAACCACTGCCTCCACTGTCAGTTATGTTTAAGCAGCTCTAGGAAGCACTAGCTCATGTTCAGCAGCTCAGCTTCTGTTCTTTGCATATGCGGATATAACAACACATGCACACGGGGAGGCACCTCTGTCCTGTCACCCCTTTCATCCTTAGGTACCTGTTCCTCAAGTGCAGAGCTTGCGCAGCACGTTAACCACAAAAACACAGTTATGCATGTTTCTTTATTATGGTTTTAATACAGTTAAATGATGATATAGCCTATCAGCAGGTGCAGAACAGAATAAAGTACTTCATGTATCTTTGGTTTGCTCCTGCTCCCTGAGTGGCTGAGAAAGCCATGTGCAGCGTGCGTTTTGTAGCAAGAGGGACTGCTCACCTCCAGTACAGCCTTGGAGGCAGGACGGTCCTGCTCTTGGAGGGAGGTAGGGATTGGGTTGAGCGGGGTGGTTTTGCCAATAAGCTGCCTTGGTTATTCTCAGTTTTCTGCTTTATGTTGTTTGGAAGGGGGCTGGGGTTGTGGTTTTTGTGAGGCAAGCTGGTAAGCGGTGACTTTACTGCAAATAAGGGGCCTGAGCTATGACTCTGGCACCAGGAACAGACTAGCCTGGCAGCTGTCTGCAGGAGGTCTCCCTAGAATCGGAATGGGATTTGGGCTGGGAAGGCTTGGGATGACTGCTCTGCTGGGACTGCAACCGGTAAGAAGGTCCTGGCTCAAACAAGACCAGTTTCTTAGGTTGCTCTTTTGCATGAGTGTGCCCAAGTCTCTCTAAAGCCAAAGTGAGGGGTGTTTGCAGCCGGTCATTGGCCTGAATTTCTCTTCAGCTAGTCTCTCCTGCCTTCCCCCAGCTACCAGACATGCTGGTGCAACTGGCAGTGCTGTGCTCCTGCTAAAACTATGCTATCCCAGCCTGCTGCGGTATGCTCTCCTACCCCAAACCCTGCTCCCTGCAATGTGTCTTGTGGGCTCCTTGTCCTACCACTGCCTGCTCTTGCAGGCAGCCCTGCCCTCAGCCCTCCTGGGGTGACAGTGGCCAGTGAGACCCTCTGACCTGATGGGTCAGTCATGGGCCAACCCCAGGCTTCGGGCATGACCTGGGAGCCTCTTCGGGGGGACCCTTTTTCTTCCCTCTCCATCTTCAAAGCATCTCAAAAGCTGCGATGCATCCTTCCCATCCAAGCATCCTTCCCATCCAAGCATCCTTCCCATCCAAGCATCCTTCCCATCCAAGCATCCTTCAAGGGCGCCAAGGAGGAGCCTGTGCTGCCCAAAGCAGTCTTGGGGAGAGGGGTAAGGCAGCTGGGCAGAAAGCCCCCATGCCCTGCAGGGGTGGCACAGCGTGTGCACTGAATTAGTGGGTTCTCAGCTGACTGCTGCTCTGAGAGAAGGAGTAGGTGAGAAGGGTCCTAGCGGAGGCAGGGAAAGGGCCCTGCCCTGGGAAACTGCCAGGCTTGGTGAGGAGAGACAGCAGGCTGGAAGGCCCTTGAGCTGAGAGCCTGCAGCTCCGGAGGAGGCTGAGGGGCAGCAGTGAGGAGCTGGAGGCTGCTGCACAGCCCGGCCTCTGCTGTAGCGGTCAGGACTTCCTAGAAAGCAGTAAGAAAGTTGCAGATTGCAGTAAATTCCTGGTCAGGCAGCCCCACATGTCAAGCAGAAAAGTGGGGTCACACAGAAGAAGGGACTTGTTGCAACAGCAAAGCCACGTTCCTGAAGGAAAATTCTCTGGCACCGAACCACGCGCACAACGCAAGTAAGCACAAGAGCAGCACCATCGCTGAAATAGTGTGGGTGCTTCCTCCAGGCGGAGAATTTGGCCCTCTCGTCTAGACAGATCAAGGGTACCAAACATAACAGGATAGAGCAGAGCTGCCACGATTACAGGTCATCACAGCAAGACAGACGCTCAGGCACCGAAACACGTGTTTTTGTTTCTGTGCATCTGCAGTGTGGCACTAAGATATTTTCATCTAATATGTTCTCTGGTCTGGGATATGTTCCCATCTACTGGCAGCAGTTGTCTGATGGTATGGGTTAGGATAAATGGTTTTAACAGCTCTCCATCCGTCTATGAGATGGAGAAAATACTACTTTGCCACGTGGGTGAGTCACTTTCTGCTGTCTGTAAATCAATGAGCCTTCTAGAGGCTGAAAAGCAAAACAGCGAAGCTGTTGAACAGAAGTCCACCTATTCCTGCTAGGGGGTTTTATCCAGCCTCTGTATGCACAGCCGAGACTGAGCAGAGTCCAGCAGGAACTGGCCAAGAGTGCAAGTCCTGAGCAGGTCCCTGCTTCAGAGAGACACCAACGAGGTCCTTCAGCCATCAGCAACAGGGTCCTGGGCTAGACACGAGAGGTGAAAGAGTTTGGAGTCATGGTCCTAAACCAGCCCCAGCCCTGCTTCTTTGCATGGGGAGATCGGGATGATCAGCGTTGCTGAGACCCCACACTACACGTGCTGGGCTCCTGATAGCTGCACGGTGCATCGAGTTTTACAGGCCCTTGTCTAAAGGGGCCTCGGGGTCAGTTTTCACTGATAGGCCTGGAAATGGAGCTAGTAAGTTCTGCAGTAACGCGGATCACAAGGTTTCAGAGGCAGCTAGGCTGTGCCAAGGGCATGGTCAAGCTTCTGGTTCCCGTTCCAAAAATCTGCACGGTGTTATCGGCCAGAGGAAATCAAAACCATTTCCTCCTCCCAGCTCTGGCCCTTGCAGAGGGGCTGCAGGAGGCAACCCAGGGAGCTCTTTGTCAGATTGAAACAGTATTTTTATAAACAGCCTCATTAATCATGACAAGGACGATGACTCCATTCCAGGGGGAGAAACTGCAGAGCCAAGCGGCACCGACTGAAAACATTCCCACTCTTTGGAAGACTGAGAATATCTATAAATAGGAATCTGGATGCTGAGATATTTTTTTAACAGGCACTGCGGTCACGATTGTCAGTTCACAAAATAATATCTGTTGTGAGACCAAGTGTGCTATTTCTGCTCATTGGCACCAGGGATTCGCAAATAATAGCATGGGATGACACCTGAGAGCCTTTCAAAAAACAGAGCTTCCTCGTTTCTCTGGAATTCAGCCCCAGATACTAAGAAATGCTATTATCTGGGAGAAAGGAGATATCCATTTGCCAAAGGAAAAGAAACTTAACAACAAGCCTATTATAGAAAGAAACCATCCGGAGGCAAACTGTGGTCATCTAGCTTTACAAGTAGCTTTCTCATTCATCTGCTGTGTCTCTGGGACAAAAATCACAGAGGCCGAGTGCTATTTACAGGACGTGCCGAGTGGGGTTCTTCTTTTACATTACGCCTTTGAAGACACATAATACATGATAAATGCTCTACTTCCCACCAGCCTCCAAAGGTAGGCTGAAGTCTTGCTGACGGTCGGGAATGGTGGTACCTAACTAGCAAAGCTTGGAACCGATGGAGCAGGGACACCTAAAAGGCGGATCTGTCCACAGCGATGCCTGGGCCTGTCTGGGGCAGAGCCACTAGGGCCACTGTGAGAGAAAGGGCCGTGACTCCCAAGACTAGACAGGGAGTATAGTTTATAAAATTACTGACGAAGATAGCGGTGCCTGAGGTTGAAACGTGCCCGCTTGCATCACCTTCTCTAGCGTGAGGACACTGTCTTGGGTGGAGGAATGTCAGCTGAGGAATTTCCTCTCCCCCAAGCGATGGGAGGCCTGATGTGCTCTGGGAGGACAGAAGCTGTGCTAGTTCATCACCTCCAAGACAGGGGCATCCCCAGAAAGCGGAGGAGGCGCCTTGGGTCTCAGCTGAGCCGTGGATGCACTGAGACAGCTCAGAGCTGCCGCCAGTCTAATATCCACATAGTTTCCCATCTGCAGCATCATTCTGGGGGTGAAGCTTCCAGATGTGGGGGCTTGGGGTAGCTTTTCCACAGGAGTTCACCTGGTGGCAACCCCTTGGCTTGGAAGCAGGAGCGGGACCTCTCCCTGAAGCACAAGGACAGACATTCAGTCTCTGCAACGATAAAGCATTCGCAAGGCGTGCTCCTTCCTTCGCTGGAATGACTGGTCTGTGTGTCTTTGGCTTCAATAAGGAGCGCTACTGTTGATTCAGGGCTTACCCGACCGAGCCCAGATACAGAAGGAAGTTTGAATTGGCCAGCACTCCCCTGGCACACGCGAGGCTGAAATCGCTAGTTTGTAAGTCACGATCAGGTCTGAAACACCAATGTGTTCACAGCACAGCAGCTGCAAGGTCCATCTCCATCGTTATGCAACTCCGCTGGGGGCAGAGCCAGGGAAGGGGCTGAGCTCTCCACGTAGGAACAACTAACGTTAGCCTGTCCGACGCCCTGTCCTGGAGCCTGTATCCGTGCAACGCTCGTCAAGACTGGAACATCTTTGCCCCAGTCTCATGCCGTAGCCAGGATGCTGTCACGACCTGGCAAGGAGAAAGTTCTGGCGCTTCGCTGGTTTGCTCTGTGCAGCCCAGCTGAGCCTGGAGAGAGCAGCCCTAAGCTGGGAGATGAACTGCGGGGAGGAGGCCAGTGCAAGGCCATGTGCAGCACGCGGCTCGGAGGAGTGCTCTGCCCCACGGCCCCGGCCTGCCACTGGCTTCTGCAAGGACCACACGCGTGCTCCCAGCCCCCTGTGCCACCAGCAAGGAGCCAGCCAAGGCCATAATTCACCTTGTGGTTAACCTGGGCTGGAGATCAGCACAGAAAGGTTTGCAGCTGCATGAAAACGGAGTTCAGGTGGCAAATCAGGAAAAGAGCAAGCCATCACCTGGGGCTGCTTAGTGTTGGCTTCCTCAAAGTCAGTCCAGGACCTCCTCTCCTCTCATAAACCACAAAAATCCTCCTGTCTTGCCTGGCTCCACCTTCTGAGTTAAACTCTGAGGACAACTACTTACCCCTGAGGTTGAAGGTGAGGAGGAGATGGCCTCAAACACAAGGAAAGAGCAAGTTCATCGGATCTGATGTGAGAAGGTCCTGAAGAAGGTGGATGAGGCTCTCTGCATCTCTGGAATGTGCTGTAGGAGAAAAGTTGAGGTTGTAATGTTTGTGGCAGGGGTCTTTCTCAATTTTATTTCCTCAGCATGTATAGGGATATATGAAGTCTGCTAGAGGGGAAATTCCCTTTAAAGCTATATGTTGTCCTGTTGCAAACACTTATGTTGTTTGATATTTGAGAGGCAGGACATGGGTGCTGTCTTGGGATAACTGTATGGTGGAGAGATGTCTGGGCTATTTTTTACTGCTCAGTATGGAAATTGCTTCTCACTCTCTAGCAGGTGGTTTGGAGGTGCAAGAAGGTAGTGCTAAGTAGATGGGCAGCAAACAAGTAGGGGTGAAATCAAAACACAGAGGACTAAGGGTCCTGCTGGGAGTACCTGTTCCCAGACTTGGTATTAGGTGCAACTTTTTGGTTGCTTGTTTTAGCTTCCTCACAGGGCTCGTTCTTTATTGAAGCCACAGCATGCTCCAGAGACCTCTGGAGTAGGAGTAGCATGGAGCAGGAAACCTTTGCATGAAACCTTTGCCTGACTGATCAGGGCCAGTGTTTCCTTGGAGCCCATGGAAGCAAAGGCTGGTGGTGGTGGTGCCACCGCAGTATGTGCGTCTGCGCCCTTGGAGGCTCAGGGGTCTCTTGCATGCAACGTGGCAAACCCCACAGAGCCCTGCTACTTCCAAAGACCTCTTATTTGGGGGCAGATTGGCAACTTATTCTCTTGGTTGCTTACTGACTCTCTTCAAAGCCTTAAGCTGAGCTGCTAGCAGCTAGACCTCAGTGTGAGAAGGTGCTGTTAAAGTTTAGTTTATCTTTCTGGTTTATCTGGGTGCTTCCAACACTTCAGGCTTGAAGGTGATGAAATAATTATCTTCACATGCTGTTAGATTTCTGTGCTGGCATTTTTTGGAGGGTGTAGACCTGTGTTTCCATGCAAGGTGTGGCTTTCAGGCTCTTGGGAAGATCCCCTGCATCTAGGATATGTCGCAATTCTTCTTGGCTTGGAGAAATTGTCATCCTTTCTCGGGAGAGTCTGGATCCTTCATGCTTTGTGCAGGAGCAGAAGGGCTGATAGTGGGTGAAAGTAAAAAAAGACTGAGCTGTCTGGGAGGATGGGTTGTTTTTGCTCAGGTCGTAGTACATCTGCTGTCCATGCTCGCCAGGAAAGCAGGGAGGTGGTTGCCAAAGCTCCAGCTATCGTTTAGTATAGATGTCTATAGAGAAGCTCTACCAGAGTTGTTTCACCCCTTGCACTTGGAGAAAGGAGTGAGATGCACCCAGTCATCCCCCCTGGGCCACGAAGGGAAAGGCAGGTTAACCCCAACCAAGCGTTAGGCACCCGGTCTCGGCTCTTCGTGTCGCACCTTCTGTTGTCAGCAGCAAGACTCAGCTCGTGCAGCTCCCTTGAGCAAACCTCCCTCACCCTGGACATCTAGCTGAAATGGAGGGAGTTGTGCTCTTTACTCTGGCTACGTGAGCAGTTTTGTTAGTGCAAGAATCTTGTTAGCAAAGCTTCTTTGCTACCTGCTTGGTTCCTGCTGTGTGGATGGAAAATGCCTCTCGAACCCCTCTAAAACTTGTAACTTACCTCCAGGGGCTATTTCAGGCTGCTTTGTTAATTGTATATGGGTAGTTAATGGTTATCTCTTATCCTAGGGCAATTGTCTCCTCATTTGCACACAGTCAGACAGTAGAGGCTATCAACTGAAGGCCTAATATGAACAGGAGGATATTTGTATGTATTAAAAAAAAAAAAAAAAAAGCCTAAATCCAGTATCTAACACCATTAAGAACAGATTCCTCTTGATTTCATCACGTGTGAAAGCCAACTGCTCCATCAGGATTCGCCTGTGACGGGGATGCTCCTCAGGTCAGTAGGCTCAGTTGGATCTGACATGCTGGTAAGGATGGTCAAGACCAAACCAAAAAGTAACTAGTTCTGCTCTGGGCCAGTTTTATCCTGGACTTGTCCCTCCTCTTAGCAAGGGCATAGATTTGGTCCTACAAGGCTTTCCTCTCTCTCTCTCTTTTTTTTTTTTTTTTTTAAGTTTGCACGGAGACCCTGCCAATGCAAAGGAGGCTTTCCAAAGCAGCACTAATCACATAGAAGAGTTTGGGGTTTTTTTGTTTGATTTGTTTTTTGTTTTTATTTCTTGGATAGTTGTTCCACAGGATGTGTCAGTGAAAGAGAAAACGGGCTTTAACAACTCCCATCACATCTGCTGTAGAGACGAGCCAACACCATAGGGCACTGGCAAGGACTTGACAATCCACGTTTTATTCATCTCAGATCTGGCTGCAAATAGGCAGCTGCATATAATTGCACAATAAAACAGATTTGGACCATTAGGAGTGAGCTGGTGAAAGTGTAGTCACTGGGATCTGGGCTCTGAAGCAGAACAAATATCCAATGTGTGCAGGATGGGAAAAGACGGGTTTAAATCTTCTTGTACGGTAACTGGAATTCAGTGATGTGGCTTTGCCAGTAGACTTAGCCAGTAGACTTTTTTTTTTTTAATCAGCTGCTTAATCCAGAGCTCTCTCCAAAATATAGTGCTATTTCAAGCAAAGTCTTCCAGAAGAAAATTTTGGGGCTATCACGCTTGTTTTATATAACAGGACCTTTTCTTCATGCTTCTGCATGGTGAGTTCTTGCATATCAAAATGCACTTTTATCTTTAAAATCATAATGATCAGCTGCCTTAGCTGGAAAAGAAGACATTTTTAATGTGTTTCTTGCTCTGGTATGACTTGGACAGCCATAAAAAATCAAAGGTAGAAAGGAAATTACACTTGAATCATTTCAAGTCAGAAAATTACAGGTAGTGTGCTTGTTCCCAAAACACACCTTTTTAAATGCAAAAATTCAGAAGTAACCTGAACACCTCGGCACATTACAATTGTTTGCACATGTTAAATATCCAGTTCTTCTGTAATTTTGACTGAGGCATGTGGTCCCACACCAGACTGAATTAATGCTTTTCCAAAGATGCATGAAACTTGTTTTTTTTTTTCCATTTCTCTTTGATCTTTTGCTACAGGACAGAGTTCTGGCTATCTGTTTCTTCTTATGTACCCATGGTACCAAACCCATTTCTCTCACAATTATTGCGTATGTTGAGTTTAGACAGAGGCACCTCGTCACACTGGCTTGGAGGGAGGGAAGAGAAGACGGAAAGGAAGTTTCTCATGTGGATTCATGAAAAGTCAAAAGGTGCTGGAGGAAGAATAGCCTTCGAGTCACCGGTTTTTACAAGGGAGGGTGATTGCAAGCAGGAATTGCACAGTGATCTCTGGTAGGGCCTGCACTATTCCCCATATTCATAACTGAGCTGGAATCTGAAGAGTTTGGGGTTTTTACTACCCTGAATAATTGCCCCTCTGGCAAACGTCTCTGCAAGTAGCTGAGGGAGGATGTCATGGTACTGGTGGGGTAGGGTGGAAAAACAGAGAAAGTTCAGTATGTGGAATCGCGCATCTGGGAAAACCAACCTCACCTCTGTCAACATTCAGAAAGGCCTGAAATCAGCTGCTCAGAAGGGAGATCTGGCAGTCTTTCGGTGTCATATTGTGGAAATATTGGCTCAGTACGCGTCCGTGATTAAAATCAAAGATAACGTCAAGAATTGTTGAAGAGGAATAGAGAATAAACAGGAAATGTCGCCATGCTTCTGTGTAACTCCACCATGTGCTGCATCTTGTGATACCCCAGAGTAGCAGATGATAACATTTTCCTTGAAGCTAACTAGGTCCCAGCCAAGTCTTGTTTTGTCCAGGAAATAAAGAGAAGTTATACTTGCGAGCGAAGCCCAATGTGTGTTTTAAATTAGTATGTTACATAAGAAAATAATGATACAAAGGCAGTTAGCTGTATCCTTGGGAGCAGCAATTGCACTTGTGTGTATATTACCAAAAATCACTGGTGGGAAAACAAGAGCCATAAACGTTTATGGCTTATTTATCAAGTGCGATGTGCTTGCTTTTTTAGTTGCTTTTGCAAAAATGATCACTGCAATCCCATCGCGCTCAGCCTAATGAGAAGCCTTGGTGCGAATGGTTTCCCCATGCACAGCAACGAGCAGCTGGTAGCTGGAACAAGCCTGCACTTGAGGGCCAGACCTGCAAGAAATGTCATTTTGTAGCTCAGGTTTTCCTTTGTGGAGAGCTGCTTTTCTGACCAGGATATGAACCAGACAAGAGTTTCTTTGCTTCTGGTTCCAGGCCTTTCTCTTGGTTAACATCCAAACCAAAGTACTTGGTGGCTTTCTAAGGTCAAAGGCTTCCCTAGTGATCTCCAGGCTTCCTCTCCAGCTCTGTCCTTCTCCCTAGCCTCCTCCTCCTCTCCACCCCACATGCATCCACTCCAGCAGGCGTGCAGCCACCCACGCTCCTCCATCTGGTCCGAACCATAGAGGTCCTCCACGACCCCTCATAAATACCAGGGAAACTTTTGAACGATGCTGGATGCAGGCCTAGCTGTCCATGCGGGGATGGCCCGTCAGCCCATTCCTCAGGTTATTCCTGCTTTGTCCAAACCTGGATGTCTTTCCCTGTCCTTTTGGCTTGTGACCTCCAGACGGGGCATTTCTGTGGGAGCTTGCTGGCTTTGCTGGGGTTTTTTGCTGTCTGCAAAAATCTCTGAGTCTCTGGTTTGGGCTGCTGCTTCTGGCAGGGGCCAGTAAGAGAAGCGCAAGGGCAAGCAGGTAGCAACACACGTCCTCAGCCTGCTTCCCCCCGTCCCTCCTGTTTGCAGGCTGGGTACCCGGGGTGGCGAGGGCATGGACTTTGTATGGACCAGCCTTCACTGGGGCCTTTTCTTTCATTGATTCGTGTGGCTACTTGCTGAGCTCGACGCTAGCTCTTAGCAGTTGCAGCACCCTGCAGCAAGGAGCCCCACGGAGCAATGCCGCAGCTTGCAAAGGTGCCTCCTCGGCTTGTTTAAAACAGCCCCTCAGGAGCCCCTTGGTCTTGCTCAGGCTTTCCAGGACTGCGGCGTCCTCGTCTGTGCAGTCCTTCCTTACGCAGACTGCAGGATCATTTATCCCTATGCTTTTTCCACCCCTCTGTCCCTTCAGCGACGGGGTGGGGGGGCCACTGCTGCACATGCATGTTCACCGTGCACGTGCACCGCGGGGTCAGACGGTGGCATACAGACACTTTCTGCTCCGTCCTTCGCTCTTTGGTCCATTCCTGTGAGCAACCGAGTCTTTGACCTCTTGCCTAGGGGACCGCTGAGATTTGGAATTACTTTCCCTCTTAGCAAAACCAAAAATCAGTTCCTGAGAGCTTTGTCCTTTGCAAGAGAAAGCTACTGTTTTCCTGGCTCCTATTTCATTCCCGGGCTGTAATGCAGAGCAGTTAGTACCTAGGTCTGCTCCAAAAGCGGGCTGCAAACCGACGAGGGCAGTGGCATGGACGGTCTCCAGCGTTTCACGTTTTTATAGAGCCTGTTGCGGCCCCGGAGCTTGGCAACCTGTCTGGCTGGAGGGAGTTTCAAGGCACGCGGGTTCGCTGACTACCAGCAACGCTGCCGTCCAGTAACTTAAAACTGCAAGTGGAGGAGAAATTCGGCTCCAATTCCCGCAGTCCCCTGCGAAATGGCTCCAACTCCACGAAGCCTGCGGGCCGAACCCAGCCGCTCCAGCTGCTGCTACCGACGGCTTGGCAACGACAGCGCGCGTGTGAGCAAGCGGCAGCGGGAGAGAGAGAGGGCTTTTGTGGAATATGTGTGCACATGTCTCCCGAGCCCGGAGTCAGCAAGTCTGCGAGCCGAGCAGCCGGGGAAGTCGTTACCAGCGGCACGGGGAAGTCAACACCACTCGGCTCCGCCGCTGAGCAGCGCGGGGCTGATGTTCGTCCGGAGAAATGAAAACGTGAAAATACTTATAAATATTATCTTAAGGGTTTAGTTTTTCCTGGGGGTGGGGAGGAATAAGCAAACCCAGAATGAGGACAGAAGGAAGACTCTCAGGTGGGAGCCCCTGAGACTCCCGAAAAGGAGCTGCGCTGAGAGGAGAGGGGGCTTTTGTAGGAAAAGCCGAGGACAGGCAGCTTTGGGGAAAGAAAACTAAGTTATGAGAAAGAACAAGACTGCAGACTGGCAGCTCAGAAGCCTGTGGTTTGTTGGAGCAGGTCCACCCTGCTGTGGCTGTGTGGCCTGGCTTGAAATGCTTCTGCAACATGCTGTCGCAGTGTTTTAGGCATGATAAAGAAGTCCCTTAGCTCGGGGACGTGCTGCCCGCAGACCCTTGGCTTGGACGGGCTCAGGGCTAGGAGAAGTCGTTGTATGCAGCTCCGCAGGGGAAGCAAGGCGCTCCGCCGGGACCGTTGGCCAAGAAAAGCCAAAGAGAAGACTGATCCCATACCCAGTTTATGTAACATATTAGGAGACATTAGCTCACCATGAGGGTTGTCCAACCCAGTGAAAGGGACCCGGAGAGGTTACAGGTTCTCGGTCCTGGGAGATATTCAAACCTCAGCTGGATGCAGCCCCAAAACAACCAAATTAAGTTGGCCCTGCTTTGAGTAGGGGTTTAGACCAGAGACCTCCAGAGGTCCCTGCCCGGCTATGTCAGTCACTGACCCTACAAACCAAGCCCAACAGAAGCCCTACAGTTCAACACACCCGAAGAGGGAAGAGGTAATGCTAAAAAACAACCAGCTCTCATCCTGGTGGCCTTCCAGAGACCAACCCTTAGGAAATGCACAAAAACTCCAAGAGAACATGTCTTGTCTCCTTTCTGACTCCGCCACACGGTGTCTGAGCTTGGTGGCCAGCCTACGTCCCGTCCCTGGAGCAGGGAAAGTCGTGGCAAATGTTCCCCACCGACTTGCTGCGCTGGGCCCAGGGCCAGCCCTGTTTCCCATTCGCCACCTGCCAGAGACGAGGAGCCCTTCAGGCTGCCATGCCAGGGACACTCTGTCTCCTTCTTTCCACAAACAGCTGTTTGGTTTCTTAACCTGAAAACGCAGGTCCCGCCAACCCTGATCTCATGCGAGGCCCGTTGCTCACAAAGCAGGCGTTCAACAGCCATGTGTCGAGCTGCAAGTTCCCTTCCTCTGGCAGGCGCAGGGAATATTTCCTTCGCCTCGGAGAAGGGAACGCAGCCAAAACCTGCCAGGTCACTTCCCCCTGCATCAATAAGAAAGAGGCAGTTCTGGTTCCTGAAGACAGATGTGGGAGACGAGCAGGCAGAGCTATGCCAGAGGCCAAGTAGAAGCGGGTCTCTGACGAAGAGCACCCTTGAAATTCATGCTGTCTCTCTGGGACTGCAGGGATGGCTCCGGAGAAGACATGGTGCGAAGAACTTCTCCACGGACACCATGGGAAAGCTTTCTTGGTGGGGCCCAGCCAGACCCCAAAGCTGCAAGAACCTGCAGAACGAGTGGTGAGAGATGTGGCCTCCAAAGCTGTCACATCCCCACCTTGATGGGATGCCACAGTGGAAAGGACTCCTCGACTCCCCCCAGCCTGGAGATGGGGTGTCTGCAAACATCCTCACCGTAATCAATCCGCTATTACTCAGAACAAGGAGAATGAGGAGAAATACATTTTGCGCAGCTTCACAGAGCTGGGCCGTGGGCACAAACAACCCTAAAACTACTGTGTTTCCTGTTTTCCACCCACGTGGAGCCAAGGTGCCCCTGCCACTCTCCTTTGGGATGCTGCAGGCTGCTGATACAGTGAGGAAAAGTCCCTGGAGGGAGATGAGGTTGGATGGACAGGTTCTAGAGGCCAGGAGGATACATAGCACATTGAAGCATAAGAAATACAATTTTGCCATTACTAGCAAAAGGCCATAAGCTTTGCATCGAGCTGACAGTGCAGGGTCTCCAGACTTGTCATAGCCTGAGCTGATTCCAGCTGTAACAGCAGTTACCTAGCCTAAATTTGCTTTAGTCTGGTGCGCTTGTGTGGTTAATATGTAGGTAATAATAACGAGTACTTATTCTGTGCAGAGTGAACTGCTGACAGCTGTAAAATAAAACGCAATGGTAGCAGAGTGCAGGCACAGGATGATACCAGAGCCCAGAGGGGGAATGCAAATCCCGGTGGTAAGTCCCTGGCCACTGCAGGAAGGCAAACCTGTGAATCAGTACTGGTTTTAAGGATACTGGTATTAGGGAAACTGGTTCTAGGAATAACAAAGAGGGCAGAAAAATAGTGCAGCCAGGAACTGGAAACAAGTGAAGGAAGTGCAAGCACGCTGACTCTGTTAGAAAATGCATACAACTAACCCCGAGCAGATCCAGGACCAAGGAAGACACAGCCCCACAATCAGCATCATACTGCTCCTGGCAAAAAGCTCAGGACGCCAAATACTTGTCATAATTTCTACATTCATCATTAGGATGACCAGCACCATTGACCTTTGGAGCCAGAAGAGTTGAAAATAATAATTGCTGTGTTTTGATTTGACTGTGAAGGCATTAATCAGGTTAACAATAAACTCTTGGCTCTGCATATCAGGTGAATTTCCTTTTGCCTATCACAAGATTTGGAGCGTAGCATCACGGTCTAGTATCCAAAAACTGCTACGCCTGCAAGGCTCAGTTTTGCTGCCATTGACTGTGGCAGAAACCACGGGGCAACACAGCACACTCTTCTTCAGGTCTTTGAACAGTACCCAGCATCAGTCAGGTTGTTGGAAGCCCAAGGAGATTTTGGTCTGAGGCTCTGTTTTTCCTTTTTTTTTCTTTTTGTACCCCTGACCTTGTTTATACCAGTCGTGTGCTCTCCCTGGCAGGGACTGGTTCTTTCTAGCAGCAACCGCAGCAGATATCCTCCTTGTAACTGGTGCTTGCAAGCTTTGATGCAGTACAAGTGATGCAGCAAGTATCAAAATATAGGAAATCCGCATTTTCCTAGCAACTGTCAACCTAAACAGAGTCCTTTGGGGGCCAGAAGAAAACCCAGCCATTGGCTTGATTTCCGAGGAGTGTTTTTCCACACATGTCAAATGACGGCAAAGCCCGAGTCCTGCTCTGAGTCACGCGGGGCTGTGCAGAGCTGGCGAAACACGCTGCCGCGACCGGCCTGCTGAGCTCTGCGATTGTGGTTACTGCCCGAGAAATAGGAGCCTGTAAGAGAACAAGCTTCTGACAAGACAGAATAGTTTCCATCTGACGCTTTAACTGACTGAAGAAGGCAGAGATGGGTGTTTGAACCTTTGTGTTGGAGGTTTTCCTTGCACTATAATCCTGCATTGACATTTTCCCAAGTTCTAAAGCCAGGATGAACTGGTTTCCCCTCTTCAGGAAGAGACAGGACATCCCAGGACTCCTGCACTACACGGCTGCCAGGAGGCAGGCAGGAGAGTCTCTAAGCCACCCCGGGGGGGTCCCGAGGTGGACTCTGTCCTCCCAGGACTTCCCAACCCGCCTCAAGGGCCAGGAGCTGAGCCGAGAAGCTCAGGCATCGTCTCCTAGCATTGGTTGGCTGCAGATCTCTTTTGAAGACCCAGAAATGTTTTAAGGTTGGCTCTCCAGTGTCTGGATGGGGCTGGAAACCTCTGGGCAGCATTTGAGCTGACTAAAGGAGAATCTACCCCCTACAGCAGCAATGCCAGCGTCTTGCAGATCTGCTGAGACTGGAATGTGCAGTGAAGAAGCTCTTCAGGCCCTGGTAAATATAACTTCTCCTAGGGATAATAACATTTTAGAGCCCGAGAAATAGCTAGGTTTGCCTCTGCCTCCCTTACATATGCCGAAAACAAGCGGTCCCCCAATGCATTTGACTCCAGACGTGCTGTGCATGTCCTGGGAGAGCGTGGCCACTCTGTCCAAACCCCAAAGTGGCCACAACCCCCAGGGCCACTGTGTCTCAACCCAAGCAGCTGATGAGAGCTCTCCATCCCTCGGGAAAGAAACTGCGTCCCTGGGCCAAGCAGGGCAGGCTGGCTGGTGCCCGTGCTGCTCAGCAGACCAGCCCCAGCCCGGAGCATCATCCTGCTGGGGCCTGGCATGGGGAATTCACAGCACCCACACCAGCATTGCCCTGAGCCATGGTCCCACAGCAGCCTATGTCAGTAAGGCAGGGCAATCCCAGCAGAAGGATCCTGCCTACCGGAGTGGGGAATTGCTCCGGGGCCCAGCCGCCCTGGCCAAGACACACACGACAGGCATTTCAATTAGCTTAAACTCACAAGCGGCTGCCTCATCTAACAGAAGGAGTGTTGCTTAGGATACCGTCACCAGCAACAATGCGGAGTATCTACTGACGGGGTTAATCTCTGGCCCTCTCCCTCTGCAGCGCACAATTAGAGTAGTGCCAGCTCCCGCTGAAAGGTCCCGGAGCCTGTCTCTCCAGGCTGCAGGGAGAGGCAGTGGCTGCTGCAGAGGAATTTGGGGCAGGACTCAGGCACAAAAAGTCCTACCGCACTCTGCATCCTGCAGAGGACCTGAGTTTCCTTTCTTCCACCCAATAAGGGCCTGTTCCACGTGTATCTCCTGTAAGTGTCATGTCCTTGCTATGGGACACGTGTTACCAGCTTGCCCTGCCCTTTGGGAGAGATGCACCAGGTGCATCCCCATCAAGAAGTGGTTAAGGAGGGTATCAGAAAGTCTGCAAACTGAGCACAAACACCGGTTGGGTCTCCCTTGGCAGAGCGGGACGGGAGTGGAAAAGGGGGAGGTGGTTCTGTTATTGGTACAGTACTTTTTATGTAGCATCAAAATCAGATGTAACAGTACAGCCTCTTCTGGTAGCATGCTGCGCTCAATCACAGCGCCCAACTCTTTCAGCAAAGAGCAAAACCACGTCGTTAACATATGCTGCATGTGATCTCTTTTTCCTCTTTCCTTTCTCCAGGGTGAAGCTGATGCAAGAACCGTTCTCTCTTCGTAGGCTTTGACGTGATCCCTGGCACACCACGAGTCTGTGGTGGTACAGGAAGACTGGGTAACTGTGCTGTGTCTCACCGGGGCAAAAGGAGATGCACAGAGAGGTAGAGAGCCAGATAAGCAGTTTCCAGGGATCGAGGAGGCAGGTTGGTGATAGTATAATGCCCAGATCCCAATTGCCATAAGTCAAAATTGCACCATTTCTTGCCCTGCGAAGAATCTGCCCCTTGGAGCTTGAAAAGCATGAATAATTGACATGTAAGAGCATATGAGACTGCACACAAAATAAAGCGTTGGGAATGATCCAGAAACACCAGGGAAATGCTTCTGATGACTCACAGAAGTGAGTCATGGGCTCTATCAGACGCATGGTCCCCAGGCGGTAATTCCTCTCATGCTTCAAGGGCATGAACCTGAAGCTGTGACAAATCCTGGAAACACACCCTTCGCTGTGGCCCGTGCTCAAGACCTCACATGGAGGTGGTCTTAGAGGGATGCTACGCAACACCAGCCAAGTTCTTGTTGTCAGCCTTAAGTAACAGGCTCTCAGTACCCTTGGGAGCCCTTTGCCTCTTTTGTGGCTGCCCTCAGCGTCGCTGTGCAAATGGAAGTCATGGAGGGACAACGAAGCTTATGTGAAACCTCTTTTGGGTAAAACGTCCACCCTCAAACATGTGGGTCAACTTTTTCTTTCAAAGTTTTTCAGTGGTGTAGACTGTGCAACAGTGCTGACTAGATCTAAATATCCCAGTTTCAGAGACACCAAAGAGGATGTTTGGACTCATGGAGGGACTTAATATAATAAAATAAATGCAGGATCTTGGAATTTCTTGGGTCTGTGTGTGAAAGCTCCCGCTTTCCTCTCTTACCTTGTGAGAGAGATAAGGCCTGAAATTCAGGGCATGACCACAACTTCATGTCCCATTTTGCCCTTCTACTCGCCTTCCTCTTACCAAAATGATCTCCTGTTGTGGACTTTCCTTACTGACTGTGCAAACTTTTGAGCACCCTTGTGTTTTTCCTTGCCTTGACCAAAGACAAATGCTCAGCCAACATAAGTCCAGATGGAAAGGCAGCAGTGAGCCTGCCAGCCTCATCGAGGTTTGAGCTTAGGAGCTGAACTTCTAAAATCCTGCTTATCCTTGTTTTTAAGTCTCTGTTTTTGTGACAGCATGGAGTACCCCAATGCCGTGGGTTGTCTCTCTGCAGCTTGCTTCTTGCTGGAAGAAGACGCATTCCCACAGGAGGTCAGCAGTCGTAGGAATCAGGTACGATACTTCCCTCCACCGAAGCCTTCTGCCTCCAGGTCTCAGCAAAGCTCACGCAAAATGGACTGAGGTGAGAGAACACAATACAGCAGCAACAAGACCTTGTGCAAGACACTGTACAAGGTGCTCCTTGCTCTTAAGCACACGCGGAGCCACCGGCAGAAACCCTCAGCCCCTGTTACACACAGAACCAGGAGAGATTTGCCCTATATCACACATGGATCCAGGAATCGGAGGCAGGCCCCACACGCCTGTCTAACCCACTAAAGCTGACCCCAGCCTTCCTCCCTGGGCAGGCTCTCCGAGACAGATGCTGCTACTGTTATTTATAGGAAGGAGTTTCTACCAAGAATAACAAGTTCAGCTCTCTCGGTGGTATCTGCTGCTGGCTCTTCATCATTTTAAGCCACGAGCTGCCTTGTGTCCTCCGCTGTGCAAATGCAGGGCAGAGCACTCTTCTGAGGGCTGAATCCTGCACCTAATGTGTTCACAATTTGATGTGAAAACAGAGAGCTGTCACTTGTTCGCAAGGTCCTTTTTCTCATCTCCCGGTTGAGTCTGAGGGAACCGAATGGAAGCCACAGCTCAGAGCCACATGTTGACTCCTGCTTACAGAAATTGCTTCAGCTCCTTCTAAAGCAGAATCGGAGCTTGATCTGGTGGAAGCTAACTCACGTGCTTAGTATAGGCCAGTGCCAAAATGTGTGCAGGGTCAGATTCAAGATGACTGAGGTTCAATAAACCAACTTGGGAAATTAGATTTGACTCACAATAATAGAAGTAGAGCCTGTTCCAGTCCAGATGTGCAGTGACTGAGAGCACCTTGGAGCTGCCTGTGTGTGCTGGGGAGTGGGAATTTGGGAGCTAAGGCCCTTCCCTGAGGCAGCCAGCCACCAGACAAGACACATGTCACCAATTGACAACCACTTTATCCCTGGCAAGAGCCACAAACTGTTGCATTTGTCCAGAACAACATTTTTCTCCTCCTGACTCACACAGGCAGGGGCCCTCCCTGGCCTCTACTCCCGGGCTTTGGCCTGGGGTGTTATTTCGGTAGCCCTGTGAAGCCCTGAGCCACGGGGAACCTGTCTCTTGGCCCGTTCTGGAGTACACTGAAGGCGAGCCCAGGTCGCAGGTCCCGAGGCAGACTCCGTGAAAGACAGAAAGCACTGAGAGAAACCATGCTGGCCGTGTCTCTCTGCAGAAGTCCCACGAATCAGATGTGCCCCCTGTCAACAGTGCGTGGACCTATTCCTGTCCCAAGGGAGGGCACAGCCCACTTCTCTTGGCTGTCCCCTCCCACCCATGGCTGTCACTAAACGACCCCTCGGGCTGAGGATTACCTGGTGGGAGGTTATAACGGAGGCAGGTCCAGGCACTCTCTGGAGGTGCAGAGTGAAAGGATGGGAGGCAACCAACACCAGCTGCAACTAGGTAAACTCTCAGTAGGTATCAGGAAAAACAATTTCCCCGTGAGGGTGGTTAGACACTGGAACAGGGGTTCGGAGATGCTGCAGGACCTCTCTTACCTGGAGAAGTTCACAACTCTACTGAACAAGGCCCTGACAACCTCCTGCAGCYTTGAAGTTGGACCTAGCTTTGGGGTTAGCCTGCTTTGGGTGGGGAGGGTTGGGCCTTCCCTCCCCACCAACATTATTCTGTGATTCTACGAGTTTTTGTCCCGGTTCTAGCAAGTGCATCTGCAGCTCCGGGTTCAGGGTCCTGCAGATATCTTTCACCCTGAGGGGTGAACATAAGCAAAACCTCCATGGAAAAAAATATCTCCCGGCATACTGGAAAACAATCTGGGGGATACAGGGAGTGTCAACAGTCTCTCTTGATGAATACAAATGAAAAGGAAAATGACCGCTGTAGAAGAAGGGGATGGATTGATGGTATTTACTCATTCTTTCCTTATTTTGCCTTCCTGGCTTGTGAAACCATGGCAGGAAAATCTGCCAGGAATATTCTCACTCCTGAATTTGAGAGACCATCTCTGTGTGTGGATTTTGCATTTTAGGACATTTCTATCAAGTGTGAACATAGTAGGGAGATACAATGGGGAGAGCAGAACAGCAGGGTGGGAATTTCCAACCCACCAGCTGAGTTCAGATGACGTCATTTTTCAATTAAATCATTTCAGTGTTTTGTTTTGTTTCCAAAGGGTTTTGTATTTCCTGTTGATAAGGGTTTCAACCAAGCTGGAAATCATGGGAGGTATTTCTGGCCTGAGTCTGCACCGCACCTCTGACAGAGCGGGGCAGAGGGTGGGACAGCAGGATGAAGAAGTCCCACTGGCTATGCTCCTCCCCACCTCCTGCTGCGTGCTCCCACCACTTACCTTCCGCTAGCTCTCATGCTCTGCAAGCTGGTTTAACACACTCCACTGGCAGAAAACTGTCCCTCCACCCCAATTCTGGGTACACAAATTGCCTTTTAACCCCCCACCTCTGGAACAGATGTTTCTGAGCTCTGATACTGGGAACCCAAATACCTTCAGGCTGGGGAAGGTTTGATTTCTCTCCTTGGAGGGTACCTGAGGCAAATGAAGGGATGCCTGGTGGACAGGGGACTCCAAGGCGTGGGAATCAATACGCACAGTGGTGAAAGTGGTTGGTACAGCTCCTCTGGCCTCACTGATGTAAGTTAGAGCAGACACATATTTTTTTTTCAAAGGCTGAAGTCCAGTTTAGGGACCACTTGAAGGGTACTTGAATTATTCGCTTAGGCTGGAGGTGTGGTTTCCCGTAGATCATTTGGCCTTTTAAATCACTAGAGCTAATAGAAATGTTTTTATTTTCCTCTGCCACCTTTGGGGCCTTATATCTCCGTTTGCAGGATGGCTAAAGCCTGAGCTAACCTTGCACCAGCTCTCCCAATTACAGCAAAGTCTGTGGTAGAATTGGAGTCCTGCAGATYTGGGCAGCCCTGCAATCGTAGCCCCCCTCTTAAGGCCATCTGTCTATCTCTTATCAGCTGGGGCTAAAGGGAATCGCAAGTATCAAAGAGCAAACTGGCTTGGCAGTGGCACTTGGCAAATTTAGGCTGAAGACTATGATTTAGGTGCCTGCAATAGWAGGAGGTGGGATGTGCTGAGCCAGCAGGACCCTTCCCATCCTATGTCATACACCAACATAATGAGAAGACAYGAAGAAATCAATGAAGAAGGAAGTGCAGGTGTAGTTAAGGCGAAGAGCCCTTGTCTGTGGTAGACAGTACTTGAATGTTCTTGGCAAGCGGGGCTGAAAAACAGCTTAGACAGTTAAAGTCTAACACTAAGTCCCCAACATCATTTTGGAGGCAATAATCCAAAAATCTAAATATATATAGAAATGCTTAGAAAACCTGCAAGACCCAGAAATGTGCATAAAAGGAAAGAGGAACTGAAATGAGAATTTGCTCCAAAAGAAACTGTCTAAGACTTAACATGGACCATGGCCCTGGACCTCTTGGGTATTTTACTAACTGACCTATACTGCTCTGTTTCCACTTTTAGAGAGAGAATTCACAGCAATGTTAAACAAAGGGGAATCCTTTGAGCAATACTGTCTTAGAGGGAGAGGCCTGGAGCAGGCGTAGAGCATGTCTGAACCCGCTCCAAGCTTCCTTACTAAGCTTCATGGAGTCGCTCTGTCTTCTCTTAGCCTTCCCGTTCAGATGGGAATAGAAAATTTTGCTATCAAGCTGAATTTTCCGTATTGAGCCTCAGACTGGGTTATAGGTTCTGCTTTGTGAACAGGACCACAGCCACTCACTAAATGTGCAGGTTTGTGCACTAAAATGCCTCTCATTGCTGGCCAGCCTGAGTGCGTTGCAAAGAGCCTCAGACTGCCGGGGGGAAAGGCCTTGATCCCATGGCACCAGGTTATCCTTAGGGCTGCAGGAGTAGCCAAGAGCCTGGAACTTAATAATATGCATTTGAAGTCTGAAGAAATACATTTAAACAAGTTTGCAATTTCCTGTATTTCTTAAAAGGAGAAGAGTTGCTTTCCCATCCCCCTCCTCCTCCACCTCCTGCCGGGTCCATCGGCAGCAGGACTGAGATTTCATCTGTCGATGCTTACGGATCCGTCTCCGGAGTCACGTTGCCATGGTCTGCACATGTCTGTCTGAGGGCTTGAAGAACCATTTGCTTTCCATCTGCTTTCCTGAGCAACTCTTTTCGAGCCCATGGCAGTGCAGTCACAGACATGCACYAGAACCTGTGTGCCTTGCCTGCGTACATCCCAGCTCCTCCCATTATGTCACCTGTTTCCCAGGCAGACCTTTCACAGTCCGGGAAAATCTGGAGAACATCTGCACTGCTAAAGACCTTCCTCAAAGACCAACAGCAAAACAAGGCATGGCTAGCACTTCACAGCGAGGAGGGACTGATAGCAAGTATTTTTTTTCTCAAGASACGTCGGAAGAGGTTGCTGGAGAGCCACAAAGGGTGTCCCTCCTACCCACCTAATGAGTTTCTGTGTCGTGACACAAGACATTCAGACGTCAGAAAGCCCCAACAACAGGATCTCGAGGACTTCTGTATAGTAGAACACATTGGACAACCCTGTGAGCACAGCTGCCAACCCTTCTTGTAGGTACCGCTGGTACCATCACATGCAAATAACCAGTTCAGCCTCGTGAGATAGATCCATGTCAACAAAAGACTGGTGATCGTGTCAAACACGTAAGAGAATGTCAACAAAGTTATTTTAAACTTCAGGATAAAAACTGAATTTGATTACCTCCATACCTAGCTAGCATCTCTGAGAAGCACGTTCTTGGAGTGCAACACACACATTAGCGTGGTGCTGTCTCCTCCCATCTAACAGATTTATATCACAGTTTCAATCTTTACTAAAGCAAAAGCACAAGCGCACATTCCATAACACTTATTAATCCTGTTACAGCCTTTAATGAAAAGCTGAACCATAATGTTTTTATTTGTTATGGTTGCTAGGTATGTTGCTAAGTTATACACACCATATCCCAGCTCCCAGTATATTTGTGATAGCTGGGAGGGCATACTGGGGAATTTGTTCAGCTGATATTGCCAAATTTAGTTACACTTTGAAAACGATGAAAAAAGAACCATTCACTAGCTTCCTACAAGCGTACCTTTCCCCTTGACAACGCAAACACATGTAAGGATATTTAAACAAACAGTTTTACAGTGCTTGTGCTGGCACATTTTTCTATTAATTTAAAATTAATTTTGTGATGGTGGATAAGAATACGCCTGAAGAGTATACATGAGACTTTCTTATGGAAACCTGTGAGGTAAACAAGGAGTTGTCCACCTAGAGCAGTATGCTGACACAGTGCTGTTGCAATCATAAATGGAGGCATCTCAGCAGGAGAATTAACAAGGGGTCAGAAAGCCACTAGATGCCAATATTCAAACCCGTAATGTGCATGTGCATGCCTGAGGGTCAGAATAAAGAGAACTCCACCCTGAACAAGTCACATGTGCACACTTCAAGGAAGGCAGAACCCAGACTTTTATTCTGAATTTGCGATTTCTGCTGATGTACTATGATACACCTTGTTTTTTTTAATTCTTGCATTAACTCTACCTTGTGTAGAGTTCCATACTAAATGGAACATACYATGGAACTACCATTCCATACTAAAGCCATCAGTACATCAACCTGTGCGAGGATACTGTCCCATGATAGGGAAGCCGCTCTGATGTCTTCTTGAAAGTGACCAAAAGAACGTATTTCACATCCTGGTTGCCCTAGCACTTCACTATTTCGTATTTGGAAATGCATTTTTTTCCCCATCACCCGGGAAGAATTTTTGGCCTCCATTGAAATACAGAGATGCCAGGGCATCCACAGGCCCTCTCTGCTTCATTTTGGAATGCATTCCACCATTCAGGAGGTCCTCCCTGCCCATCTTGACACAGATTCCTCTAAACCCCTTAAAAATTCATCCTATTGAAGTTTTGAGCTCTACCACTTACCTGAGCTGTTCTGTTGGCCTTTGGAGTCAGTTCCTCTACAGGAGGAACACACTTTTCCCACMAAAGTCCTTGGGGGCTGGGGTTGAAGAAGAGATGTGAACAGTGTGCATCGAAGGTGGGCCTTGCATGGAAACAGTGGGCTAARGAACAGGATGAACATGACCTGTTGTTCCCTCCTGGATACAATGGGGAATGGTGAGCACCAGGAGAGAACAGCTACATTGGCAGTCAGCACCTCCTCTTGTATCTAGAATATGGTATCTGGAGAGGGAGAGATAAGCTGGTTGCATGCAGCAAGGTTTGCAAGTTTAGTTGGACACAAAATGGATCTTGACTCTCAGGCCCCAAAGTCTGGGTCAGCTTGAAAGCCAGTAGCTGGTATTTCCTCACATGGTGCTTGGTTATACTGTGAGATCCATCACCCCAAGAGTCTGTGGAGGCCAAACTAGGAATTAGACTTGTTTATGGAAAAAATGACCACTGAAAGCTTTGGTGGTACCAAAGAGAAGGGTGGGATTCCTATGCCTCAGGCAGCTGGAAGTGGGATATGTCCTAGGAGCAGGGTCATGCATGACCAAAGCATCTCTGGGAATTGGTGTCCTCAGAGACCAGCCAGGCATAGGGGACCAAAATGGCATGGTCCTAAGGTCCTGAAATTTGCCTGCCATCTCTGGCTGCCAGGGCAGGGATGTGAGGCAGAGGGAGATGGCTCACCTATAGCCTGGAGAACAACCAGACTGCCCTGACTGCATTCAAATCAGGGCCTGGAAATGGGGAACTGTGGGGACAGGAATTGTCCCAACCGCAATACTCGAGGCATCGAGAAGACCAGTCTTTGCTGGTTTCCCTGGGCCTTTCTGTTCTCCAGAGGTAACTCAGTGAGGGAACTGCTCCGGTTGTAACTGCTCTTAGGAGTGCTTTTCTTCACTGGGTGGAGGGTGGGTGGGACGAGGGTACCCCAGATGTAAGATGCCATCCTGGGTTGAACAGCTCGCAGTTGCCATCTGGTGGGCAACAAACGAGCAAGGAGAAAACCCACTTCAGGCTATGTCGCCAAGCTCTGGCAATCACCCTTTTCAGCCTGTTTCTCCTTAGGCAGTGACGGTTTGGCTTACGAGCATGTGGGTCTGTGGGACGCTTGCAACCACATCTGACATAGGAACAGAGCTCTTGGAGAAGGCTATTTTCGGTGCTTGTTTTCRCTCAGCAAGGAGAGTATTCCCAGGCTGAGTGTAAAATAGGCAGCCATGACGAGAAAAGGGATTCTCCTTGTAATGCCAAGGAGCGAAAAGCTGTGGCATGAGCCAAACGATCATCAGGCACAAGTGAAACTGAAGGGAGAAGGATAATGGGAATGCTTCCACCATGGGAAAACCTTCGTTCGCAGATCACACTTCACTGGGTGCTGAGAATGCTCAACCAGGAGGCCCAACTGCAATGGGTGGCAAGCTTCAGTAGTTTCACTGCTCAGTGAACTACTTCTTTTCCTTGACTTCATAACAAAACGCAGCCACAGCCAGATGCCATTGTAGATGTTCAGGCATAGGAAACAGGACAAGAGACCTTGCTTTTTGTGTAAGAGGAAAAATGTCTTGTGTCGGAGCATAGCATTTGGAGGAGCACCCCTCCCAAGTGGGAACCAATGTGTGTGTTCTCATTTTTTCGTTAGAACTGTTGGCACTGGAAAAAGAGAGTCATATGTCCTGAAGAGCACACTAACCCRGGGAGACTGTAAAGGAAAATAAGTTATGTAATTTATCTGGGATTTTCCAAAAAGCTTTGACGAAGTCCCTCAAAAGGCAATGTTAAAGAAATGTCATTAAAATAGTTAGCAACAAATAACATTCTCTCAGGGACTATGAACTGCTGAGGGTCAACAGAACTAGGGTAGGAATAAATGGCCAGCTTTCAGCACGCAGAAGTCTAGCAGGTGGGATATTTCCATCTTAGTGCCATGGAAATAAACTGTGGAAGAAAAGATGAGCAATGAAGTGGCAAAAYTGGCAGCTGATGGTAGCTTATTTGGGTTGGACAAGTCTATCCTAAGGTTAAGGTACTTAACTAAGAGATATGGTATCGTAGCAGATGAGATTCACTGAAAATGCAAAATAACATGCACAAAAAGAGATATTGAAAACTGTCTGTGTTACTGGATTGCAGAACAACGGGAACATAGGCATTGCCAGACTGCAACAGACTGAGTCGTACGACCCGTTAAGTGTTGCTAACGGGAGAGGTGAGGCCTGCACAAACCATTGCTTCGCAAAGCTCTTGTCTGCCAAGGAGGTCGTATCTCTGCTACAGCTAAGGGCAAAAACAGAGCCATGGAGCACACTCAGTGCTAATATGAGCTTCTTAAAGATACTTTTTTTTCCTTATGTAAACCACACATGGGAGGTAACTGCCTTTTTTTATTCAGTTACCTACCACCAATTTTCACTCTGATCCCTATAAATTAGAGATTTGTTTAACCTGGAAGCACAAATTTCCTATACCGTAACTATCAATACAAAAATTCCAGGGTTTTTTTAGATCTTATTATATTATTGGCTTCAATAACTTTCTTTAGCATTTTGCTCCACAGTTATACTAAGGATTGCAAATTTTAACAAAAGAACAGTCAATGAAATGATGAGAACAGAAGCACTTGGTGTTACTTTTCTGAACCATTTATTAAATACAGATTTTTGTCATGTGCCAGCCAATTGTCACTTCTCTAAGTAACAATTTTACTGCTATCGGTGTTAATTAACACACAAACTTCTCCAGGCCCCTTCTCATTCTCTCATTCAGCAACGGTTTTTAAGATAAGATGGTTATTACTGCACACAGCAGCCCCACAAGACCATGACATTGGCAGCTACTAAGCTTTTTGAATAGTCAACATATAATTCACTGTAGCACTTCTTTCAGATTCAAACGTTGACTGTTGATGGACTGAAGGGTATGTAGCAGYGTCCCTTCACCCTTTTGGGCTCCACACAGTTCTTCTAGACACCTGAAAGGTCTGTTCTAGCTCCCTTCTTGTTCCCACTGGGCAGTATTTTGTGCGCATCCTCASTGAGTTTCTTTGTCATCCCATTTTGTCCACTCCTCTTTCTTATTTAATTCTAATAGAATTTCCTCACCAGTCCTGACTGACAAATATCCCCATTTCCTTAGCAAATATTACATGACATGTTGCTTCTTGGCCTATGACTCTTTCTTGAGGAATCTCTTGTCAGTGGCGGGAGCTGGTTCCTACTGCATCTCCACATTTGGCTGCAGTGCAAAGAAAGCAAGCGGTTTTTCAGAGATGTAGTATCACTGAACGAACGAAGGGCAACAAAGAGAAAGCACAAACGCTGACAGAAAAAATCCAGACAGGTGATAAAATAAATGAAAGGACTGTGTATAATCCAGTCAGGAGACTGGCTGGACCAGTAAGGTACAATGGAAGTATCTGGTATATTAATACTAGGACCTGGGCAAAAATGTAGAAGAATGGGAAGTACTGGGGCGAAACATRAAACAGAGTATTATAGGAGTAATAAACACGGTGTAAAAACATTCATGACCAGAACAAAGTCTCAAAGGCCACAGGTTGCTTAAGGCAGTAATAACAGTAGAGGGGGCGGGCTGCACATATGAATGGAGTGCTGTACAAAACAAAGTATGTTTAGCCAGTAGCTTTTTGAGGAAAGAGGGTAAAAAAGGGTAGAGCTCAACATTTGCTACATCTCTCCTCTTAACACTTCTATATGGCCCTGTAACAGAGTTTATGTTTTTTTAAGGATGCAGAAGAGCAGCTGATCCTCTGTGTTAAGATAAATAGACTCAGGTGAGGGGACTGATTTCTGGCTGGGAGATTTTTTAAATGCTCCCAGATTAAGGAAAAATGTAATGACAGTCTTTACCTTGGGGAGGCTAGGAGGATGGTAGACAGTTTTTTTATTATTTCAGAAAATAACGTTGCTTCTGAAACTACCAGCACAGCTAGAGCTCCTGTCATAGCAATCAGGTGTGGCTCGACTTCAGATGGGGGCCTCTATAGTGTCATTGGAGAGAAAGTGCAATATGGTCACTAGAAGAGATCTTAATTTCAGACCTGGAAATCAGACTTGTCGCTGGAAAACTCTGCTCTAAAAGCTCTTACTAATTTTAGGTCTAGGTAGTATGGCTTATGGCAGCTCAAGGGTGTTCTCCAACTTGTGCTTGAACCAACGATATATGCTGCCCTTCTAGATACTGTTTTGGTGAGCGAAAAGGACTTTACAAAAAGGCTGGTTGCCCTTGCCCGACGAAGCTCATAAGGGGGCTGCCGCCCTCATCTTTTACACTTCCAACCAGGCTRCCCTGAGATTGCGTGGTTTTTCTTGGATCATGAGAAGACGAAGGAGGAGAGCAAAGCAGCTACTAAGAGGGTGACGGATAGAGTCGCCAGCGTTTATTCCCCCGATGCCAGGCAGCATGCTCTTCTGTTGCTGTATTGTAAGTATATATACTGTTAAGTATAGCAACACCGGT
>PTFA01000080.1:3564622-3627097 GCA_003342895.1 Casuarius casuarius | reverse complement strand
ACGTGGTGGTGGCGGCGGCGCGTGCGGGCCGCGGGCGCTGAGCGAGCTGGGGGCAGCGCCGGTGCCGCTGTCGCTGCTGCCGCCGCCGCTGCTGTCGCTGCTGCTGCTGCCGCCGCCGCCGCCGCCATTTTGTGAGAGTGCCTCGAGCGGGCGCCATGTTTGTAAGGAAGAAATAGGGCAGCCATCTCCGGCCACCAGCACTTCCCTTCCCCCGTGTGTGTGTCCTCTCGTTCTCCTCCTGTGCCCCGGGCCTGCTCCTCCGAGCCGCCGCCGCTGCTGCCTCCTCCTCCTCCTCCTCCTCCTGCCCGCGCGGGGCGGCCGGGCTCACCCTGTGCAGCCTCGCCCTGCACTGAGTGCCCGTTAAGTGTCTCACTAAGTAACCGTGAGTGAAACCTTCATCATCTCTCCTCACTGAGGGACCCGACCCTCCTCCTCACCGAGCCGCCCCCAAGCGCGGCTGTGCGCGCCGCCGCCGCCGCCACCTCCTCCTCCTCCCTCCGCACCACGGGCAGCGGCAGTGTCCTGCCTTCCTCCACCTCCCTCCTCCTCACCACACCACAGCCAGCACAATGGCCTTTGAAAGCCTGTTCTCCAAACCCCCAAACCCAGTTCTTGACCCAAACATGCCCGACTCTGACAGGCAACATGCAGGGGACGAAAGGTCGAGTAACATTCTTCTCTCTCTCCGCTTCTCATAATGGTGATACTAGTGGGGTGATGATGATGATAATGATGATGATGATGATGATGTGTGTTAATGTGCCTAGGGGGTTAACGATGTTGGTAGCATTTTGTGGGGGCAGGTCACCTTCAGGCTGGAGGAACGGGATGAAGACTGGGGTGGGGGGAATGCAAAATATGGGGGGGGGGTCACTGAACTAGAAGTGCATTGTTAGTAGTTTTTTTTTCTTTTCTGAATGCATGCATTTTACATCTTCATTTACTTATTCTGGCTGGGTGGGGGGGTTCCATTTCTTTCCATAAAATGCACTTTCCAGCGGGTGTCTGTTGAATGTCACCATTGTTCTTTTTCTCCCTCGCCCTGGTGCTGCTAGTCAGGTAGGAAAGGGTGTTTTGTTTTTTGGGGTTTTTTTTTTTTTTTTGGTTTATAGAATGATTCTCTCACTAGATCCATATTTAACCTCATTTTATTGCCAGATTACACCTTACACGTTTA
This sequence comes from Casuarius casuarius, assembly GCA_003342895.1. Lineage (NCBI taxonomy): Eukaryota > Metazoa > Chordata > Aves > Casuariiformes > Casuariidae > Casuarius > Casuarius casuarius. The sequence continues at coordinate 3,625,920 of PTFA01000080.1, read as the reverse complement.
ACTGGATCTTTTTTTATGCAGATTAAGGTCTGACTGACGTTATCTTTGCCACCTCTCAATCCCCATGCGCAGAAAACCAGAGTCCTGTTCCTGGTGAAAGGACCTCTGTTCCTCTCTCCCTTTCTCTCCTGCAACTGCTGGAAATTCAAATCCTTTCTTCAGGCAGATCTGGCCTCCCTAACTAGTTCCAAAAATGCTCTTCCAGGGTGACAGCTACCAATCTTTCAATGTACATTTACTCAGAGCATTTGTAACATAAGTGCAAGAGTTAAAATGCTGTTTTTTGACAACTGGGTTTCAGTCTGTCCTCCCCACACACCTCCACATCCATGCTCAGTGCTTGTTTCAAAGGACTGAAAAACACCGAAGAGCCTCTGAGTGATTATCACAGTTCCCTCATTGGAGTAAGACTCATAAATTCTGTGATATAAATTGTTCAAAAATCATACAGTGATTTAGTGATAGATTCAGATAGACCCCAGAGCTCCTGATTCTTATTTCCACCTTCCTACTTTTAATTTTGAAACAGTGCAAGTTCTGTCATATATGTAAACAAAGAACCTGTGAAACAAGCAAAATGTGAATAGGTTGGAATTGCTGAGGATACAGCGTTACTACTTGTTATATCTTTGCAACAGTAGCAGCAGAAGTATTTTAGAGTTCCCACGTTAATAAGTCTGAGACTTTTTACTATAGACATTGTTTCAGTATTGAAATTACTTTGTTTTATCGTGTTCTCTTTGAGGACAGGCCCAAGAAACCKTATCCACTGTTCTACTGGCAGCATAGGTTTTCTGATTTAGAGTTGCTCGTATTATGTTGACAAGTAAAGTTCCTTTTATCAGCTGTGCTCACTAGTATGCTTGTTATTACACTGATAAATTATGAAATAGAATAAATAAGTACTAATCTTATGTACTTTTAATACGTGTACATATACAAACATTGCTTTATAATATTTTAATTTTAGAACAGCAAAAAACTAAACAAATATATTTTATAAATAATATTTTTTATAAATTAGACTTTTATAAAACTTTTGCTCCCCTCCAACCTGAAAAGTTTATAGCAAAGTGTATTTCTAATACACCTGGAGCATTATTTTTTTTTAAAAAAAAGGCAGAATATGTGCTGCCTTCATACAATATTAGGTAGGCAAATTTAATCCTGTCAAAATGTAATATTTTAACTTTCTAAAATTTACAGAGTTTTCTTTGTGAGCTGATAACTTGAAAGGCCTTAAAAAAAAAAAAACACACGGTCTTTCTCTTCCACAGAAAACATGGTTGGCTCAGAAGGGGGAGGGGCAGGACAGCTTTCAATGAGCGTTTTTAAGTACTGAATTGCTCTTGTCAAGTCTCCTTTGTATCAGGTTGAAAAGCCTCGATATAATATTTTAGGTCAGTTCTTTAGGAAGTATGTGAATATCTGATATGCTCATGTTCTAAGTTAACTTGGAATTTTATTATAGTATTAGCTTGGTACTTTAAAATTAGCATGTCTAGTTTGAATACATTTTATCTTGCTTTCTTTTTTTTACTGTGTTGGTAACCCAGTAAGACTAGTTTACTATAAATACAGTCCATAATACATGTAGGTTCCTGAAATCACTCAACAGATCAGATCAATTTGTGCTGTATAAATTAATAACATTTCTATTAACATTTAGCAGTTTTATTTTTGAACCGATCTGTAGAATTATAAAGAAGTTGCTTGGTTAGTGTTTTGAGCAGTAGAAAATACTAAAAAACCGTGTTTGACCATGCTTGGGATGTTTAAGGTGGAAGTACGGTTTTAATACAAAGTCTTTGTTTGCTTCGTTTATAGATGGGGCATCTGATTACATGAGGAAGTTTTTTTCATTCTTTAAATATTTTGAGTTAACTCACTGTGGGGACATTCTCTTTGAAGAAGTATTTGAGACTTTCTATATAGGCAGATAATGTCTTTTTAAAGTTCTGACATAAGGTTGGGTTTTATTAAGGATTGCTTTTTACATAGATTATTTTTAAAGGAAAAGAACAAGTCAGAGGCAGGGTGCAAGCAAACCCAATTATATCAAATAAGTACCATAGACAAAAATAAAACCGTGTTGGAATACACACACATGGCTCCTATTTGCCATCAGCAGGCTGAGAGTATGTTAGAGAGGAGTGTAACATTAAGAAAGGAGCCTCGATATATAAACTGGTATATGAGCAGATTGTTCTACTGTTCCTGAGATCAGCAAGGTTTGATTAGTTGCAATAGTTTGGCTGGTGTTATCTTTTGTAGGGTTAGAAGCTTAATSTTTCTTTTAAACTCTCTTTTATAAGCATTGTCTTGTTGCATCATGCTATAGATGAATGTACTGGCTTATATCCCTGCATGCCTAAAATAAGAACTAAATGCTTGTTGCAAACTGAAAGAATTCAGCCATCATGCGGACTTGTATAGACTCAGATTTTCTGACTAATATTGAGCTATGAAAGGCATGAGAAGGACTTGTTTGCTCCAGTTGGTTCTGCATTTGAAGTCAGTGCCAGGTTTACAATTGCCAGAAACTTAAGAACTCTTCTATGAGTTGCAGTTCATTTTTTTTATTATTATTATTTAAAAGTTCAGATTGGTACTGATTCTTTCTGTTAGCTATCTGTTCATATCTGTCATATAATATCCAGACTTGGAAACTTCTTATACCATCAACTGCTGTAAAAATAGCAGTGACCTAATGAAAGGCCTGAACATTCAGATGCTAACTGTCACAGATCATGAAGGTGCAAGTAGCGCTTCTGTAGCTAGTGCAGTCTTATGAGTTGCATTGAAAGTCTTATGTATCAGGCCCCTTTTTATATGTTATGGCACAATAAAGTAGACTACATTAGCCACAGCTCTCCAGTGGACACCTGGATGCCCTGCGAGAAGTTTCTGTAGAAAATTGTCCTGATTTTTGCAGAGAATATTTGTAAATGCCACTTCAGAACTGGGCTTGCTCATTGCATTTCTGGTTGCTTTTCCCAAGAGCCATACTAATTGTACAGTTTTTCATTCTATTTTTGATGTAAGATACTTTTTTTTTTATTAAATTGTTGTAGTCACTATCAAGATAAACTAATTGAGTTTCACAAAGCTTAGCTGAAGTGTTCGATTACATAAGTCTGCCTGCTTCTAATCGTGGTGCTGCTCTTCCAGAGCCTCTCCTTCACTAGCCATGCCCTGCATGTAGCCCGATGAGCCAGGTGGATAGAGATTTATCCCAATCACCTCTTCCTATCTATTTTGTTTCCCAAGACTCCTCTTCCACCTAGCTTAGGAATTACCTGCTCCCTGTCAGTGCACCAGTTCTCCGCTCATGGTCCTTAGCAAGCATGATGTTAAACTTTGCCTATGTAACAGGTTTGGTTTACTGTAATTGAGCTCTGCTCGCTTCAATTACAGAGTCAGTGGGAAGTAAAGGGAAAAATGTTAGGGACTGGTTGTAAATAAGATGGATAACAGTGAATTTAAATCTGTATTATACATGTTATTTATACATTTTCTCTGTTATTGCTTAATCAACATTATTTTGTAAGCTTCTGTGTCCATATCTTGTCTCGATCCTCATGGCTCCTCAGCTCCATGAAGCACCAGAGCATTGTAGATCAGGGAAGCACTTGAGGAACTGAAAAGCTAAAGATCTCTTATCAGCTGTAGTTGCTGGTGTCCACCCTGACTGCTCTCCCAGCCTTCCTTGCCATAAGGCTTCCATCCATCTTCAGTTGAACGTGGCAGTCTGCTCTGCCCTGTGGTTTAATGCTCTCTGTCCGCATCTGCATACAGTTTGATTTGAAAATGTTTACTTAGGGCTGTTTTAGAGATTTTTTAGTAATAGTTAATCACCAGAGAACACAGTCATGTTAAGCGGAAGTTGTTTGTGATCGCTGAATGCAGTGTTGTCGCAATTTATTGTTTTTGAGCGCAAGTTCAAAAATTGCTTTAACACCAGGAAAATAGGAAATGCAGAAATAATCACTCACATCCTATGGTAAAACACAGCTTGCTTACGTACAGGCTAACATTGCAGAAGTGGCAAAAATGCAGCTAAGCTACACAGCAGTTACTCCTCATCTTAATGGGGAGGAGGAGGTGATCTGTGTGAATTTCCCTAACTATATCTACAGTAATAAAACGCAGCAACTGGAGAGAGTTGGGTGCTAGGGTGAGAAAGTGGGCTTTCTAACTTGCTCTGGTTTTAGCAGCTCWTTGGCCTCCTGTACCACCACAAGAAACCATTTTTTTGCATGTCTTACTGCTGTCTTTCTCACTTCCTTGCTTCATAATGCTGAGAYGTAGGATCCAGCTGAAGCCAGCCTAAGGCCAAAAACAGGTTAAAACCCAAGCAGTCTGGTCAGTAACTTTTCATGATACGATTTCCTTGCCTGGCTGTAGATTAAAAGAGCTTTAGATTAGTAGTGTTCAGAACTAATGGCCAGCTGAAAACTCTGCCTTAAGTAACCCTCATAACATTGTCCAAGATGCCAATGCCAATTCTCTACACGCCAGCTTGTTGTACTAACTGCAGGAACATCTTCTTTTGGTAGTTTTTTTTCTTATTATTTCAGAAGTTCTGTAGTGTAGCAGGTGGCTAGGACAAACTCATCCATGTGTGTTTGTCACTGTTTTGTGGTGGTGAACCTGCAGGAGTAGCCTCGCTGTAGAGGCAGCTAAGCTGAGTCCATGGCCATGGATAATTCACRAAGGCTAGAACTGCTCAATCTGTGGCAGTTGCTTTTGCCATGTGAGACTTTGTTCTGTTTCAGGTTGGGCCAGAAGTGCTCTTGTGAGAGCTCTGTCATTCCTTTTCTATAAAAGAGTGTATGTGATACTTGCCATCTTTCTAGCATAAATATGTAGGTAAATACTTTCTGGATGTAAGTTGGAGGATGTGAGCGAAAAATTAAAACTTATAGGATCACTGATTACTAGTAAAGATTTTCTTTTTCTTGGCCAAAGGGTATTTTTTACCGGAGCAAGCAATTTGCTGTCTTTCTAGGCAATATCGGAGTGAGAGCATACTCCTGAAATAGTATATTTCTATTCATCAAGTATAAAAGATTTGTTCTGTCATGTCAGAGCACCTGGTTTCAGGTGCCTATAGAGCAGCATTTTCCAAATCCCTTTGTTTTCCTTTTTAGCTTTGGGGAGAGGCTGGTATCAGAACGCTCTTAAGAAGTTTGACCAAAGTGCCTTTGTGCTGTTCTGCAGTGCCTGAGTGCTTTGCCAGTACTACATCATCTTGTTCAGTGATGCTAAAAAGTCTAATACCTTTTCATGTTAGCAATTACAGATTCCATTTTTAGTATCAAGCACTAGATTTCACATAGGAGAGAGAGGAGTTAATATTTTTATGTGGTCCTTGCACTGCTTATTCCTCATGGATGCAAAAGTTCATTAGGACTTACTTCCACTGCTGGTACTGGTGTAGTACTGTAATTAAAAAGCTGTAATGGTATTTGCCATTCTAAAACTGGCTTATGGTGAGCTGTAAAGAGCTCTTAGCCCATCCTGGAAGTGTGTGTGTATGTGAAGTTACAACAATATAGTGATACCTGCACTCTGAAAGATGCTTCGCTATGTTGACAGACAATCCCTGCGTTTTGAAAACTTTTTTCCTGCAAAGTTTTTATAACTTTAGTAACAAATGATTATTAAGATACCCATTTCAGGAATCTATGGTTGAAGTGGATTTGAATTTTACCCTTGAGGTCTGCTTTGACCTCAAATTCAGCTTTAAAAATTGGAGAGCTAATTTTATATTTTGGGGAAATTTTTGAGCTCTAAGATCCTATTTTAGACATGTAATTTTTGTGTCATCAAATTGCAGCTGAGTTATTGTTCTCTTCATAATTTTATAAAAAAATGAAATATTACCAGTGAGGATGTTGTAGGTTCATTGCATGGTAGTGAACAGGACAGAATATAATTACGAGAAGTGATAGGAGTATGAGTTCACTGGGTCATGAGTACTATGTAGCATCATATTTTTCTAGATGTGTGGGGTGCGGAAAATATGTGCAGGAGGGTTGTATGAAGGAGGAGTATATGAAGAGCCAGTGTAAAGGGACTGAGGGAGAAGTTTGGTTTGGAAAACTAAGAAACATGCCCACAGGAAATTAAGGAGGAGAAATATCCGGGAGGGGGATAAGGCCTTTTCACTGAATGAATATTGACAAGTGTCAAAAATACTCAGGTTGTTTCCCATTGGTCTGTACTGCCCTGCTCTGTTTTATGTCCTTATTACAGATACTCAGAGGTCAGCAGAACAGGTGTGCAATGTTGTTAACTTCCTTGCAGTAATAGACCTCTTAATACCAATTGGAACATGACTGTCTTGCTATAGAACTGATTTATATGGATTAATTTACTGTTCTGTTGATGACTAAAAGCTAGGGAAATTTCCTTCTCTTTTTTTAAGGCTGTTCTGCAGTTCTATCAGTTCAGTCAAGGAAAATGAAATGAGTTTGCAGCAGAGCTTATTTTAATATCTGTATTTGTTACAGTGGCATAGTAAAAGTTCACAACAAATTTTTTATTTTTATAAAGAACAGTTTACAATGCCTGATTCTTCATTGAAATGCCAGTTCAGTTTGGATTTTGGTTAGATTAAGAAATGTTACCAGTAGCATACCTATAAATGAAGAATGGTAACGTGTGTGTGAGTCTGTATGTGTATGAGAAGACTAATTTTTAGGCATCCTGGATGTTTTATGATTTCTTATCTCATTTAGAACTAATCAGCAGGAGAGGTGAACTTTCAGCAATGCACTTGCCTTCAGAAGACCTTTTCTGGGCAGTAAATTCTGTTTTCACCAGAAATTAGGAGCTTCTTAAAAAATATTTCATTACTTAACATGTTAGCATTCTGGTCATGTACTTCGAAAGGACTGAGTAAAATTGTTGTTGTGAAGTTTGCAGTCTTGTTATCATGTCCTTTCTCTACAACAAATCTCTGTGTACGAGAAGTTAAAGGAAGAGGTTTCCAGCATTTTATTTTTTTAAGTAGCATATATACACTTTTTCTAGTCTTGATAATGTTTTTGGAAACTCTTAGTTGTATACTCTCTTAAGGTTTACTCTAACAAATAAAATCAAGGGCATTCTATTATAAAACAAAATGTGGTTATTTTTAAATGAGACATTTCCTCAGCTGTGAGTCAAACCTTCCAAACTGGACTAACAGAAAATGTTTGATAATAGAGGTTCACATTTTAGTTTTATGATTTCCTTCATGTAAGTTTTTAAAACACACAAAAGTGTGTTCTCACTTGGTGATAGTAGCTTGTGATATATTTGCAAGTTTACTAAATACTTCTGCTAGGAAGACTGGGAAAATAGTCCCACAGAGAAACCCTTTTCAGTTTTCTCAAAATATTTCAAAGCTGCAATCTTCAGTGTACTGAGAAAATGCATGTAGTTTTTGCATCTTGGACTTCCAGAGCTTTAGTTGTAAATCATCTTAGAACATTAGGAATGCTATTTTTAAAAATTACTTGGACTAAGGGCAAGAAAGGTAAGTTTAAGCTGAGTTTGAATGTTATGAATTAAAATGTAAACACTAGAGTAACCCACTGTGTGGGTTAATATTTTCTGTGACCAAATATTTATATAACTGATATTTCAGTTATTTTAGTAGACTGATTCTCATTGAAAAATAATTCAGCTTCTGTTCCTTTCTAATCCAATTTTGGAGATGCACGAGGAGTACACTTTGGACAGTAGAAATGCCTTATGGTTCTGCTTTCATATATCCTGCCCCTTCTTTCAAAGCTCTGAGTATCTGGAGACTGAGGAAGAGGGAATGACCATCAGAAATTTTAGTTCTTTCTCCTGTATTTGAAGATGAATGAATTTTTTGTTTTTTGTTAACGTAGTCCTTGTACAGAGGCACGTAGGAAAAGATTATTGCCAATGCTACAGCCTTTTATTTAGTTGGGTTTGGTTTAGTTCAGGGAATCTGGATGATGTTGCTTAATTTTGCATCTCTTGTCTTTTGGATATCAAGATTGCCTTCCCTCTCCCTTGGGTTATGAGGAAATAATAGTACTTTTTGACAGCTTGTTCTAAACGTTGAAGTTCTTCCGGGCTCTTTATGGAGAAATGCCAATAGGTCAGGCCACAGTACCCAAGTACCTTTCAGGTAACTTAAAGCGGGCATTTAGCGAAGGCACTTTTGTTTCTCTTCCAAAAGGACTTGAAATGCAGTAGGCTGGGGTGAAAGCTATTTGTGTGGCCTGCTCTGGGCTGCAGGGCTGCCACATGAAGGCCAATTTACGCTATATCAAAATGTTGTTCTAGATTAGGTGCCAAATGTGGTAAAGCAATACTGCGATGTGTTTTTAGCTAGGGTGTCTTCATCAGACCACGCAGGGGGATTAGTTATGCTTAATAGGAACCCCTGAGTGAGAACCTGCACTAGCCTTGAAAGGAGAAATGAAGGTTACTCACCTGTAACTAGAGTTCTTCAGAATAACCTCTGCACACTGACATGTCCAACCCATACTTTCTTTTTCCATTGCATCTTAATGTTGCAAGATTCTTACCCAGGGATATATAGAGCTGAGAGAGGATTGACAGAGGTGGTAAAAACACTTGAACAGCCACCATGATGGAAAGGGTTTAGCACTGCTAGCTGAGATCTCTGGTTACAGGTGAGTAACCTCTTTTTGCTGTTTTATATGCCAGAAGTTTGTATTGCAGGTCTGGAGCGTAATAGACCAGGGACTGGCTTCTGTTTCGTCATGTCTGTTGATCTTACTGCGTGTTGTGAAGAAATTAAGAGTATAGAACCTTACCTCTTAGTTTGCAGTTAATTTTGACCTTCTTCATTCCATATCAGATTTTTCTGTCTTAAGCAGGTGGAGGATTTTTGTGGTCATATAGCAGAGCATGTCTTTAATATGCCTATTTGAACTAGTATTGCTCTAAAGTTTCAAATTTTGTTCCTTCTGAAGTTTGTTGGTGGTGATTTTTTTTTTTTTTCCCTGTGGAACAGATCCCTTGTCAAAATAAGGATAATTTATGTTGCCTTTTAAGATGATACAGTTTTACCAGGGGAAAAAAGAAAATAACGCATTGGTACAAGTTAAAAATTTGCCAATGTTTGTTCCTTCAATGCAGGGGCTATCTTTTTGACTCCTGAGGTACACATTGCATAAGAAGCACATCATAAACTGCTCTCTCCCAGTGTTTTGGCATTATTTCGGTAAAGAATGCTTTGCGCTATATTGTTTTGTGGAGTAAGGTGGTTGAATGTAAAATGAATCTATAGAAAGAAAGAGGGCAAAATGATTGTTCATTGCTGTTCTAGATCAAGAAAACTTTGTTTTTATGTGTCAGACGTTTCCAGCAATAATAGAAGGATACTAAGATATTAAGCAAGGCCAGGACATTCTGTAAGCAAGCACTGTACTTTGCAAAACAGAAGTTCAGATCATCTCTTACTAAACCAGTGTTGTGACTGTAGATATGCCAAAGGGAAAACAACRTAAGACTCAGATCCATTTCCTAGAAAATCATCTGCTAGCTATGTTGTTTCCAGATCGCATCTGTTTTTTGATTTTTTTTGTTACTCATAGTGGAGAAGGATATGGTCTTGGTTCGGGTCACCGAAAGCCCTTTCCAAAGCTGCATGCTATAGCCAAGTCTGTGGAGGAAACTTAGGAAGTGAACTTTTAAATGGAGTGGGTTCTCTACTCACTTTCTAGTTGACAGCTCCAGTTTGGATTTTAAATGGAAAAAAAGCCCATAAAATTGAAGGTATCGCTCCCTTTAAATTTTTTTTGAGGAAGACTTCTGTTATTTGCCAGAAATGATACATTTTTGACCATTGTCTTTTCAGGTCAAAGTTATCCAGTCATCTTTTTGACATTCTTGAAGTTCAGTGCTTGGAAAATTCTGAGATGTTGTGGAAGGAATTTAGGCATCTGGGGATTAGTGAACTTCCATAATCCTACCTTTGACATGTAAGCCAAAGGATAATATTACTGGGATTCTGCAGGCTCATTTTACCTGGAGAGTTCCTAGAGTCCTGGATGCATCCCAGAAGTGTAATTATATGTTAGCAGTTCCCCAGAGAACTGATAAATACCTTATTTTCAAAAGAGCAAAGAGCAGATTTCAACTCAGTAGAAATCCTTCACAGAGTGAGTTTCGCTCATTTCGTCAAAATACGAAAGCTTGTTTTTTTCTAATAGCTGCAGGTGTTTCATTAATATTTACATTCTGATTTTATTATGCATACTTTATTAATCAGAAAAGTAACTCCTGGAAAGATGTGACAGATGCTTTTTTTTGGCTAGTTAATGATGTACTTCAGAGTTTGTCAGGGAATCCTGGAGATAATGGACCCTGCAGTGTTTGAAGACAGGATTTATTGCTTGCCTGGGATGGATTTTTTGAAGATTCTTCATCTTTTCTTAAGTATGAGAATGTTTAGTGTAAGGCTTSCATATGAGTAGGTCTCAGTAAGCACCTTTTAAAAATCACATGAAAATGTGTTCTGAAGCTGTCTGTGTACTTGACTTTTCGGGGTAGCAGGCATAATTTTTTGTTATTTATTTCTGATATTTGTTCTAAAGCTAAYTTTGACTCCATAGCCATCTATTGTTTTATATTTGCACTGCAGAAGAAGAATTTCCTCTTCAAAATGTTTTAAAGTAAGTGTTTAATGCCATAAGCAAAAACAGTGCTGCCTGTGTTCTGTTTACATTTGCAGTGTAGCTAATCTTGAGAAATAGCAGCCAACCAATTTTTCCTGCCTTTTTTCTAAGCACTGTATTTTTTTAAATTCGAGTATAAGAAATGCCGGTAATGGTATACCGCTGCTTTTTCTGGTATGCTGAACAGATTCTGCAGGGCTTTCGTTGTTAGGATGTTGGGTTTTGGTTTTTTTAACATTTAAGACACAAAATGAGGTCATACAATTTTGATGATTTGCGTGTGTTGAAAATTTGTCTTGTTAGTTAATGAAGTTACAAATACCAGGGTTTTATATAGCTTATTCTAAGGATTCAAAAAGTATAAGGATGTTTATCTGTTTTTATAAGAAAGCAAGCATATTTCTGAACCATCATCTTTCTGATAGATTGCAGGTGACATTCTGATAACCTGCAGACTGGATGAGTGATCTTTTCCTATTGTTTGAATAATAGTGTACTTGGGAGATGCCAGCCTCTTGAGCTAATTAATACTCATAAGTAAATAAATTCAAGATACTCAGGTTTATTTTATGGTAACAATTCTCAGTTGAAAGCTGTGTACATTCCATTTTCTGTCAAGTCAATGTTTAGTAGAGAGTGGAAAGCCAGGCTTCAGACTTCCCGTAGAGTAGGAGAAGAGGATAGCAGCGGAGGCAGAGAAATTTTTTTGACCCATCTCTTATCTGTGGAGGTATAAATTTATTAGAGCAGATGCAGCTAATTGCAGGCGTGCGTAGAATGCAAAGGTAACTTAACGGTAAAAATTCCTGTTCTCAGGAGCTACAGTTAGGTGCAAAGCCTGCCTAATTTAGCATAGTAAAACTACTGAGAAATACCAGACATACAGGCCTCCTAAACTGGGCTGGGGACAGAGAGGGAACCATAAAAARTATAGACATACAATTAGGAAATAAATGCTAACCGTTAAAACCAAAGGACAGACTGAGAAAAGGTGAGAAATGTAATGGAAAATCATTAAAGAAATTCCAAATTGGTCCAGGAATGCAGAAGATACCTATACAGCCACCAGTCCAGTTATCCATTGCAACAGTGTACAGTATCAGCACTAACAGATGGGTACAGTAATGTGTCAGTCGCTCTGTAGCCTTGAATTTAAAGTAACTGTAATCTAAAATAAACACTGAAGCCTTCTCAATCTATTCCATCAAATAGCTTTAGGATTTTCAGTGTGTTTCATGTCACAAATGTTTATAGCCAAATCTTACTTCAGGATGAATTAATTCATCTCATGTCATGAAAAATAGTTGCAGTAATTTAAGTATTAACTTATTAGTGCAGAATCTCCTAAATTAGCCTGATACTAAATGTAATGTTTTGAAATCACACAGGTTTTTTGAACTGAGGGTGAGAGGGGCTTATTCTAGCAGTTTTGAGACCGGAGTTGTATATGGAAACAGAAAAGATCCTAAGAGCTCAAGTCTTAAATCTCTGTTTTCAGGACCTCCCTAGACTTGGGGTTGTTCTTTCTTGGTTTCTGTCTTTAAGGGGTGAAGGGGATGTGAAGGTAAAACTTTTTCTGCAATACCTTTTTTGAAACTAAGTGACTCCCATTAAATGARGAATTCAGGAGGATGATTTAAAGTATTTTTGAATGCCATTTTCCCAGGGCAATATGTCATGTTTGATTTTTAACATTTGCTGGCATATTAAGGTTGTTCAGTGAGCTCTATTCACATTGTTACTTTGATCTTTTTTTCCACAGTTTTATTAGTATTTTAGTAAGATCTCCAAATTCCAGTGACTTTTACAAGAATTGAGTGCCGCCTTCTGTTATGCACGGAAAAATAACAAATGCCCTACTAGGTCACACTGATGGTCTATCTGGCTCAGTATTTTGTCTGTGATAGTGACAGCAGGAGATGCTAGTTAGGGAGTGCATGTGAGCCTGGATGCTTCATACAGTCTACTTTCTTGTGTTCYTACTGTGCACAGTTGTATTCAGTTTGTTAGAGGAAACCGCCAAGCTTTTAATRTGCTTATTTTCTGTGAATTTGTCCAATCCCTTGTTGAAGCTGCTGCCATCGGCTTCCACAACTGCTTGTGACAGTGAGTTCTAAAAGTTCACCGCTGGCCATGAACTTTCTTCTACTGCCCATCGGTATGAACGGTAGTACTTAAATGACTCCCTCCACAGTAGAATCTTTTTTTTTTTTTCCCCCCAGGTTAAATCTGGGGGGCTTTTTCACATCCTCTTTTTCATATTTTGACATTTGAAACTTGTGAACTTTCCTCCCTTTYAGTCCTATTACTTCATGCTACTTAGCAAAAGGGAACCATCTTTTATACTTTCCTAGATTGTTTTCTCCCATGTTCCAGGAGTCTGTTTTTTCAACTGCCAGAAGCCTTGCCACCCTTATGCGTTGCTTAAAGCTGTTCTTGGAGTACCCTTCTTTGTCACATACTATAGCAAAGCATCTTTGTGGGTTTTGGATGTACATATCTTGTCTTACACGGTAAACAGTGRACTGCAAGGAGTTGATAGAAAAGAGGCGTAGTGTTGCAGATGCTGTAGATGCTATATAGAATCCCATCCATAGTTGAAAATTAAGGTTGAGGAGGCAGTCACTTGAAACTGGTTAGACTTCCTTAGTTTTTCTCCAAGCCGTTGCATTAATCTGATTTTTTTTTTTCCACTTTTTGGCTTGCTAATGATCCACCAACATATCTTGCTTTTTGCATTATTGGTGTTAAAGAGTATTTAGTTCTAAGAAGTTCCAGGAGATCCGAGGTGACTAAATACAGCAGTCATTTCTTTTCCCCCTTTCTTCTCCCAGGCATATCCATTTACTCCTGTTTTGGAGGGGAAAAAAAACCCAAAGCTGTGTTGCTTCTATCTTAACAACCGGCTTCTTACTATGGAGAGTCAGGTCTTTAGCTCCCTGTTGAGTTCTTCCCTCTTCCTACTCATGTGCAGTCCCTTGAAGGTGACAGAATTCATCATCAGGGTAGGTAATACATTCTCCATATAGGACTGAGCAGGGCAAATTGCAAGGCAGTTTAATACGGGCTAATTACTGCTTCTGACCTAATACCTAAACCTTTTACTGCCCCCAGCACTAGTTTAAGAACTGTTGTGTGCGTAAGGCCTTCAACAGTCCAAGATTCACTGCTCTACAGAAGTTAAAACCTTCTCTTCTAAACCAGAATAAACTATACCATGTTATGTTTCTCCTTCTTTCTACTCTTCTGTTATTTAAGAGTTCCAAAATTAGGAATAATTTGCCCAGATGCTGTGTTAATTTATTGTTCACATATATGCTTAAGATAAGTCTGATTGTTTCATAACATTTTAAAAAGTGAGCCTTGTTTTCCTTTTATGGAACATGGGCATAGATTTGCAGTATTTATGAATAAGTATCTGTATGACTTCATGCCTCGTGATACAATTAATCGCATTCTTAATATTTTGAAAAAAGTGACGTTAAGATTCTTCATGGTCATTACCTGAATTTAAAATTTAAGGCAGATAGATCACAACTTAAAATACCTTCTGGGTACAGCTGGATCTGTAAACTGACTTGAACTGGGATCATCAGATATTTTACCACCAATTCCTTTAATAAAACTTTTTAAGTTCGTTAGCTAGGGAACATCATAACTTTAAAAGGGATGGAGCGCATGATGTGCAAGAGGGAGGAAGGTTTGCTTGGTCTGGAGATGACAAAGCGGGGAGGGATTCTTGCTGCCTTTTACCTCGGAGGCAATTATAGAGGCGACCGAGCAAGGCTCTTCTCATAGGTGCACGGTGAAAGGAGAAGACACAGTAGATACCAGTCACAGCAATGGAAATTCCTTTTTTTTTCTTTTTTTTTTTCCTGTGCAACCTGATCAAGCTTTGAAATTGGATCGAATTTTGAAGTCGGCCCTGCCTTGAGCAGGGTATTGGATAGAAGTCTTTGAACATAAAAGATTCTGAGTCTGTTCATTTTAATGTTTTAAATTTCTATTGCTATAATATGCTTCAAGAAGCAAGGGAGAGTCAGATATTTTGCCCAAGAGGAAAAAATGTATTCCGGCTCATGAAAATATTAACAAAACCTGACAAAACTCTGGATAGAAATTAAGGACATAAAACTTCAGCTGTGAGGGTAATGTTCTCAAACTTAACTGTTTATTACACAAGGTTAATACATTCTATTGTAATTTTCTTTGTTGTATTTATTTAATTATCCAACATTAACATTGGTTAGGATCTTGAACTTTTTGCACTTCTGTAAAATAATCCATATGGAACAGTATCCTCAGGAGTTATAATTATCTTAAACTGCTAATTTTTGCTATAGTTCAGAAAATTATGTGAACATGGTGCTCTCTCTGTCAAGTTCAAGCCCTTGAAAGCTCAAATTCTGCAGCCTTACTTCTTTTTCAGATAATTTCCACTCCGTATCAGTAAAAAGACAAGATAAAAAGAGGAAAGACAACATACGAGTTCACAAAAATTATAATTTGCATCTTGTCAATGAAAAGCTTAAAACCTATACCACAGAGTAAGTTAGTTCAATATAGAATGGGCTGACATTTAAAGTTAAGATCAGTATAGTCGTGTCGTGTTCTGAAACACTAATAGCACTAATCATTGTGTAGTGACACCTTAATTTAACAGGCATTCTCCAGTAGGGCTTGTGATTGGGGAAAAATATCCCCTGAATAATACTTTCATTTGATAAACCTTAGCAAAGTATCGTACCCTTAGTCCCTYGCTTCCTCAGTCTGTTGTCTGAGGGGAAGCTGTTCTTTAATTTTGTTTATCTTATGTAATACCTTTATATTACCAGCCTAAGGTTTTTTTCATGCACATACATTCACTGGTCTGGACACTAGTCATGGATTAGACCTTCCTATTTCACCACAGTCTAAGATGATGCAGGCTTCCTGTTCGTCCCTTGCTGAGTGCTGTTGCTGGAGAAATGAAGTGCTGCGTTCCAGCCTTGCTTTCTTTCTGTCTCCATCTGAGAGCAGTCCTAGATTCTTTGCTCTCAACAACACCTATTTATTGAGAATTTTTTTCTCGGAGATTGCTGGGCCTCCAAATTATATGTTTTCAGTAATCGGAACCTGTTGATCTTCCTTTTAGAGCAGCCTGAAGATCCTGTATGCTGAATCTTCATTCCTTCTGGTTCCCATTGCTCAGAATGTGTCACAGGGACCTATCCCAGCCTGCCTTTTTTAGCACACCTTAAACTGGCTTTCCTGAACAATGCAGCAGAGCGGTCTAACCCATACCGCCAGCCTGCCTGTGCCAACAGTCAGACCAAATAGCTGGAAGTCACAGGAAAAGGTAAGCCTGCGTTTCTGTCTTTCCAGCTTTCTCTCCGTGCGCACCAGAGCAAACTAAGCCTCGTCGTCATTCAGTCAGCCAGCAATTCTCTGCAAAGCAGAAGGCAGGAAGCGGCATGGTTGATCGTGGTATCAGTGGGCCACTGCAGATGGAAAATGTTGCTTTCCTTTGAAGGATAAGTGCCCAGACAGGACACAGATTCTAACTGATTCTTTGTTGCACTCTGCAGTGCAGCACAGGTAGAAATTCAGTCACCCCTGTTTCTTCTTATGTCTTCCAGCCTCTCTCAATTTCCATGTTCATGTTTGCCGAAGATGCCATTCCTTCCTCTATCAAGGTTGTCCTAGACCAATTCATTGGCAAATAGCTGTGAGAATTAGAGATGTTTTCCTAGCTCTGTAAACCTTTTAAGTCCTGTTGTGATGATACACCTTGAGAATTTCAGTCAGGTTTCTTTCTGGCTCTTTTCCTGGAGGATTGTTGCCGTCTTTCTCTTGCAGTCTGTTAAGCAGTTTCTGTGATGTTGCATCAGGAACTGGAAAGTGGTTAAGGTCTGAACCGGACCGAAAAACCAGATGCCAGTTTCATTTCTTAAGGACAGGCCTTTGAATTTGAGATTTCTGCTCAAAGGAGAGGGAAATACTTTAGATGCTGTATCATAGTGTGTGTCTTAATACTCTATTTTTAATCTACAATCTTACAAAAGATAAATGAGAACTGTAATTTGAATGATACAGCTGAGCTTCAGCAGTACACCTGCTCTGTCCTCTCAAGCCAAGTGCCTTCTCTTTGGGCTTGATTCGCATATTTCAAAAGGTTTGAGTGCTGACCAGAAGCATCAGGTGTTCAGAATGTCTGACAAAAGTATTCACGTTGTTAAGCTTTTCAAAAATTTTGGTCGTGTTTTTGTTTCGCAGAAGTTGTTGCAAATTTAAGCATTCCATAACGTTGCTACAAAAATCATTTTCCTCGAGAGTACAGATTACTCTTGGTGATGTTTTGGGCACAAATAAAATCATCATAATGGAAAAATAATTTTTGTCTCTTTCATTGCAAATAATTTTCAGAAAAAGCTGCCCTGAAATCATTCCAGTCCAAGCCACCTGCTTTTCCTGTGAAGCTTTTTAATCACAGTTAAAATGTCCTAGTAACAAAACAATTGGTTGATCCTTAAGAGGCTCATCTGAAATATCTTGTCCTTAGCTTCAAAAGAATTAGCTTTCTGACATTAGGATGGAGGAAAGCCTGAGCTGCTACTTTAGCTCTAGCAACCAAAAATGTCAATTGCGCTGTAAGGAAATCCATGTAGAGAAACGGAATCGATCTGTTAAAGAAAGTAGGATAGATTTTAAACACCCTGCAAAACGTATGTCTAGTGTAATTATCACAGCTACCAAATAGCTAGTAACATTTAACACAAATATTTCTGTAATGTTGTGACAGAAGTCAGAGCTGTGAAGTCATGTGCAGATCTTTACCKGACATTTTTTGTGAAAGTAGATCATCTGCCAGTTCAACCAGTATCTCAAATTGAAGGAAGATTCAAAATGGAAAATGTCCTATGCCCAACTCAAGGCAGGATTTCATGCTATTATTTCAGTAAATTTCTCTTATTTATTTTCCCATCTGCTTTTATCATCATTGATTTTAATTTCAATTCAAGGAGAAATTTTTGTTCTTACTGTGTCTCTTCTAATGGAGTCTTATTATTTCTGTTCTAATGTTATCCAGATTGATGAAGGTCAAATGAAAATATATAGCATTTACATCATGTTATGTGAAATAGCTGCTGCTGAAAACTGGGCCATCAGCAATTCGTAATTTTTTTAAAAAGCACTGTGGATCATCTTTGGAAGAATTTCTGTTGTGTTCAGGATCAGCCTAAGGAATATTCCTGTTCTGGTTTCAGATAGTCCAGACTTAAATGTTTCTTTTTCAGTGATATGTCTACATGTTTTATATATATGAAGTACCACTTTTTTTTAATAGGAGGTATAAAGTTATCTTAAACTAACATTGTTCCAATGGTACCAAGAATACCTTTGGATCCCGTCTTCATTTCATTCCTACTGCTGTATTATTTCACATCAGGAACAACTGCAGAACAAAAATGTCTTGCTGAAATCTCGGTCTATGCGTCCCTCAGAGTCCTTCCATTGAGAAGCTGCAGACGCACGCCAGAGAAAAGAACAAGCAGATGTGGCCGTTGCTAAATCCTGTTAGCCACTTACCCCAGGTGGACTGCAAGTGAAATAGGGGTTCAGTTTAGTCGTCTTTTGGTTTGTATGCCAAATCATTTTTCGTTTTCATCTAGATGTGCATGCGTGCGAGAGCAGCAAGACCTGTATCTGTATCAACGACAGCAGTCATAGGCACATAAGGTGAACGTCATCTCTTTCTGGTGACAAGTGTATTTAGATATTGACTTCTTTAAGTCCTCTCTATTTTGAGAAGGCTGATCACCTTTAATTTTGTGAATGCCACAGGGCTAGCTAAAGATACAGCTTTCATAAGCTTACCAGTCTCTTGAATCGAGTATCTTCTGGTAATTTGTCGCTTCTCCCCTCTCTGAGAGTGTAAATATCAACAGCTTTGGCTTTTCTGAGTTGAATTAATTTTGCATTAAAATACCAGATTTTTTTCAGAAGCAACATTCTAAAAGGTTAGACAGCTGTGCATCTGTCTGAACTTAAATATCTTTCAGTGTTGGTTACAGACAAACTGGCCCTTACTGGACATTAAGGCTTAGTATGAAATCTTCAGTCCTCGATTTACAAAGTTGTTAATTTAAGATTTCTTGTATTTTTTTTTCATGGCTGTTATACAAGAAGGACCTCCATGTAGAAACATACTTCATGGTATTTTTTTTAATCCAGCAATTCATATTTACTGTTTATTTATGGCAGCAAGTTAGTCAGTACTCATTGCAATAAAGAACTGATGAAAGGTTTTGAAAGCCTCTAATACCCAGTTTCTCAGTTGTTTGAAATATGTAGAAGCATGCCAGAAATCATTCAATATGAATCTTTGAATTCACTTGTTTTCCCTGTCTCCCACTCCTTCCCCGTTCTCAGGGGCATCGGATTATGTTCTGCCAGGAACTCAGTGGAGTTGTTGGCTGTGCAAAAACTGAACTAAGACTTTATTCACAGACATTGTTGAGAGTCACCGTCTTGCTGTTGTGTACAACCCTGATGCTTGCTGGTAAAGACTTTGAGTCTTCCAGACTGCCCATATGCAAGCAATATTATAATTTCAATATCTTTCCATTAAAGGGAAGATTATTTTGCCTTATATTTTTTTCTTTCTCCTTAAAGCTGTATTTTACCATGTGCCATTTTTGTCGAGTAGTTTCCAGACCAACAGGTGTTTGCATTGTGAATAACAAGTTGTTTCCCGAACAATTTCCATTAATTTGGGGGTTTCCTCAGTAGCTCAGCATTTTGTAAGTAATTTGGCTGATGGTAAATATCCTGTATTGTTCGTATAAAAAAGTTAAAAAGTTTTTACGGTCATTTTGTTTAAAGAACGAGAACTCTGGAATCAGAACATAAGGCAATGACAATACTGTATGTGTTGGTGGTGGGGAGAAGGAGGGACCCAAGAGCAGAAAAGAACAGCACGTGTAACTTGAGAATAGCTTTAGTACCACCAAGCAGCCCTCCACAGTGAGAAATACAAGTTTAAAAAGCTTTGATTTATTTTCATCTATTATTTTCACTGTTTTAAATGTTGTTTTCGCTATTGGTGTTGTCTTGTGGATGGTGCTGCTGGTAGTATCCTTTTGAAGATTTCTGATGTTCGTTTACTAATAAATGAGGATTCTGACTTTTGCCAGTTTTCAGTCATTCAAAAAGAAACCTTCATTTTCATACTTTGATCTTTGATGTAGTTTTCTACTATATCTGGCCTTACCTCTCTGCTGCCCCCATCTGGCAGTTTTTCTRTTAAGTATCTGGTGAATCTAGTACTTTTATATAGTGGTGGTTTCAGACTCCATAGGACTAGTGGCATTTTCTAGCACTCTCCACATAAAATCATGGAGTTTCTGTGAGTTTCTGGGGTGCCCACAAAGGCTGAATTCCTGAAGTAGCGGAAAGTAGTGTAAAAACAGTTATATAATTGGCTCTGTATAAGTTTGAAAGTAGTCCATTCTTCAACAACCAAAACCCAGCAAATACCAAATAGTAGAAGAGGCGTTGTGATTGCTTCAGAAGCAATTGGTGCAGCAGAATGCCCGAAACAGGGATTAGAAATAAGATATCTGGTGTTTTGTTGGAAATGTGACTTTACTGGCAAAATATTTTCAGGGTTGTTATTGTTTTGATCAGTAGACAGAATGTTGTTTAGAGGCTCATATAGTCGCGAAAACTGTTTTTTCTGTACTGATGGAGATGAGCACAAACTTTTCTATTATTTACTCTACAGGCTTTTAGACGTGCTACATGTGTATTCATATTTATTTTTTGAATTATCCTTTCATGTCACTCCAACTTTTAAAGCCTTTTGAGCCAGTCAGCATTCATATTCAGAAGTTACGTTCACATGCACAGTGCTCCATTTGCAGTATTTATCGATGAAATATTTCTACTTTGTGATGTAGAGAACACCACCACCACCACCACCCCAAATTCAGTGTTGTGAATTTTAGAAAGGAAAAACCTGAGCAGCTTCRGATAGAATAGCATCATCAGATGTCTGTCCTCCGTGAGCTTTCAGAGTCCAGCAAATGAAGTGCAAATGTTAATAGTCCTTTGCTGTCAACTGCTGCTAAAAGTTTTTTCATTTTTACAGAATTGACTTACCCTACAAATTAATTCTGCTTTTTGGAATCACTCATTACATTGTTCATTATCCCTTAGATTTTATGTATTTTTTCCCTTCCAGCTCTATTTCAGATTTCCAGTAAGCGCAATAATGTATTGCATATTACATGTTAGTTACATAATTAGCCTATCAGTTGTGTGTATGGTCATGGCAAAGCAAGGGTGCATTAAAATCTACTAACTGGAAATACCACGTGGTAGCAGAGGTTGGCTATAAAGCCCAAGTTTATTTAGATCACTGTAAGAGACCCTGTTCAACCTAAGCAGAACAAGGAGAAAGTTAATGCAGCCAGAAGGTACTGTGTTACAGATAAAACAGTAAAAGGGATGATATTAGATGATGTTCATCCTGCTTTACCTAGGATTGTTAAATCCAGCCTCTTTTCAGAGCTGGTGATTTTAGATAAGAGAATGCTGCAAGGCTTATTTCTGAAGCAGTCCCTTTTTCTTGCTCATGTAAACAAGAGTTTTGCAGTTTTTACTGCTACAGATCCATCTTTACTTCCAGGATCTGGTGCATAGAAGAAAATGTGGTCATGGTACTATGTGATGTTCCCCCCTCCAGTGCCCAACTGCTTGTTTTCATTATTCTGCTCATAAGTATTCAGTTTGCAGACAGCTTTACTTGCCYTTAATTTTGGCCATGTCTGTTCTGCAAATACAACAACATAAAGGTGTGTAGTAGCATTGGTTATTCCTTGACTCTGTTAGAGGTGTGACTCCAGTTTTTGTAGACTAAACCAAATTGTGTGTTTCTTGAGTAAGTGAAAGCATTAACTAGAAGTATTTCTAGAAATGGTTAAACCAGCTCTTCAGTGTGAAATACTTTTAAGGGCAACTCTGTGTTGTATATTGGAGCTGTGTTTGTAATCAGATTAGAGAAAACTCTGAGAAGACATGGCCTTTGTTCCCAGAAGTAAAAAAAAAAAACTAAAAAACAAAAACAAAAAACAGTTTTAAAGCTATTTTTGATAATGAAATACAATTTAAGGCCATTTAAYGACTTGCATTCTGTTTTTCTTTAAAAGAAAATCCTGGAATTCTAGTAGTTTTGGGGGTGTTATATGTGTTAAAATGTCTACACAAATGTATAAAAATTGTGGTGTTTTTGTTTTACTATGCTGTTGGATGAGATGGATAATGTTACGTACTTTTTATTTTTCCTCCTACAGAGAAGATGGAGAGCTAGAAGATGGTGAAATAGATGATGCAGCATTTGAAGATGTTAAAGAACATGGTACAAAAGGTGAAGATAAACAGAAAAATGACAAAGGACATAGAAAATCACGGAAGAAACGCAAAAAAGAAAAAGAAAAGAAAAAGTCAAAAAGGAGAAGACGGGATAAGCATAAGGTTAGGAAATGCAAACCAAAATATTGGAGGTGCTTATTTGAATTCCAGGTTTCCAGGTTTACGTTTTCCTTATCCAGGAAATTAGACAAGAAGCCTAAAAAATGGTTTTAGCACTACTTRCACAGTCTTTGGACACTGAGTGCTATTTTTGATAGTCCCATCTCGTCAAGGCATTTCAATACTAAAGTACTTGGCTAAATAGACTTTTGATACATGAARGTGCATATTCACTCGTTTCAGTGGCAGCTTGTGTAGGGTAAGAGATAGTAAATCATTAAGTCATCCAGCTGTAGCATATTATAAATGATAGTTTAGAAACTTGTTAGCTTTGTTTAGATGCATTTTCATAACTTCGTTTTCATCTGTMTTTAAAAGAAAAAAAGTCACATTGTGGGTATAACTATTATTTGTGATATGCATCTTTATTGCATGCCTTTTTCTTCAATGTTTCTTTTAAAAACAGTTTACAAAATACTGACRTTTACGAGCATTTCACTCTTTGCCATTGTCAGTCCCTGTGGTAGTTCTGAATAAAAGGCCAAAGTGTTAAACTGCCTGTTAAATCCTTCAAACCCTAAACAGCAGTGTAACTTAATGGCACTGGCCACTAACAACAGTAATGGTAGCTGAACCATTAAGAGTGAGAAAATTTTAAATAGGAAGCATAATGTAAATTTCTTGTGTTCACTTGTGCTGCTAATTACCATATGCATGGAGAGAAAAGAATTCAAATCAGCTAAGTGAATTCTTCAGGAAACATGTCATTAAGATAACTTGTACAATTATGTTTTAATTGAGTTTCACAGATGCAAGAGAGTCACAAAATTTTTACCAAGAAAATTCAACTTAATACTCATTTTCTAAAAATCATGGCACTGTGCTATTCTGGTGTAGTTTTGAGAAGGAAGCCAAAGAATTAGGATTTGTTTGTTTGCAATTGGTTTTCTCTCTAATTTTTTGCAAAACAATGTGTCTAAATAGAACACTAATATGGTTGTAACGCAGGAAAAAATAACAGGGACTCAGGGAGAAAGGCTTAATGTGAGAAAATAGTTTTGAAATATTTTTAGAAAAGAGTTGGACTAAATGGCACTCTTGGTGTTATCTCGTCGACAGTAKCACGGTCATATTTTCCAGTGCAAGTGGTCCACTGCAATTTACATTTATAAAACTGCTTCTTTAACAGAATAAACTAACTYCAGGAGTTTACATGTATTTGTTTTTAGAGATGCAAGATTTTTTTGTTTTTGGAGCAAAATGTGTTCTAAAATATTAGAAAAAGTAAGGCATATACACTTCACCATTAGTTGCTGTTATATAAAACCCTGTTCAGGTTTAGCTGACTTAAATCGTTCAAAGAACTTTTTTTTTAATTGTTTATTAAGGAGGTCACAGCAGTATGCCAAAATAACTGAAAATAAGTATTTTGAATAGTGTGCCTGTAGCCTGAGCTAGTTGTGCATACTGTGTACGGAGGATACCAAGGAGCTATCGAAGACAGGAAGTAGCAGCAAAGCAATTGTAGGGGATTGAAAAGTTGGTATTTCTGGAGGTCCTTGTGTTTTGGAGGTTCAGATGTCTTTTGGGAGGTGCTTGTAGCAACAAATGATTTCCTCAGTAGTCTAAATAAGGTATAGACCTTCCTGCTGCCCAGCAGAAAATGATCTGGTCCGAGGTCATATGCACGTTTCYAGCCATCTCCCAGATCTGTTAGCCTTTCAGCAGCATCCTTGCTATGTTGCAAAACAGTAGGGCTCAGAGGGACCAATAGGAAGCTGTTACAACCTAGAGAAAGCACATGTGGCGATAGACCTCAATGTTTACRTTCAGAAAGCCTCGTTAGATCACATCTTTGATCAGAATGATCAAAAAATGCGCTTTCTTTGGCTTCCCTTGGAGGCAGAGGTTTGTGGGAGTTAAGAAAATATCTTCATATCGTGGGCTAGTGCTTCCTTTAATTTCATATACAGTAGACCGGTTACATAGTGCATTGCTTAACAGCATTTGAGAGAGAGATTTTCTTTTTTTCAGCATAACTCCCCTTCCAGTGATGACAGTTCAGACTACAGCCATGACTCTGATATTGAACGTACAGAAAGACCACATAAAAAGAGTAGTAGTTCATACAGAGATTATGATTCTTCTTTCACCCAGGTAATACTTTTAAAACTGATTTCTCAGGTCTTTATTTAGTTACAATTTAAAAAACGTAAATCTAGATAATGCTGTTTGTGAAGGCTGCCTTGATCATTGTGCCCTTTCTCACGGATTTCAGAAAATGCACAGTTCTCATCTCCTTTGAGTAGATTTCCAAATGTGGCATGAATGTCAGTGATATAAAAAAGTGAGATGCTGTATTTTCTCTATCGCGTAGTAGTTGAGCTGTTTTTATTATTGCCTATACTGGATTTAGGCTATACTAAGAGGAAACAGCTCTCAGAAAGCCACCTTTAAAAATCTAGAGTTGATTCTGCCTTCTAATACCTTAATTTGTCCTGGCTTTTCTCAGTTCATGCTGCTAGGTAACCCTCATGAGACCACTGGGCAAAATTGAATGCTGTCCTCTAAAGCGGAGATGGAGTGACTAGAGGCAAGAGAGAGTAGCTAGAGGCGTTACAAAGTTTCATTACTTCAAAGGAGAGGAGACTTTCCTTTTAGACTGGAACCATTCCAAAAAGGCTTTAAGSCAGCCTAACCTATTAGAAAGTGAAGATCCTGTTTGCAGCAACCGGAGAAGGGACAGTGCTGGCTTAGCAGTGGCCATAATAATTATTTCATTCTGACTGGTAGAGATGGAACAGATTGCATTGTCCATGTCTGAGATTCTCATGAAGTAAAAAAATATATTTTAGTCATAGTTGTTCTTAGCCATTCATATATTGGGCATAAGAAGTTAAATTTTAATTATGCCTGCTGTTACTAACTCCGTTATTAATGTAAACATTTGATTCTTGTTTTAATCCTGCTAACTTTGGTRGTTACTCTTCAAACTGTTGAACATTGTATACTGCAAAGACTCCACAGCTTAATCTGCCTTACTTCTTGAGAGATGCCAAGTAATTTCTCAAATTCTTGCAAAACAAGCATAACTGAATCTTGCTGACGTATAGCATCAGTACAAAGTCTCAGGAATAAGTATGAAAGTCGCTCATTTAAAAGGTGCTTGCATTTTATGTCACCTAATATGACATAGTTAAATTAGTGTATTTTTCTAAGTATACAAATATCCCTGTTTAATGTCTTATATATGTGTTGTAGGCACATTTCTGAGGCATCTGAACACATAATATTTTTCTGTGATCTGAACATGCTCTAAGCAATACTTTTTTTTCTTACTCATGCTATACTACCTACTCTTTGTTTTTAAAAAAAACTTCAGATCTGTAAGGAGGCAGTGCTTAGAGTATATAGATTTGCACGCGTTAAAATGCTTTATCAACCTCTCTGAAAAGTTTTGTGGAGTATAAATGCTGATGCTTTTCTTTCTGATGTTTTTTCCTATTTTGATCCATTCAAAATAAAAATATTAATTTTTACTGAATAACTGATTTTCCCTGGATAACAGCGATGCTTGTCTGTGCAGATCCAGCAGACAGCATGACAGTGAAACAACATAAAAATAACTGGTTTTGTAGAGCAGTTTGGGAGGGATGATGTTCGAAATGTTGACTTGCTTCTGAACAGTGCAATTCCTTTTGTACAGCATGGACACTTATCAGGAAATTACATGACTTCACAGAAAATGCAACATAAAAAAAATATAAAAAGTAAGGATTATGATGAATATGGTCATTATAGTGACGAAAACTTTGGTAATTATAACGAGGAAGAAAAAGATGAAGATTTTGCTGATCAGCTCAAACAATACAGGCAATCTAAAGAGACTTCCAACCCTGATTTAGGACCTCCATTTCCTAAAGAACCAGTGAAAAAACAAGGGATGAAAGGGATCCAGAAAGGTAAAATAGTTTGATTTGATAATTCTGTTGTTATGTGTCAGAATGGAGTCATACAATTATAATGATGGAAAAAAGATGTTAAAACAATTACGGCATGCAATATGCAGTGTTTCGGTGCACTTACATGCTTTGTGGTGATTTTTTTCTTATTTCTTTTTTTTTTTTTCTTTATCTGGTGACACTATTTATTTTGTCTGTAATAGAGTATGTTTCTCACTGTTACTTTGTGCCTTTAGTTGGCTTCTAGTCACTTCACCTTTCCTTTTCCCTCTTCCTTGGATCTCTCTCCTCAAYGTATCCAACTTCAGTAAGCAGCTGCAGTAATGGGAGACGGTAGCCGTTCTGTCATGCATCATTTGGGGTCTTTGTGTTGACAGCTGAATGAAGAAAGCTGCCAGGGGTGAGATATGAGCTAGCAGTCTCCCATCACTAAGTGATATGCTGTTTAATAGTAAGGAATAAAATTATACGTTCACACTGTATATATTGAGGAAGAAGGTCAAGTGTTCTCTAATGAATACATGTTAAAAAAAAATACCAGAAGAATAAAGTCTTAGTTGTGTAACTGCTTGAGTTAAAAATCATAGGGCTTTATCGTGACTTGCTGGTGCTGTATGTGAAAAAGATAAGTTCTCTTCATTTACTACTATGATGATTTGTTGTGTTGTTTTTTGGCTCAGAAAAAAAAGTAGATTGGCAAAAGATTAGCAGAACCTTTTTTAAGTGAGACAGAAATGATTTTTGCATGTGCTTCCGGATAAAATCGCGTAAGGATCTCTGTCTGCAGCTCATTTGAGATGATTCTGTTTGGCGTTGCCAATAGAATCAGCCTTGCTGTGGCAAGGTGACTCTCACCTGTAGCAGATGCAGTGGCAGCAGAAATTTTTAACTGGATCTTTGTTTTTAAATTAATGTGAAAGGAGATGCTCTATCCCAGTATTTTTAGTTGAGACCATGACTGCTCACTTGCTCATAGCTGGATAATTACCCTCTTGSAACAGATGAAGCTTCCAAACAGTTGCCATTAAACACATTAGTATTCAAAGCTCTTTTGCCATACTTCTCAGGTCATAGTCTCAGCTTCCTTGCGTGTTGTGGTAATGAAACAGGATATATATATACACCTAGGTGCCGATTGTACTGGTTAATTCTGTGCTCAGCAAGTGACCAAACTGTAGCAAAATCAGTATTCCTGTTTCTGCAAGAGGCAAAGTTTATCTGAAGATGATGTGCAGCGTTTCTGAGTGAAAAAGCAAATTATTCATTCTGTCTAGAAATGAGAGGGTGATTTTCTTTTTTTCTGATTTGTGACCTTTGCTAATGTTTGTCTTTCGTTTGGGGTGAGAGAAGATGGATTTTTTTTTAAGTAGAGGTGAGTTTAGGAGCAAATATGGAGAAAAGTACTGATCGAGGGAAGAGAATGGCTCTTTATGGTCACAGGAGAACAAGCAGTTTCAAAAATGCATGTGTTTGAGCAATGACAGTGACAGCATCAGAAAAGCAGAAAGAGTCGGTCAAGTATCGTTGACCTTGCTCTAATTCAGAAGAGTAACTGTTAAAAGGGCCAAGCAGCCCAAGATTGCCTTGGGCAATATTACCTTCCCTATGAGACATAATACCCAAAAGGATTACAAGAGGGTTCAATGAGATCCTGAGTGATTAGAAAAATCTTAATTAGCTGTCTTTAGTAACAAAGCATTCATTGAGAAACAAAAACAAAAAGGGAGGTCACTTCCTAAATGGATGGGGAGGAGCGGGGGTGAGTGTCCAGCAATTGCAGTGGTTTCCTTGCCATTTCTTACCTGGCGGAACTGAGCGAGTGCTGTGAATTCAAGATAGCTGTTCCCCAAACAGAGACTGTTACACAAGGATAGATGAGCCCAAAAGGCTGTTCAGCTAACAAAGTGTCTGAGGAAAGGTTGCATTAATTAGGATACACCAGTACCAAACAGAAGAAAAGCCTACCCTCTATCGCGTCTCCTATGCAGTCATGTTSTTCATGCATCCTGMTGTTCTTCTCATTTTGAGATGGGATTGACAGCTTCTCCTTCATTGTGGCAAATCTGTGTTGTTACTGGATTCCAAAAGCATCTGTTCAGTTTAGCACCAAGATACAGCTAGTTAATTGCCTGTATTTGCAGTTGCAGGCTTTCTGGCCCAGAGGAAACCAAAGGATTGCTTGTCCTAAGGGGGCTTACTAATCACGTTGTGCGTATCAGAGAGAGTAGCTAACTTCCTCCATCCTGGTGTGACAGCAGTGTGTAGTTTAACTCTCAGGGAATGGAAAACAGATTGATGATTTTGCATGCTTTCTAACCCTGTGCTCCTGCTTGTACGTTTTCTGCTACAGCTACATCAATACCTTCTGTTTCTTCTTTTCACTCTCCAGCGAAGGATTTGCATCTGACTGTTTTTTAAATGTCGTCTTTTTTTATTTCCTCCTTAAATCCTTCTTGTCTGATAACAACTGGAGAAAACTTACAGATGGTTGTTAAACCAATTCTATTTAAAATATTTTTGCATCCTTAATAGGAGTCCAAGTAAAAGCCAAATTAGGTATAAGATGGAAATGTTACACTTTTGAATGATATAACTTGGTTATTTATGATGGGAGGCTGTAAAGGATGTCTTGCTTTATTGGAACTAAGCGTCTGCTGTTTGGGAAGAAAATCTGCAGAGAATAACTGGGGAGAGAAGGAGGGGAATATATTCTGAAGGGAAGAAAGGCCAAAAAGTAACACAGTGKTTTTTTTGTTCTCTGTAAACCATTTTCTTTCACTCAACAATATTTAAATGTTTCTATTTGGGAAACAATCCTGAAAAATATTGCTAGAGTTCGGCTCGGTAATCTAGTGGTTTCTCATGAATGAACTTTACTACAGCATCAGTAGACCTGATAGTGTAGTGCAGCTCAGCTGTAATTCTGTCATTCATGTCCTGGAGCAGGGAGGGTTGAGGACATGTAGTCCTTTGCAGGAGCACTCAAAACCTCCAAGATTTGAGAATTGTTTTTGTAAAATACACTTGCCTGTACTGATAACTACAGACTGTTTGGGGAAGGTGGGGGGGGGGGGGGGGTGCACAAGTATCGCATTCTGCAGACCATAAATTATTTCAAAGTGGATTCTTTAAATGACCTGGGTATTGCAGAAGTAATAGCATGATGTTGTCTTCTTGAAAAATTTAGAGTTGAAATGTAGCACTATTTGAAAATGACCACATCAAAATATTTCAAGTATGTGTGCTGATTAGAAATCACGTCTGCACGTCTAATTGTGAGAAGCTGCTTTTAAACAAGATAAATGATATATTCAGTTGGCCAGTCTGCGAGTGATTTGAAGAGCTTTTCAAAGAGCAGAAACTTGCACAGAATTACAATTGGCTGGTGTAGTTTTACTTGCCAACTCATGACTCAAGATAATATTTAGGAATTCAGACTGCAAAAAGAAATACTTTGTTTCTGTTAAATTTGTCTGTATTTGATGTCACTTGAATAGATAACCATTTTTCTATAGTTTCTGACATAACTTAAAGAGAGGATGACCCTGAAAGTAGTCCTCCACCTTCCCTCTTACTAGTTATCTGAACTGTGTCTTTCTGTTTTTCAGGTATTTCTCAAAGGGGTAATAATTACCATGTTGGTCGAGGGCGTGGAATGCAAAAGAAATTGAAGCGTAAAGATCGTGGAAGAGGAAGAGGAGGCAATAAAGGATCTGATGGCTTTCATGAGGTATGTGGTATTAAAAGTTAAATTCCTAATGTATTTATTTGCAAATGACCAGATGTTTTGCTTTAACAGAAGAGTACTTAAATATATATGTATTTTTCACCTTTTGTTCTCCTCTCTAGAAAAGTTAAATCCCTTACTAGAATTTTGCAAAACTTTATGTAAAAAGTGTAGTTGAGAACTRATGCATCATTTTCTTGTTTTTTCTTGGAAACGAGTATGAAAGACTAGCAGAAAGTGACTTATGAGCTTTAGTTTTGAATGAGATGTTAACCTCGATCAAATTAATGGAATTTTAATTTGTTTCTGAAAGATGACTTTTTGCTACTACCAGTTCAGCTAGGGGATTTCRGCCAAGAAAATGGCCATTTTCACAGCTTTTGCTTGTTTTCATTTAAATCGCGAAGAATTCTACTTCTTTTTCCATAGCTTTGGCTGTGGAAATGGTAATATATATGACTTTTTTTTCATTTCATAATTCTTTGCACAGAATATAGAGAAAATACAACATTCAGTATCGCCACTTGTATTCATAAATTTGTCACTCCAATTAAACTTAAGCTATATAAATGAAAAAAATACAAAATTGATGATTAACAGATCAAATCCATCCATGGCCAAAAAAATTATTTAAGCAAAACTATATCTAAATCTATATACCACAACGAGATAAGATTCTAAGGCAACATTAGTTTCTATATCTCCTTAAGACATTGGTGCTTCTCCTCCCTCCTGCATTCAAGAATGTGCGTGGCTGGCTTCTCGTTAAAAATATGCATTAATGTATAATTCAGCCATGTTATTTTTTTTTTTCCTGTGTTCTCCAGACGGTCTAACTGTCTGGGGCTTCTGGGTGGTCCGGATCAGATTTTCCTTTCCCTGCCCTGTATGTGGTAGGGAAAAGGGAAGCCGTTTGATCTGTTACGATGCCTAGTTTATAGAACTCCTCCTTCCTGTTTCTGTAGAACATGCCCTGTCATCCAGCTAAATCTCCCAAGTTGTGGGGAAGGGTGGAGACGAAGAGGCAGCTGCAGGCAGGTCCCAGCAGGGCTAGAAGACAGAAAACAAAAAGCTGGGCTCCTGGCTACAGCAAAATAATGAATTCTGCAACACAGATGCTGAGTTCCCTGGTATGTTGGGTTAAATGTCAAAATTCCTTAGCTGCGCAATTAAGTCCCTGGGATCTGAATGACACAGTTGGAGCATTTCAGCCTTCGTAAAGCCGTTGTTTCAAGTGCTTTGCGGAGTGGGAGAGTCGTTGGTTTACGGTGCTCCCAGGAAGACTTGGGGAATTGTTTTAATGTGATATTTGTGTTAACCTTGAAGAGGATCAAGCATTAGATTCAAAGTTGCATTGTCTGTAGCATTGAGATTTCCTCAGTTTTGATGTTYCAGAGTAGAGAATGGATCTTGACTGATCCGGGAGTGGCATTTCTAGCTTGGAGATTTTGCTTCTCAACATACACAAATCTGCTAATCATTCTTAGCATTAATGTTTTATGACATTGTTTAGTTTGCCGAGCAAAATGAGACCAGACACTTGATGTGCTGATGCTCATGTTTCACAGTGTGATTACTGTGGAGCACCACATCCACTCCATTTCAGACTTTCCTACTCAGAGGTCAGTTCCCTCTAGATTTTTGTGAAAATCAGAAATCCAGAAAAGCCTGACTTCCCACTATAATCTTATCAGTAGGCGACCACTTGGTGTTGCGAATAAGACATTTTTTTCTACCCACTGTTGTATGTCGCATACAGCAGCTTACTAAAGGTCATGTACTTCCTTGACTTCCTCACTAGCTCAGCCAGGCCCCTCAAAACCTGCCCCAGACAAGCTGCTCGCCCTGCCGTTCTGATCTGGCTGCTCACTTACTCCTCTTCTCCAAACTCCCATTTGCAGTGCAAGCTTAGTAACCATGTAGAGACTGACATAGTCAGGCACTCGGCTGCTTCTGTCTCTAGTTAAATGAGTTTACRACAGTTTCTCTAGCTTATCTTAAGTGCAGATGCCATGAGGGACTGAAATCATAAGAGTGAAGAATTCTTTGCCCTTGCCAGGTATATGGTTAATCTTACATGGTGGATCATGACCAAATTCTGCTTCCTCTCTGCTTTGCTTCATATGTTATAAGCAAACAAGTTGTTTTTCTTCTGGTGGAGGGAAAAGAACAAAGATAATCTGGACATGATAATTACATGAGAAGCACGTAGAGGGAAAGAATTGGCAAAATATGGCCTTATGGTTAAGGTACATATGGAAATCTGATGATCGAAGTTCATCTTCTGACTCTGCTACAGGCAATACTTCTATCTATTCAATTASAGATTTATTAAAATAATAGCAAGAATAAGTTAATTTGTTTGAACTTCACAACATGCCTGGTTGTAACATGGATAATATGTATAACATGGGATTTGATCACAGTGGAAATGTGAAGGAGCTGTAAAGATAGCCAGGAGCCTAAGCTCTCATGCCTAGATTGACAATTCAGGATTTCCTCAGGACCAAAAGCAATGCTAGCAAGACCTGCAGCACCTAAATTTCTGTTCAGTCTTGTTTGCCTGCTTCCTTCCCAGAAGCATCAGTGACTTGCCGTTCTCATGCATGTGCCTAAAATCTTCCCACTCATCGCRTGAGACAGCAGTTGTGTCACAAGTGTAGTGGCCCACTCTCAGTTTGAGGCAAGAAGGGCGGTGGAAGGTGGACACTGAGGGAGTGTTCAGACCAGCGTAAAGGATGCTGGAACTTGGTGTCATCTTTCTGATCTTTGTCTTTAAGGTGAAAATGCCAGGCCTTAATCAACATGCTTATCAAGTTACTTGATTAGGATTAAGAGCTGTGCTTTGTGGACCACAAGCTGTTAGCACTGTGGAATTCCAAAAAGCACTCAGAAATATGCTGTGTTTGGGTTCCCATGTAACTGAATGCTATTTAGTTTAAATCAGAGCTATGGAGGTGGTGGTGCCCACAGGGGCAGTTACCAAAGCATGCGTGCAGAGGAACCCTTAATCAGGGAGTGGTTGGCATTGACTTACTGGGTGCCCATGAGTCCTGCTTTAGAGCATTTTAAAATGAAGTGCTAGATACTTTCTCTATTTGGTAATTTGTGCCTGTTGCATTGTAAGAAGTTTCTGATTTGGTTGCATTTATAAAAGAGTRTAAGAACCAGTATTAAAACAGCTAAGAAAATGAATGTGTATTTGCCTTTACTTTAAGGTGTGGGTATAATAATATTAAGAACTTAAATCATGGCGTAGTTAATCTTGTTTTGGGTAACTATTGCACTAAATACGCTATAATATTTTTACAGCTGCACTTAATAAGTAAGCATCAATAGGATGTTCATTTTTCTTACAGGACGGCAAACCGGTGAAGAAATGGGTTAATATGAGTCAGGAATTCATAAATCAGCATACAGTGGAACATAAAGGCAAACAAATTTGTAAATATTTCCTTGAAGGGAGATGTATTAAGGTAATTATGCACTGTGGCACTGTGTCTGTCGGTCTGGTYCTTTGCTGTGAGGAGGAGGAGGAGATGTGCCATTCTCTTTAGTTCAGCTGATGCAAAGAAAACTTGCATGATGAAGCTCAGTGTTTTGTGGCTTCTGATGTTATATGTATTTATAGATAAATACCAACAGAAGTGCTCGTGTAAAAATATCCCTTTCTGTTACAAATTTAGAAGTATAACAAATTATATTAAAATGATTATRTTTGCTTATTAGTATATACAGTACTGACTTAAACTGACAGTTTATCATTTGTAAATATATATCAAATCTTGCAAGTATGGAATCTGTAAGTAGGCAATGATTTCTGAATGTATTAGTTTGTTTTTTGTTATGTGGTGCTACTAATTTTGAAACATTGAAGGAATCACTTAATTATGCATAATTATTCATCTCTCTAAAGTAAAAGTGGCATTGGGAGAGTAAAAGAATTAAAGTCGTCTTCCTTCAGCCAGCAAATGGAAGGCAGCAGAAAGGAGAGAACACTATTTAGAGCAGTCAGCTGTCAAGCAAGAGTCCTGGCAAGACAGCCTGCTCTTGCATAACAATTTTGCTGTTGCTTCATTTTGAAGCTTATGCTGCTGTGGAGCTCTGATGTCAGAATAGTCCAGTCAGTTATAAAACACAGTTAAGAAAAACTCCATGCTTCTCGACAAGCAAGTGCGTCATTTATTTTTAGTTTCTCTGCGTATTTAGTGATAGATCATTTTCTGTTTCTTTTTCAGATGGTGAAAGTAAAAGTGAAAATTAGTATGCTTTTCCCAAACCAGGGGGAAATTGAAAGCAATGCATGTGTTGATGACTTTATATATTTTAGTATTAACGTCCATTATGTTCAGTAAGATGAGTATTTGCTGCCACCTTCAGTTTTAAAACAAATAGCTGTAAGAGCACTTAGTGCATTTTTTCCTGAAAATAATTACAAAGATTGTACAAAACCTTTCCAACAAACTAATTCTAACATATAAGATGATATGGTTGTTATAAAATATCATATTGTTTGGACTTTATTCTTCCTATGTCAAAGAGTCTAATACTTTGTTTGGACTCTCTCAGTTTTCACTCTCCTAAAACAGAATCATGCTTTCTGATCAGTTGCAGCAGTTGGTTATATGCAAAAATAATTTTAATAACATATTTGTTTAATGCATTTTTAAGTACTGTTTCCTAGGTGGACCCAAAGAAGAGAACTGGTACTGTAAGACCAGCTCGTTTTCTGTGGACCATCAGCACCTGTTCTTTTGAATCCAGATTCAGGAACTGTTTCTCTATGGCCAGGCCCCCATTTGTAGTTTTTAAAGTACATGCTTATGATATAGTTCTGTGTTAATAAAGATAAAAAGTTTAAGTTCAGCTAAGGAGGATATTTTTCTTTCAATATGGAATGGAATTATTTGACATTTCAGACTGATAATGCTTCTGTTGTTCTCATTTACAGGGAGAGCAGTGTAAATTTGATCATGATGCAGAGATAGAAAAGAAAAAGGAAATCTGCAAGTTTTACATACAGGGTTACTGCACCAAAGGAGAGAACTGCATTTATTTGCACAATATCCTTTAACAAAAACTATACTTGAATTAAAACCCTATTATTTTTTGTTTTAGCGTAACTTGACTTTCATTTAGCTATTTTTACTTGTTTGCTATAAAATTACTTGTAGAGCTAAAGACAGGAAATATGTGTGATTGAAAACGTGTTTTTCAAAGGCGTGCATGTGATTCTATCTCAATTTTTTTAAGAATTCTTCATATACCTTGAATATATCAATAAGTAAACTGAACTGCAATATGTCTGCTTTTGTGATGATCTGTGACAAAGAACACATATGTTTGGACTCTTAAAAGCCAGGTTAGGCTTGCAAGTCTGGCAGATGGAAACATTGCAAACCAGGTGGATTTAAATTGTGCATAAAAATTTGGAACATCACAGTAGTATTTCTGCAGTTATTTTTAAGAGCATAATGATACTTTATTTTGTGTAAACTAAGGAAATATCTAAGCTATAGATACATACACAAGATGCTGAGAGCTGTTTTCTCTTCCCTCTCTGTTCTTCCACTTCAGTATTCTGTTCCCATCCTACCTGCAGTGAACAGATGTTCTTAGGTATAGTCCATCCCTTAATTTTATTGATCAGAATGTGGTCTCAATGCAGATTTTTCCCAAATACTTTTCATTATTGTTTTTTTTCTTTTGTGTGCATTTATGTAGTTGGAACTACTAATATTGATCAGCTTTAATTTTAAGTAAATATATGGGAAATCTAAAGTCCAAACTGAAAGTTTATATTTACTCTTAACTGATGTAAATGATTTAAATGGTGGTTATTTCTTTTCTTAAGAGACTATACCAGAGAATATGTAGATTTACTATAGTAAGATTTTTTTTTCTTTTCTGTTTGGATACTCTGGAGAAGAGAATAATATAAAATTATTGGTTTTGTTTATTTTTTACAGATTTTTAACATTTTTAAAGATTAAAAAGCTTCAAGTTAGATGCATTTATATCTTTTTAAACCCTGATCTGTTCTTGTTTGTTGTAAAGGATGTGTGTTTTATTCTGGAGTTGAGACCATCAAGTTCTTAATGACAATATTAGGATCAAGTCAAAAATAATGTTAATGCCACAGTAATGTAGCTATTAATAGAATGTTAAATGAAACTATGAGGTAAGTTGGTTATTGGCTTACAAAATTCTTAAGACATTGCTTTGGAAAGGTTAAGTGCTAAGGAAGAACTGAAGGATAGCTGAAAGGTAAATTTTGTAAATGTGCCAAATAATGCAAGCTACATATCAACCTTTGTTAAGAATCCTTAATAGATTGCTTACATGAATTCCCTTGCAAGTTCTACCATACAGGAGCAAAATGCTATCAAGGAGATAAGTGCAAATTTTCTCATGCTCCCCTGACTGCAGAAACAAAAGAGCTGTTGGATAAGGTAATTTGTAGTCTGTAAATGAGATCTATTTCTAAAACGTTGGGCTGGAAGTTTCAGTGGGAGCCTGGGGGAGCATGATGCTAAACACTAATGATGTTAAAC
This sequence comes from Casuarius casuarius, assembly GCA_003342895.1. NCBI lineage: Eukaryota > Metazoa > Chordata > Aves > Casuariiformes > Casuariidae > Casuarius > Casuarius casuarius. The sequence continues at coordinate 3,589,487 of PTFA01000080.1, read as the reverse complement.
ATTCCTGTTTCCCTTGAGTGCGGCAGGTCTGTGACCAGATTTCTTGCAGCAAATTCTCCTTGCCGTCAGTTTTCTTACCCTGATTGGACTCATTTATTTTCACAGCTCGTGTTTCTGCCCATGAACTTTCTTTTGCCCCCTTTTTTTAGACATCTTCATGAACTCTGTAACAAGAAGGGTGTCTTTATGTCTAGCTTTAGCTATCTAGAAGTTAGATTATCATCTGAATTACTATTGCACGTTGGGTGTAGAAAGGAACAGGGTGGCTCCTATGAATGGTTCATCAAATCCTGACCGACATTTTAAGTAGGATGTTCCTGTCTCTCTCCAGTTACTCTGCCACAAGCCTTAGCAGAAAAGTGACACAAATTTAACCCTGAAAACATTATGAATTTTAGAATAAGTAATTCTGTCACCTAAAATTACTGGTCAAAGGAAATGGACCTTTGTAAAATTGTCCTTTCCTGACTACAGAAGCTAAGTTTTCTTCCTGGCTGTTGAATCAATATCCTATAGGACAAAAGTAATAATAGATTTATAATTCAGCTGAGTTTGGTATCAACAGATAGTAGTATTATAGCAGATAATTACATTCAAATGAAAAAAAGCAAGACTAAGTTGAATTGCATACACTGCAAATTTAATAAAGGGTGTTCTACATTGCTTTGTTACAGGTTTTGAATACTGAGGAGGAACCACAAAATGAAGATGAAAAGGAACTGGAAGAACTCAGAAAACGTGGCATAGTTCCTCTCCCTAAGCCACCACCCGGCGTTGGACTTTTGCCAACCCCACCAGAGCAATATCCGTTTTCTGAGTCTGATGCAGAAAATTTTCAAGATCCTTCAGGAGAATATAAGAAAATCCCATCTCTCTTTGAAATAGTTGTGAAGCCTACTGTGGATTTAGCGCACAAAATTGGAAAAAAGTAAGTTTTAGTATTTTCTGTAGAGTCCTTCRTAAAAGGAAAGCATGGCTATTTGAACAGTTGTCTGCATTTCCATCTGAAGCATTTACTTCTGAGTATATTGCTAAGTTAATGATGTGTCAAATATTGGCTATTGTAATTATTTACTTGTTGAATGCTTTCCATAGGAGATAACGGTTGCAGTTTTAACCTTCCAGAAACTGCCTCCATTAGCTCTCTTTTTGGCTGTGTGCCTGCCTTGCCTATCTCTTTGCAGTTGAACAAAGTTCATTCTCCTTCTAGAATCTTTTAAGGTTAGCTTTTTCYTGACTGAAGCCAGCGGAGACTCCTGATGGAGATTGTTGGCCTTGGGATGCTTAAAACTATTAGTTTCAGCAGGTGTTCAGTTTTCCACATGTTGATAGTGAAAAAATGTGTTCTGCTTCTAGACAAGTTGCGTAGACAAGTTCTAGACAACAAGATGTATTGTGATGTATTTGTAATGTGGGCAGTTGTTATTGCTGAAAATGACTTTGCTTCTTTCAGACTTCTATGAAAGTCTTGATCAAGTAAGTTTGAACAGACGTCTGTAAGAGGGAGGAGGAGATAGGTAATAGGCTGTTGGTTTGTGTAGGTGCAAAATTTGATCCATTAATTTTTTTGCCTACAGGCCACCAACCTTCTATAACAGCACATCACCACCAAGGCCACCATTTCAGGGGAATGACCCACATTCTCAGCATATGTATAATCCAGGTTCAAGTCCAGGGCCACACAACGGACCACCGATGCACCCAGGTTCTCCTGGACATCATCCATGTGCCGGACCTCAAGGCCCAGCAATGCCACAGAGTCCTCCTATGCAGGGTGTCCCACCAGGCTTTTTAGGACCACAGAACCAGACTGGTATGCCTATGCAAGCACAGCAAGGTGGTCCGCCTCTAACACCGCCAGGTCTCGGAGGATCTTACAGTGCCCCAGGAGTTCAAGGACATATGGTGAATATGCCAAGAGAGAATCATTGTCCTCCAGGGCCACAGTATCAGCAGATTCCTGGTGAACGGCAGCCAAGTATGAATTATGAGCCTATTCAGAACCCAGCTGATTTCTATGACAATTACTATTCTCATCAAGCCGTACATAACTTCCAGCCAGCTAACAACTCTGGTGGTAAGCACTTCTCAAAACGGTTGTTCCTTGACATGACGCTTTGCAGTTGTGCAGTGTTAAGGCATCATGGCCCCAAAGCTGAGCACTGAAAGAATTTTGGAGAGAAAGCCATTTCTCCTGAAATGTCTTCAGTGTGTATGCTTTTTCAGCTGATGCTTTCTAATCCTGTGTAATATAATACAAGTTAATTTGGTTTGGTTTAAGTGTTTTATGCCTTAACAACTCTGCTGTAAAGGCTTATATAGGATAACAGCTAACAAGTTTTTTTGGTACTGCAGATGGAACATGGCATGGTGAATTTGCAGATCACCAGGCTCACCTCATGGCTCAAGAGTCGCACGCAGGTGGAAGTGAGTCAGACTGCATGAGTAAAATGGGCCATAAACCAGCCATTAATGTGCCGGATTTTCTTCCAGCAATGCAGAAAGCCCTTTATGTAAGACTTAGTCAAAAGCATCAGGAAGATGGAGACTCTGTCAGCAGCCAGGGTCAGAGGGCAATGAGCAAAGAAGAAGGTAAAGTTAATTTTGTCACAGTTTGAAACACTTGTATTGACCATATATTAGCCGAGAACAAATCTGTTGGTTTGSATTTTCATCGTGTTTCCATTCACGGTTATTGTGTGTGCACAAGTACCAACTCAAATAATGATTTCAGCTGTAGATACTCGCTTTTCTTCCCAGCTTATTCTGGGGTTTTAGTATGGGCTTAGCTAATGCATTTTGGTTCAAAGTAGAAAGATCTATAGATAATTCCTGCATATAGTTTGTACTTTTAAAAGGTTCTATTGTTGATACATCAATTACTTCTTAAAATCCCTGATTGAAACAGAAAGGTTTATTATTTCTAACTGCCAGTGCTACAAGCTCATCTTAGATTCTGTTTATTCTGTGGCGCCTCTTGATCTTTTTGCACATTCCTTTTCTCTAGAGCAGTATCCTTCCTCTGCAATGCCTGAATTTTGCAATGTATAAACTGAGTGTCTCTGGAAAGTAGAGACTGGAGAGCAGTAAGCCTGCAGATCAGATTCAGCCAGGCAGAATGTGTTTGTCCCTTGGCCTGCTCCCTGCTGCACTCTTTTCTGAGGCTCCTGGAAGTGCTTCTGTCCTGTGACCAAAATGCATCTTTTATGTAACCAAAAGGGATTTGCTGTATCCAATGATTACAACGATACCACCAATATAATTCTGCTTGAATGATGAGCGAGATTCAGAAATGCAGCCCTTCAGGGCTTCCTAGAAAACCAGGGTAATCTACTCTAACTGAAGGCTTCTCACCAGTGCTTTGGAGTGACTGGTCCTCCCATGTARAGGGGTTTCACAAAGCAGCATAACAGAATAACGTTCCTCTTAGCTGCTTCCTTGTTGCTTCACCCTGTCACTGCCTTTTGTTGAATATTTATGTGATACAGCTAGTACTGAGGAAACATTAGCATCACCACTACCTAATTCACGTAGTGTGCTTCATCTTCATTTCTCAACTTACTGAGCCAAAATAGACCAAGGGTCTCCTTCAGTGGCTGTATAAATTTAGAATGTGGACCTGAGCACGCAGCTGTGTYGATGAGGCTTCCACTATATTGCTTTCCAATAAATTGCAGAGGTAACTGAGAGTTTATTCTTTAAATTAAATGTTCTTGCTACCCTTTCTGAATCTTGACCGCTMCCCAAAACCTTGTGTTTTGGATCATAATGAAGCAGCAATTCAGCATTTGTAATCTATCCATTTTTTAAGGCAACTATAAGGTTCCATCTTACTTTTCTTCCTCCTGTGCAGCAAGGAAGGTCACTTTCATTGAGACTCAGATTTTAAATATTTTGTGGGTGATTTTTTTTTCTTTAACTAGTATAGGTAGAAATAATTGTTTGAAAGTGTGTTATTTTCCCAGATTAATTTTGAGAGCTATACATGGAGAGAATTCAGTAAAGTTTTGGAGTATCTCAACTAACTGCAGGGTTTTTTTGTTATTTCAGTTCTTCATTTAAACTGATTTTTTTTCTTTTTAGATCAAGGTTGTTATAATGCAGTGAACTAGGACTTCATGCAAGACCTAGTTTCCATTTTATTGAGAAGTTACCCTTTTATAGCAATGCATGTTTTGTCTCATTTCCCAGTGATCATTTGCTTGAATATACATATATATATTTTTTTTAGATGACAATGTAAACTGGTACTCCAGTAGTGAAGAAGARGAGGGGAGCAGTGTTAAATCAATACTAAAAACCTTAAAGAAACAAAGTGAAAATTTTAGGAGTCGGCAACAACATTCCACAGAGCAGCACATGCTTGGTATTCCTACTGACCCGAGGCTGGCGAAAGAAAAAGGCATCGGACCCCAGGCCGCTGACCCAAGACTTAGGGCCTCTCCAAGGTCAAACCTCAGAAAGCCTTCAGAATCCRCATCCTTGGACCCACGGCTTGCGCGAGATCCCAGGATGTTAAAGGTTAGCGAAGGTGGCCATGCCAGCTCGTCTCTTGGGGGAGCAAAGCTGGATTTGCATCACGCGCACGCTGGCGTTAAAGTCAAGCAAAAAGGGATGGATGATGATGAAGAGGATTCAGAAAGAGAATTGAGAGAGCGAGCTTTCCTCATACCGTTGGAACCTTTACCTGGTGTAACATTAAGGGATCCCCGATCTCAGCTGAGGCAGTTCAGCCACATTAAAATGGATGTTACCCTGATGAAACCAAACTTTGCTAAACATATTGTATGGGCTCCTGAAGACTTGCTCCCAATACCTTTGCCTAAACCTGACCCAGTCTCTTCGATTAATTTGCCTCTTCCTCCACTCATTGCTGACCAGAGACTTAATAAACTGCGGAATTTAAAAAATGATCCCCATCCAAATACAATGCCAGCTGACCCRAGACTAGCTGCAAAAGCAAAAAATAACTTAACGGGCAGGAGTGGCTATTTGGATCAGCCTGCAGACTCGCATGCCAGTAGCTCAAGCAAATTAGGAGACCCTCGCTTACAAAAAAACGTTGATCCCAGACTCCACAGACTGTCTAGTACAGATGCGCATCATGGACTCGCAAAGGATTCGCACCCTCCAAAGTTTGACCCCCGCCTCACCAGATCTGCTGCCAGTTCATCACAGTCCTCAGAAGCTGCGACTTCTAAAGCTGACCCRGATGCTCTGCCTCCATATGCACCCAAGTTATCATCGAGTGGTGTCAGACTGGGAACTCCCGGATCGATACTGAGTGGTATTAGTTTGTATGATCCAAGAGATCATAGCTCATCGTTGGACACAACTCCAGTTAACTCGGGGGAGAATGGAGAGAACCAGAAAAAAAGTATTTTGAAAAATTCTGGTAAAAATGAGCCCAGTCTCTCAGAAGATTCATTGCTGCAGAAGGCTGCCTCTAACGTGGAAAAAAACACAGAAGGATCAGCAGAAGCCGCTTCAGATAAAGCAAATAGCACCGGTAAATCTCAGGCTAAACACTCCAGCGCTGCACCTGCGGTGCATAATCTTCCTATCCAAGCTTTATCAGGATTAATCAGACCACAGTACAGTGATCCAAGRCAGGTTAGACAGCCTGGACAGGTAAATCAAACACAGGATAATGATCCAAATGGGGAATCAGATGATAAGTCACTAAAAGATGTTTTCAAGACTTTTGATCCAACTGCTTCACCATTTTGTTAGCAATTGATTTTAAGTCTTTTTACTGTTGTGAATATTGCAGTTTTCTGCTGTTTTGTAACTGGTTTACCTCTTTGCTTTATTTATTTTTAAATTATAATTATCAACACTTTTCAGCTGCTAATCTCAGAACCACATGCAGTTATACAGTATGCTATAGTGTTTGCAAAGCTGTGGTATTTTCTATATAATACTTTTCCAATTTCAGGGAGACTAATAATTGACATGTAGAAAAAACATGTATCGTGTTAGAGCTGATAAAAGCACTTTCATTGTAAATAAGTCATTAAGAAAGTCTGAAGACCTGTATATGTGTGAGCTGTCTCTTTCATAAACAACATTTAGATATGATTGCCACATTTGTATGATTGTATAGACACAAGCAATATTATGTACATTACTGTGAGAGACACTGTTTGACAAGGATTGTCTGATGCATCAAGCCAAACCTACTAACTGAAATATACAGAAATGATTTAAAAGGAAAAYGTTGATCCTCCTTTTCAGATCAGTTGATGTAAGACATTGGTTTTTATTCATGCAGTCAATATTCTTAGTGTAAAAGATACCTATATCACATATTGAGGAGTACAAATGTCATATCTTTTAAAAGTATTTTATTCTATACTGTATATAGAAGAAATTGTGCAGTACATAACTAGAAGAAAGTTACTGTTAAAGTGGAGAATACCTAAGTTGTCTAATACAAAAAAAGGTTTTTATTTAATTTTTTCACACATACACAATTCTGATTAGTGCTATAAGTTACATTGTGGTGTTCATGTATTTCAATGTATTTTTGTATTCAGCTGCTTAATTTGTATTGCTTTTTTTGTATTGATGTAACTGCAGTACTTGTATTCATTGTGTCTTTATGACATTTTTAACAAAAAATTAAAAAGGGTACAGTTAAAGTCTGGTAATGACTGTGATGTTGACATGTTTACAGCTTGTTCCCTAGGCCTGGGGAAACAGCAATAGGAAGTGTCTGAAGCGTAGATGGAGGTGCTTGAACRTGTTTTAGTACAGTCAGCTGCTAATACCACTTGGCAGTCAGATCGTACTGGGTTTTTAAATTAAGCTTGTGTTGAACCCCAGAGGAGTTAGCTTGGTGAGTGGTTTCATGATCAGACTTCTGATTTGGAGAGAGCCATCACTGTTCTCTTATTATAATAACGTCATTATGAGAAATGTCATGCATGGTCTCTAATTTTTGAAGATGTTGCATGCCCAGAGCACAACTGTCCTTAAAGCCTTTCTTGTTTTGCCTTTTGGCTTGCTTTTTATATACAGGAAATGTAGTTATACCTAGCTAGCTACCTTTAAAATAAAAATTTGCAGTCTGCTCAGTTGTCCTCTGGTTCCCGCCCACTCGGAAGCTCCTCTCCGTTAAGTTTCTTCCTTGGTGAACCTCTTCCTATTTCTCTTCTGTTTCTTTGGCCCAGGTAGTGCTTCCAGCTGGGACAGCAYGTTTATCCCAGATTCTTTGGTTTGATCTCTTGTGCCTGTGAGACAAGCAGTAATCCAGACAGGAAGGCAAGCTGTCTTGCATTGCTGAGCAGAACTTGGAAGAGCTGAGGGAATCGGATAAATTCTACTGCTGTAAAACATGGCAGAGGAGACATCGCTAAAGGCAATAATTATTTCCGTTTGTCTTCCTAATTTCTCAGATTATAYGTTGTAATAGTTTTAGGATATTTTGAATAGCACTCATTCAAAATAATTAAAAACTAGATCACGGACGTGAAATATGGTTGCTATTTTGGAGTAATACACTAGTCCTACGTAATTCTTGATGACTTCAAACTGATAAAGTTGGGCTTTTTGAGGATTTTATCAAGAAACCAAGACAGCAGGGAAAAATACATGGATATTAAGGGGAACAAAAAGAAGAAGTGACAGTTCTGTATTGCCTGAGTAGCCAAATGCATGAAGCCAAATGCAGGTTTTCACATTTAGATATGGAAAGCAGTGGACCACACTTGTAGGATGGGCAGCCCTAATGTGAAGTTATGACCTCTATAGGGCAGTGAGGACACCATCAAGGAAATGGACTCTCCAATTTTTTAAAGGTATTGAAAAAGAARGGTGAAAGGAAAAACTCTGATACCAAGGGCAAAATGACATGCCTCATAATCAAGGTAATTGAAGGATCTTAAATGGTTTGCCTTACAAAAAAAATTTAACCAGACATTGTAAATATCAACACAGGGAAAAATTGCAATAGTATCTGGTATCTTCCATAGCTAACTGAGTTAAGCGCAGCAAGGGCAAATAGCTGATGGAGCTGAAACCAGAAGTAAGATACAGTGTTTAGTGATGTATTTAGCCATCGAAGCAGCTTATTTAAGTAAGTGAAAGATTCTGCACTGTTTGCAGTACTGACATTTAAGTGGGGAGTCTTTACGAAGCACGCAGTCATTCACGTGAAAGTTACAGACCAGCTTTGGAGTTGCAGATCAAGATGGGATGTGTTCTGGTAGGGGGACCCAGAGCGATAGTTTCTAACCTTGGAGATTCGCTCCCGTGTTAGTATTTTTAATATAATGTAGAACTTTATTTTGGAAAAGATGGAGAAGGTAAGGAGAAAATGCAATTTGAAAGGGGCCAGCTTGGCCTTGCAGTCTGTTGTCTCCAAGTGTAACCACCTCCTGCCTTCTCCCAAGATCCAGCCTTGCCCAGTCAGCAGTTTTCCACGGGTGTCCTCAACAACAGCATGAGCGTCTGTGGGCCATAGTGTTGGCTCCTCCATCCGTCTGTTCCCTCTGGTTTGTTCATTGCTGATTTCTTCTCCTGGTCTAAGGCTGCTCTGGTGCACCAGCTGCYGCTGCGCTCTCGTGGAAAGGTGGAGGTGATTCATTGCTGCACTGCAAGTACTGAACTACCTGATCAGCCAAGGGGGAAGGTGCCGGGGGGTGTCTGAGTCTAGCAGAGGGGGGCAGGAAGGTGTGTGCGTGGCCAGTCCTGCCCTACTGTCGTCAGTTTGAGCAGACTCCAGCCACCAAGCAACTCAACTCAGATCTGCTGTGTGGAATGATTTTGTCTTTCACAGGGGAGACTTGTTTCTTCTGTAAGTGCGGTATGCTGGCACGGAGCAGTGTTTCCTTCCAGTGCTCAAAGCTCACGTCGCTGAGGTTGTAAAACAAGAGTATGAAGAGCAGGAACAGGAGCAGCCAGTATCGCTCATCCTGGATTCTCCAGAAGCCCGTAGTTGTAAGGTGGGTGATCATCAGCATTGCATGTTTTACCCCGGCCTTATGTCTTAGAAGCCCAAGCTAAGAGGGATCTCGGGAGAAAAGTCTCATTTCTCTGTAAGCTGTGGGATCTGCTGATTCAGGGACAGCAGGTGAGACACAAAGGTTCCTCACTCTTGCTAGCCCTAGAGACATGAAAGAGTTTTTATTTAAGTGGAATGTGAGCTAAAATTATCACCTCTGGTCTTATCTGCTCTCTGGGCATCAGGAGTGAGTATTCCTAGATCAGCACCTGGCGTTTGCTGCCTTATGCTAAAAATATTCCTACAGAGATTTCTAGACTCTCTAGGTAATCTGTTCTATTATTTTTCTACCATGAAAAGGCTCTAATATGAATCCTTTCTATTGCAAATTAAATCAGTTTATTCTTGCAAGGTAGAGAATATTTAACTACACTCCTGTTGTCTTTCAAAAGTCAGCATCTATCCTGCAGCCTTTTTTGGAACCTCTTTGTCCATGTTTGAATCCATATTTTCCTTTGAGCCCCACTTGGGCCCTTTGCACTGGCTCTTGTGCAGAGTTATTCATGTCTGGCTGTGTTTCCCATGCAGCACACATAGGATTGCTGGCCCTTGAAGAAAAAAGCGTGACTGCTACAAATTTCCCTCAACTCCAAAGTCGTGTAACCCCCCTTTGGCCTCAAGCAGCACCACTGTTTAAGGCTGTCTTGTACAGGAGACCAGCAATACTATCATTTATAGGACCCCCAGATCCTTTCCTACAGCCTCCTCTGCTGCTCTCCCTCTGCCTCCCAGTATGGAAAGTCTTCACTAGTAATAGGAAGGGTTGCATTAAATATGTATTTGGCTAAGCAGGCTAGGTTTTTAGCTCGGTTTTTGCTCATTGCTGGTGCCCCCATGATCTCAAATGTCCTGTTTGACTGGGTCTATCAGTGTAGTTCAAGCAAATGTCTGTGCATCATCTTCCAGTTGGAGCTTAGCTCTTTTCTCACCTTACTGTACTTAAACTCTTTTAGGCAGTCCATCTAATTGCTCCTCACTCATCCCCACTGCCAGTGAGGTACCAAGTGCCCCATTGGATCTGAACKTACTACTTGCAGCCTTTCTGAGGCACTCTTCGAAACTGGTGGGCTTAACATCTTCCTCTGCGGCCATCCTTCCTCATTGCTGTCACCTTCACAAGAAGAAGGAACAAGATCCAGCTGTTTGCCCCAGACAGGGTGCCCCTTAAAACCTATTCAGTTTTCCATTAGGTTTTCAGAAAAGTTAAGTTTCTGTTTTTAATTAGGTTGTTTTCTTCCTACCCATGTTTTCAGGGCAACACATTCTCAATGAGACCTTTGACTTCACATTCAGAAACATTCTTCAGATTCCCTAAACCATCTCAATTGCAGAAGTCCAAGGATACAGGCCCCTCTTGGCAGGTGTTAGATTTGAAAGTGGGCTGTTAACTCATGTCAGAAACCTGCCAAAGTGGCAGTGATTGTATGGGACATTGCTGGCATCTCTTAAGATCCCCCCACCCTTCTTCCGGAGCCAGTTTGCCATGCAGCTACTTTGGTGCTGTCTTCCTCTGGCATTGTACTGGCACCAAGCTGTTCTCTGATGTGTTAGTAAGCACATCTGTGGTCTCTACCAGCAGCTCTGCTTAGCATGTTGTTGTTCAGAAAAACTCTGCTATACCTACGAGACTTACAGTAGATTTCTATTACAAAATTATCCTTGATATTCTTGGTCTACACCCAGAAACATCAGCACTTTTCTATCTGCCACTTCTTCCCTGATTTTTGTACAGAACTGCCCAGAACATTCTTAACATAGCCAGTACAGAGCTGCCTGCATTTTTCTTATCCTCATCAAGGTAAGCACCTAAYGCCCATATTCCTTTCATGTGATCGCCCTCGAAAGCTATGCCCAGTGTTTCAAAGCATCCTTTCATGCGCTGCTCTAGCTGGGGGTCCTGACAGCTTGTTTTCTGCACTGACTGAAAGCTCTGACCATGGCAATCCTGCTGAATGGTGAGCAGTGCCTTCTGCATCCAGAGAGGGGCATGTGGTTTGCCCTCAGGCTGGCTCACACCTGCAAAGGGGCATGCGTTATGTGAATATTAAGAATTTTAATCCCATGTAGCCCCTGTTGGTGGCCCTCGATTCAAAAGGGTTTGACCCTCTTCATGACAATCCCCAACTACAGTTTCAGAGTGACCCCCATGCCAGATGACAAAGATCCGTGAATGCTGATATTTTACTGAAGAGGGAACCCTCTGTTTTCCCTTTCGCTGGGTCTTACAGCTCCTCCAATGGCCCTTCCCCAAGTCCTGTGTCCTCTGTGACTCAGTGTCACATCTTACTACTCAACTTCAAACACCATCTGGATGCAAGGCCTCTTAGGAAATACACTAGTGTGTGGTATCATTTTATTCCTCTGCCAGCGTGCAAGACCTTGCCCCTCTCAGTCCTCCTGTGAGAGCRGTTCTGGCAGAAGAGAAGCTGGGAGAAGTGCAGCACAGGCTACCTTTCTACTGAAGCAAATTAGCAGTGCAATTCACCTCTAGCAGAAGTCCCCTCCTATTCCTGGGGGTGGCTGGCTGTAGTTGTGTGTCCTTTAACAGCTTTTGGATGCCTGGTGATGCTCTTGGTCTGAGGTGATTGTTCTTGAACCAGAGCTGTGAGAGTGGGTTCAGGCCTTGCCTGAGTCTTGCGGAGGCCTAATTCATCCCTGTCTGAGCTTAAAGACTGCTTGGCTCTATGCCGCAACAGGTTTTTTCTCCATTCAATGCAAAAAGCGGCTACTTTTGCCTCTTCAGAGTCAGGCGGGGGCTGTCGCAAACCCTATTAGAAGGAAACAAAATACTTGCATGCTTTAATGTATTGTTGTATGTTTTAAAAATATCTTCGTATGGTTTAAAATACCTCAAACGATCCAAAAGTCTGAATGTATCAATGCTTGCAAGACCAATGTGACCTCCAGGGCAGCAAGCTATGCAAAATCAGACCAGCTCCAAACAAGCAGATTTTAGCGCTAAAGGGTCCCAAACCCCTTTGTTAACAGGGATTATTCAATGTTTTGTGGTACAGTCTCTCAGTGACTGGTTCTCCAAGGCAGCTCCATGTCTGCTTAGCTAATTAACATGAAGAAAACAAAACCACCCCTGGGCAAAGATTTTTCAGGGAGATGATGGGCAGAGCAGCCAGGCCAGCTATAGGGCAGGCTTAACCATTCACAAAGCTGGATGGAGTCAAACAAGCCTGTTCTGGTATAAGCAGTTACAAATTCATGTGTTTTAAGGCAGGAAATTACCAAAAAGCTCCCCAAAAGGATTTACAGAAGATGACTGACCATCAGCTGAGTGTGAACTCACAGGAAACACAGTGCTGTAATCAGATTGTTAATCCAGTTGATGGAGAGAGATGATGGTACCTCTCTCTTTAGCTGTGCTAGGATCCTACAGCCAGCACTGGTGTCTCCTCTCTCAAAAAATAAGTTAAAAAGAAGGCCTAGACACCTAGAAGGGCAAAAAGAGTTCACTTACGGTCTGGGACAAAAAATGCTTATAAAGAGACAATAGGAATGCCATGTAGTTAGTTCATTGATAAGTAGGCCCATAAATTTCTAAAGGGGAAAAAATCTGGTCATAAAGGACTCTAATCCAGACAATCAAGACAAAAGAATGGCTAGTTACTTCAAGCTGCCATCAGCAAAGTCAAAAATGRATATAAATAGCATGTTTTTAAACAGTAGAGACAATTAACCATAGGAAGAGCTTTTCCATGTTCATGCCTGATTAGCTATCAGATAGGATTCTAATCAAAATTGGTTAGCTTTCAAAAAGATGTGCTGGAGCTTAGCAAAAATTATAGGGTTATATAGGAGGTTAAGGCACATGATGAACAACTGCATCAGTGCAGATCCTGGTTGTATTTGTGTTTGTTTTCTGAGTGCTTTCAGATAAAGTCTGCTCTCATAAACTATTTACAATCAGATCTGTCTGCCATCAYTGGCAGCTGCTAGGGAAGCTCTTAGGAGTTTTGATCAAAGCTCAGCTGAGACAAGGTAAAGACTAAGACTGACATGGACTATTTCCAAATAAAGGTCTCCAATGAGATGCTGCCCTCCTATCCAAAAATGGAATGGGAAATGAACCAGCCAGAGCTGGTACTAGTGACAGCAAATTCAGTGTTTGGAAAGATGCATAGTGGGCTTTGAAAACAAGACTGAAAGGCATAAAACAGAAACATCACAGTAAGAATCTTTACYGTGACRGCTAAGTGGRAAAGTAATGAGCTTTGKCTGAGCAGATCAGCTCTAACAGAGTAACATCACCTCCCTGGGAACCTGCATCTGCCAGTTTGTGCTCCCAGAAACTTAGGAATGCAGACAGTATCACCAGCTGGAGTTTACAGAGGTCCCACSGTGGCTGGCTCCCACCTCCCCATAAACAGACTTGGCTGTAGGATCTCCCCATGGAGTGGACTCACCTTGCAAAACTTATTTGATGTGATTGCCATTACTTACTTTGACACATGCTGCCTCAGCTGCCTTCAGAACATGCAAAACTGCCTGAATTAGGTTCTGCGCGTTGTTCACAAGCAGCTCAGAAGACGACTTGCTCTCTGCAGTGACTGCTTTTACCCTTAAAGACATTTTAAAGTATTTTACTGGAAACATCACTCAATGTGCCTCCCCATGTGGCCAGGTACTTKCCCGTTACTCTGAAGCCAAAAGAAGTATCTCCTGCACTATCAGAGCAGGTTTCCAGCTGTAGAGCACAGGGGAAGCAGAGACAGGCAAACCAGGGAAGAAAAGGGCTACTTACAGCAACAGGAAGAGGAGAGGGAGCCTCCTGAATTGTAACTGATCCCTAATGGTTACAACCAGATGCAACAAGGAGCTCTGGAGACCACCATGCATCAGGTGGTCTCCTGAGAAGGGAAGCCTTCTTGTAAGGCCACTGGCCTTGGGGAAGATGGTTCTTTTCCCCAGCGACTCACCTGGCCACGATGCCGAGCTGGCTGCTGATGGTGTGGGTCTGCTCTGCGGCACACAGCAGCTCTGTGGAGCATCTCTTGTCAAAGCAGTTCTTTGCAATGATGTGGCCAAATTTAGCAAACACCTGTCCATCAGAAGCAATTTGCCTGGCACAGGCAATGAACTGGTCCTTGGTCTAAAACAAAACAGAAAAGCATTTGGGGAGAGAAGGAGAAAAAAGATCCTTGTGCAGCCACCTTTCTTGCAGGATGGACAGAAAACTCTCCAACCTGCAGGAGAAATAGGAGGCTGGTTTAGCACAGCCGCGCTACTTTGCCCAGGATGGTCTGTAGCTGTTGCCCAAGGTGGCATGCCAGCCCGGCTGAGGATGCTCCTAGCCCTGCTGGCCCATAGCCCTGTTGGAGATCCTCATGGGGCACAACTCAAAACCAAAAACTGATGATGGGAATGTTAATAACTAAGCAAAAAGACCAAAGCAGCCTGCAAAGGAGGATCAGAAACTACGAGATAAACAGCAGCTTTAAGCATGAGTGATCCCCCTGCAGCTTCCATCATTTTCAGCCTGTTTTGGAAGGGTTAAACTCAAATTTATCTGATGAGCCAGGTCCTAAACAGTGAGCAACAGCAAGACAGGAGAGTGTCCAGAAAGCCCAGACATATCATGAAATGAGGAAAAGGTTAGACAGCAGGCTTGCTTCTCCTCTCAGGGGGAAGGAATTCCCATTGCTTTGCACAAATGCACCCAGCACTGCTCTTAAAACAGCGGGATAATGTAGGGTGTTTTAGCTGGCACTGGGCAGCCCCACAGCAGAAAGGAAAGTGCTTTCAGGCAGAAATGCACCCTTTCAGGTGTGCTGCTGAATGCCCTCCCAGGAAGTGCCCACCCCACTGGTACTGTGTGAAGAAGCAGTTCCCTTTGGGGTTCATTGGACTTTTAAAGCAACCTGACATTCAACTATGGAGATTAGAATGCTTTTCCTTGGAGTGCAGGTAGTGGCTTATCTCAGGTCATAATAAAGGCAAGGGAAAAATGTACAACCCAATTACCAAGTCCAGCTGGCAAATCTAAATGCCCAAGTTGCTTCAAAGTGTTTTATTTCCATCTACTGCCTGGCAAAGTCAGTTCTGGCTTGCACACAGAGCCCTGGCTGGAGCACATGAGCTGACTGCCTAAGCAAACCCAGCGAGGTTTGCAATCAAATCACAGGAGGGTTTAGGTGGACAGGGATCTCTGGAGGTCTCTGGTCCAAGGCCCTGCTCAAAGCAGGGTCAGCTCCATCAGGTTGCACAGGGCCATGTCCAGTCAGGCTTGAATATCTCCAAGGATGGAGATCCCATAGCCACTTCGGGCCCCTGTCACTGGGTTAGACCACCCTCATGAGGAAAAATATTTTCTTTGTATCTACTAAAGTGCTGGGGTGCAGGGATGAAATAAACCATACCGTGATTGGGCCTTTCTTCTTCAGGAATTGTGTCATGTGAAACATCCTCGCTGCCATGTCCTTGGTGACCTGAGACATCCAGCTGGGGCCACTCTGCCATGCGCTACTGTCTTCTCCCATGGGGTCCTCAGGCCTGCTGGCAGGGGAGACACTGGGAGGACCACTCTGCTGCTGCCAAGACAATAACCCTACAGATTCAAAGTCTGCAACATGCGGATGCACCGATGCCAAGATGTCTCTGCCTGCATGTTCCCAAAGAAGATTTTGGTGAGTAAAGGAAATGGGACAGCTATCTGCCACCTTGCTGGGACTGCTCTGCCCTCCCAACCAGCCCTACTCTCCCCTGCCTCCACCCACAGCAGGACTATTATATTCAAGTACCCCTCTTCATCGTCTCCTGGAGTTATCCATAAACACCCCGCCCACCCAGGCAATGGCTGTCATGCGAGCTGGCAGCACCTCTACTTGAGAATTGCAATTGGATGCTCTAAACCATTCTGCTGGGTGCTTTGGATCACGTTGCCAAAGGCTTTGGCAGCTCCTGATGACGACAGCAATTGCTGTGAGAGTGGAGTTGCTGGTATCCTCAAAGGATGCCTGCTGGGGAGGTGAAGAACTGAGCAAAGACAGGTAGGATTTTAGGGGACGGTGAGCAATAAAGCTCCCTGCACCTCAAAAACTGTCTCAGAGATAGGCTGAGCTCTCTATCAGATCATATATCCAGAACTTGGCTGTACGGGGCACTGAGAAACCTCATCTGGCCTAGATGTTAGACCTAACTTAGAAGTTGGGCCTGCTCTGAGCAGGGGTTTAGACTATGGATCTTCAGATGTTGCTGCCAACCTCAGTTATCCTGTAACTCCATGGCTGTGAGGTACCAGGGCTGTTGGAGCCTGGTGGGATCTAGGCACCTTGGCAACCCATCACCCCTGGTGGACCATGGTAATTTCTAGGGCCATGACACAGAGGTGATTACAGTGACTGAGTAACCAGCAGCATAACCCAGAGTTCCTGTGCCAGTGCCTAGTGGTACTGGAGTTTCACTGCTAAACTAGTCCTTCTTTGCACAGAAATAACAACACAACTGCATCTCCTTCCCAACTCCTTGCTGCCTCCAGGGAAACCTGCCCCTTCGTGCTGAAGGCCAGGAATCTGTCCCCTTTAGTGTTGGGGACCCAGGTGGTGTTCTCTCTCTCCCCTTCTTCAGCCATTAAGTGCCCGAAACAGGCGGAGACATCAAGGGGAGCAGGATGTTCAGCTGCTCCCCAGGGAAGGGGCTCAGCACTCTTCACAGAAGCTGTCATGACAGGCTTCACTGCAAATTGCAAGGACCCTTGTTTACCGTTCTTCAAGAAGAAAGGTAAGAACACTCCTTGCTGATTCCCAGCTTTCAGGCACTGTTTATATGCTGGTAGCTGAGACCTGGTTTACTTCACTTGTGCTCATCCACCCCCAGCAAACTCAAGCATTGGATCAGGTTTACAGTGAGGGTAAGCTTTGAGTCCAAAGATGCATGGGACGGAAGGGAGGTGTGTTGGCTGGTGGGTCTCACCACCACGCAACGTGGGTAACAGGAGTGACTGACAACCCTCATCATCATCCTGCAGCAAGAGTTGATGGGGAAAAAAGCTACTGTACCCTTCCGCATGTATCCCTGGCAGCTCCTCTTGCCTGTCCACTCCTGCTTGGGCGAGTTTCTGCCAGCTCAGTGTGGCTTGGAGCACCAAACTCTCGGGCTGGGAGGAGCCTGGCTATGCTGTTGCACTGCCTTGGAGGGCACTGGTCCCCCATGTTCTGTAAGCGCTGTCTCACAAGCTCCAGGATGTGTCCATGGATGCCCCGAACAGCCTGAAGCTGCGTCACAAGGTAGTGTGCTTTTGCTGACCAGTCCCAGACCATGATCTCTAGGCGGAGATGCTCTTTGTCCTGTTGACTTTGAAAGATCTGCCTGGCGCTGCCCACTGCATCAGACGTGAGGACCAGGAGGTGGTCTGCAATGGAGAGCAGGCTCACCTGCGACTGCAGTTGAGCAGTGGCCCCCAGAACATCTTGGAGTGTGCTTTTGACCCACTGAACATTGGCCATTAGCCGACCTGCCTTCTCTTCAAAGGTCTGTTTGCTCCTCTCTCTGTCAGCTTGAGAAATAGGGGACAGGGCTGGCCCAATGACATCTCGGATGACCTGTAAGTGTTCAATATTGACCTTCTCGAGGTGAAGCAATAGTGCCTTGACTCTGAGGGCCAAGTCTCTCTGCAGGAGCTCAAAGCGAATGTACAAGCTGGCAGTAGACAGCAGAGAGACCGACAGGGTATTGGAGGCATCCAGCAATGCCTCCATTAGCACCCTTATCTCCTCCCTGAGCACTAGGATTTCACTGCAACCACAGTCTTCAGGGCAGGACAAGTAAGAGAGCCGGGCAGCCTCCTGCAGCCTCAGGGAGTTCTCAGACACAGCAGCCAAGATGCTCTGCAAGCAAAGCTTGTGCTTCACAGCATTTCTCAGCTCCCTCAAGAACAGGACGTCCCTGCCTATGAACTGATCCACGGCACTCAGCAGCACATGCATGCTGACAGCCCACAGGACGCAGTGCAGCTCCAGGCTGGCCTCCCCCGCCCTGTGGGAGCCCTCAAAGGACACTGCTTTCTCAAGTAACACTTTGGTGTTCATCTGAGCATGCGAAAATTTGACTTGGACCTGTAGAAAGCTCTCCCGGACACTGTGGACAACATCGTTTCCATTATTGCAGGCCACGCTTGCAATGTCACCTGCTAAGTGAACAATTCCTGCTAAAGCCATCATAGTCTCATCCAAAGCCTGTTTGCTGCTCAGAAAGTCAGCAGACAAGATAAAGCGAAAGACTTGCTGAGACAGACTATACCACGAGCCTGCCATGGCTGCCAGACACTCTTTGGTCCCACAGATTCTTTCTGAGAGTGAGCACGCCATTTGGAGAAGTCCGCCTGGATCAAGAAACTGCCCTGAGGCTGTTTCCCTGGCCAAACTGATAACACACAGTGTCAGCAATATGATATCCTTGTACTGCCCTAGCGTCTCCATCAGAGGAGACTCAAGCATGGGCAAAGCTTGCTTTGATGCATCGACACAGCAGTTGGAGAGTTCAAGCAAAGTGGAGCAAGCAGCATTGACAGCTGCCATGTCATGGGCTCTCGTTGCTGCCAGGAGCGCTGCAATGACGGGGTGTATATCTGCTTTCCTTGGAACAACATCTGGGTGTACGTTACCTGCTCTTGGAGATGGACAACTTAAGATGTCTTCTTGCAATGCAGTCTCATCAGTAATGTTTTTTAGCCCAGCACATGATGGGCTGAGCTCAAGCTCCTCTGCAACCTCAGTGCTTCGCACTTGTTCCCGGAGAGGGCTGAGGATATCTGGGTGGTTGGACCCATCCAGCCCATCTTGGACAAGATGAGAAGTATCTATCAGGCACTTTACTGTCTTTAAAAAGACATGCCTAGTTTGGAGGCAGGAGAGTCTCTCTGGACAAAGAGCTGTGACTGTTTTCAGCTTAACAAGGGAGCTTCCCAATTGCTCAACCCAAACCAGCAAGCCATTCCTGAAAATGGGGTCTGTGGCTCTGTCCACATATCTGGTAGTAGCTTCAACTACCCATTGGGCCCAGCTGGTGAGGTTAGTCACGTGCCAAGAAAACTGTTGAGGGTCCTGACTTTCCAAGGCTTTTTCACACCATTCCCTGTGCTTGGCCATTTGCTGGATGGACACCTGGAGAAATTCGCGCATGCCGACTGTCTCCTCAAAACACAGCAGGAGGCTTTCTGTTGTTCCTGCCCACGCTTGGTACAAGGACTGCAGTTGCTCAGCAGTGCTAATCTGGGCTATATTTCTGCTCATTTCTGTGAGCAGTGGAGGGAGACTGGCAAGGAGCCTCTTCAAATACTCTACACAGTCTCTGATTTCTCTAGCAGTCTGCGTTTTGGTGCATCTGGCCACAACAATGTCTGCCACTCTGAGCATTTCCTGGGCATGTGTGAAGAAGGTGGCAGTGAGGGGCTGAAGCATCTTTAAAAATCCTCCATGTCCTGCTGGGAAACACCCTGTACCAGCGAGGCTAAGGGCATCTTCCACTAGCTGCCTCAGGGGCTCTTCAGCTACAAAGAAGGTGTCCAGGATTTGGCACAGAGTAGCTGTGACCACCATCTGGTTGAGATTCTCCACCTCCTTTCTCATGGTGTGACATTCCTCTTCCAGGCTGCTTTCTCCCCAGCTTTGCCCTGGCCGTCCCTCCTGCTGGTTTACATGGCTGCAGATGCTCTTGCTCAGCCGTAGGAGAGCCCAGCAACGTTTTACCAGATCCAGCTTTGCATCTGAACTGGATGAGCCTGCTAGAAGCATGCAGTAGAAAACCACCATTTCCACATGAGTACTGAACTCACTCTTGGAAAGGTGCATTGAATCTGGGCAAGACAGCAGAGCCAGCAGCCTGCTCACACACTGGGAGAAGATTCCGTTTCTGTCCTGCAGCTCCTTGCTGCCCGCATCGTCAACGAGCAGGGAGGTAAGCTCTCTGATGGTCCTCTCCGTTAGCTGGAAAATGTAGTCTTTGGAGAGGCTTATTTGCTGATCACGGGAGTGTTTAAGATCGCTGTGCTTGGCTGCGTGGAGCAAAGGAACACACCTTTGAAGGAGCTGCAAAGTCTGGGCCAGACTCTTCTGTCGAGGAGAATCTCTGAGCTCCTGGAGGCACCTTGCTGTCAGATTATTCAGCAGAAGCAAGGCCTCGGAAAAGACCTGGAAAGCAGCCAGCAATCCTGGCATGTCCTCTGCATCCTGCAGCACGCTCAGGCACTCCAAAAGCCAATTGGCAGCCTGAATTATCCTCCTTGTCTTGGCAGCATCTTCGATCTGAAGGATCTAACCAGCGCAGCAGAAAAAAGTGTCAGAGTGGCTAGAGGTCAAACATCACTGCTCACTTTTTCTTCCCTTGTACAGCTCTCCATAAACAACCTCATCACAAAGCACTGCCTTGTGTATCCCAGTTGAGAACAGGTCTCAAAACAGTACAGCACAGCCTAAAAGGTGTGCCTGCTGCTGCACACTGGGACTCCCCGAGGCAGTGGAGAGAGCTGGGCACCTCCGAGAAGAGTTTGGCTCCATTTTCTTTACAACCCCCCAACTACGTAGTTGCAGACAGCAGCTAGATCCCTCTGTTTCCTCACCATCCCCAAGCTGAACAGGCCCAGCTCCCTTGGCCTCTCCTACACCGGGTGCTCCAGCCCCAACCATCTTGGTGGCCTCTGCTGGACTCACTTCAGACCATCAATGCCTGTCTTGTACTGGGAGGGCCCCAAACTGGACACAGCATCCAGATAAGGTCTTAGAAGTGTGAACAGAAGGGAAGAATTGCTTCCCTCGGCCTGCTGGGGGAGAGAATTCTTGCTAATACAGCCTGGCATGCTGTAAGTGTCATCGTTGCAGGGACGCACTATGGCCTGGCCATGGCTGGACAAGCAGCCAGGCGGATGACACTGCAGCGATTATACGGAAGAGGAGTGTTTTGCCCAGCGAAACAATCCTTGCTCCACTGCAGCTTCTCCCAAGCCATGTTCTGATATGGGGGAGCTCTCATCCCTTCCATAGCTGTACCTTTGCCTGCTGCTGCATCCCAGCCCAACCTCTTCCACTGCTGCCCTCCTCTTGCATTACCTTCACTGTGTCTGTTAAGACCCTTTTGGCTGACACAGCCAGCTCCTCCCTGTGGCTAGGGATGTCCGGCTGTACGTGGAGCTTGTGGGCTGCCAGCAGTATGCACCTCCCTGCCAGGGTGAGAGACTTGGCTGCAGGACACATCTCCTCCTTGAACACCTCATCGCCAGACTCCTCAGCCAGCCTGGAACAGAAGCCGCTGGTCTCAGCCCTTCGCCATCCCCTGAGTACCACCCTTGGGCAGAAGGGGCAAGGACGCTCAGCTGGTGATGGCCAGCCCTGGTGTGACCCTGCTGTGCATTTGACGTGGGTCCATGGGGGAGCCTGTGGCCCAGCCAGTTTGGCCAAACGCTAGTGATAGGACTCAGACTTTATCACAGTAATTAGCCGTGCCAGGCCTTGTCTGGTCATTGCCCAGTGATCATTGCCTAACCTGTGATTTTGGGCTCCAATTTACCGAAACATTCAGTAAATTGGATGACTATTACGTCAAGGTGTGTTTAGATCAAATACTGCTTGTTTGGGTTTTGCTTACTTTGTGCAACTGCGCGGTCTTACCCCCCAAAGCAATCAGGCCATACTTGGAGGAGGACTAATAGATTTAGGACATCCTTGCATAATTAAGTTTGTGAGCCAGTCAGAAAGACGTGGTAGCAAATAAGCTGTTCAAATCATATAAAAATAATCCCGAGTGGACCCAAGACAGGAGGAATAAACCCCCTCCAGCAACACCTATGTCTCCTGGTGAAGAATTTGGGATGCTGACAACTCGCTATACCCTCCCACTTGAGGAAGAAGGGCCCTCAGCCTCAGTGCCTGGATGCTGGGAAGAGTGAGAACTTCGCAGTGGAGAAAAGAGGCAGGTACTTTTATCTATTGATTTTTACTGTGTCACTAATGATTCTTTATAGAAATTGCATGATTTGGATTACCAATGTTAGTATTCTTGTAACGGGACTAATATAAGTGGCTGTTGTAGCTTGCTTAGGCTGCTAAAACAACAATCAGATCAATCAAACTAATAACAGTTAAAAATTCTTTTGGATCTGTAAGTGAGCTGTGCTCTTCGGTTCCCCGTAACTACGCTGTGCGGGCAGTAAGGTCCAGGCGTGCCTTGAGGGTGGAAAGTACCCTGCAGCGAGAGCTTGAAGCTAGTCTTGCTCCTCGAGAAGAAAGTTAAAGGCAGGTGGGTCACAGACCTGCAACGGGAGCTGCACGACTTGCACACTCTGCTCTTCTCAGGGCCCTTCCGAGCTGGCCAGTCTGGAAAAGGGGGTAGTGCAAAGCACTGGGGGTCAGCACCACCAGGCACTGAGGAAGGAGAGGCATTTTTCCACGGGGCTGGTACGGCACGTTGTCTTGCCCAAAGGGCTGACCTAGGAGAGGCTGTGCTTAGGTGTAGGAGAGACGTCAGGAAGAGCTGTGAAGAGCAGGGAGGGGAGCAACGTGGAGGAGCAGATCGTATGTAGGCCAGACAAGGCGCAGGAGCAAAGGGAGCTGAATGGGTGGCAGGATGCCAGATGTTTGAATCCCTTAGCTGGGCTCCTGCTGGGAATTAGCAAAGCTACTGGTGGCACTGGGAGAGTGTCACGCCTCTGATCAGCCCGGGTGGGGGGGATCAAGGTCACACATGCAACCAGGGGAATGCATGGCTGGTTTCTGGCAGCGAAGAGACACCAACACAGTGGGCCTGCGTTCCTCTCTGCCATGTCTCCTCCAAGCACTTAAAGATAGCCCTGCTTTGGCCCATGTCATCTCCTCCTTTCCTAATCCTGTTCCCCATCCTGCACAATTCACCAGCTGTCTCCTGGGAGCTGTGTCCCGGCCCAGCTGTTTCCTCCACCCGCATCCCTTCCTCTTCATTTTATTCCAGCCATGTTCCCACCTCTCCATCAGGGTGCAAACAGGGAGCACAGGAGAGACAGGCTCCATGCTCTCCAGATGCCTCCCAGCCCACCGTTTCCTTGCCCTCCCTTCCTTCTCCTCCCTAGCCCCCAAATCTGCTCAGGAGACACCCAGCAAAATTACCTTCTTGCAACAGAAGCGAGGTCTTCGGTGGCTTTGGCTAGTTTTTCTGCATTCTCCCCTAAATCGGGAAAGGCCTGACAAATCCCATCTTCCCATTCCAGGGCTATGATTAGGTGACAGAGCTGCGCAGACATGGGGCAAAGGATCCTTTCAGCAGTTTTGTTTTCTGTTATAGTCACAAGGTCATAAAGGTAAAAAGGCTCCATTGTGTCCTGCCTGGAAACGGGAAATAAACCCTGGGATTATTTTGGATCCTTTGCAACGTAACAGTAATCAGCTTTAACAGCAACCTTGGATGTGGACAGCAGTTTCTGGCCTCGAATGCCCCAAGAACCCTGGAAATGCTGCTGGATTTATTTTCTTCCCATCCGGCAATGAGGTCAGTGACCAGCGTTTACCCCAGCAGCAAACTTGCCCCAGCTTCCCCAGCGCGGATCCCCCAGCCCTGCAGTGCTGCCCATGAAGGGTCCTGCTTCGCTGAGCGCCCGCGGCACGGCTACGCCCCCGAGCCCAGGCATCCCCAAATCGTGAGTTTATTTATATCCCCGCCTCCCCATGAGCCTCGCACGCGTTTCACACCGGCCTGCGCAGACAACCCTGTGCTGCGGCATACGAACCACTTCAGCCCACACACGGGATCTTGGAGTCCGGTCAGGACGGCTGAGCCCATCTTGGAGGAGGAGAGCCGGGATGGAGAGCCGGCAAAAGCCCGTCCTTGACTGCGTCTTCACACAGATCCTGGGCATCCATTTCAAAAGGAATAAATAACTSTGTCTTCTCCATTAGCCGTACGATCATGCTGCCTGCCACCCAGCGTGGCAAACACCATCCCGACGCGGCAGAGGTGCGGCACACCCGAAGGTGCTGCGTTCCTTCAGGGCGCCTTTAAATTCACTCAAACGCACTATCGGACCCCAGCGAAGCCACAAAATTAGCTGCGCTGCAACAAGAGGAAGAGCTGCCACAGCACCTTGCGCTTGAAAGACCCTCAGAGAGCTCAGCGTGGCCCGAATCTGCAGAGAGCAAGGCTGGGCGTAGCTTGGTGCTGGTTAGACCGTGCGTTAACAGTGCCGCGGCCCTCCGTAAGCGGAGCTCTTTGCGAGCGCGTCCTCCTGGCGCCCGAGGTCCGCGAGGCGCTCGCCACGCAGGCTCSTTTCTTATCAGCCTCATCGGCGCTCGTCTTCCACCTGCCCCGCGGCGGTGTCACACGAGCCCCGGGGCAGGGCAGCAGAACACGTATTCCTTTACCTGGGCGCAGACATCGAAACCCGCGTGGGTCACAGAGGTGCGAGCGAGCGCTGGGGCTGGGACGTGACGTTACYGTCGGCCATCCCTGGCCTCGCTGGCCGGCTCCCAGCGAGGCTCCAAAGGAGGCCGAGAGCGGTGTGTGGTGAGAGGGGAGAGCTGTATGTGTGCGAACGGCGCCTGGGCGGGGACACACCTCGGCCACCCCCGGGGGGAATGTCACCATTAATTATGTATCCGTTAGATTCAAGCCTATTGTGGATRCTTTGATAAACGATGCTGGAAAACGTGCGTCTGCTGCCAGCGCAGTGCCCGGGTCCTGGGGGCCCCGCGGGGCCTTTCCCAGGAGCCTGAGGCCGGGGGCTGCAAGGCTGCCGCGGCCACGCGGCTCCCCCGCGCCCCGGCGCTGCGGGGCCCGCTCTGAGGGAGCCCCGCGGCCGTTGGGGGAGCGGCCCCGCCCCCGGCGGCGGTTGCTATGGAGACGCCGCGGGGCGGTGACGACGGCGGCGGCGGGGCCAGTGGGGGAGCGGCCCCG
>PTFA01000080.1:3536131-3564458 GCA_003342895.1 Casuarius casuarius | reverse complement strand
GCCCCCGGCCCGGCTGCGGCCGCGGCCGGGGCTGAACCAGGGCCCAGGCGCCGCGAGGGCCAAGGGGCGAAGCCCCGCCACACTCAGCAGCAGGGCTGGGGCCCAACTTTGTGGCCGTGTAGTCTTTGGCGGTGCGTTTGCCCCGGCCTGGCTGGAGTTAACGGTGGGAGCGCGGCTGCGGCCTGGCAAGCGCTGCCGCGATATCGCAAGGGCACGAGCACTTGGCAACAAGAAAATCAGAGAAAAACTGATAAAGAGATGAGGCATCACAGTCCCAGACTAGGACAGCGTGTTTCTGTGCCGTATGCCAGGCTGTCGAGGCACTTCTGGAAGTTCGGGCTAAAAATCCAACGAATTCTGGGGGCTTCGGGGCTCTTCCTACGCAGAAATGTGGATTTGCTTTAATAGGCAGCTTGCAGGGCTTACTGTCCTCTTGCGCTGCTGGGTCAGGTGTCTGCGACGCTTCGGACTGCCCTGCTGCTCTGATAAATGATGCACTGATTGTAGATCCCCTCCTATACCTCTGGTTCAAGCTTCACCTTTTAAAATGCTATAAATATGTATATAAAGTGTTGCAAAACTGCAAAGAATGCATTTAAGAGGGGGTTGCTGAAGGCTGGGATCTAGCACATGAGAAAGAGAAGAGTGGATACAGGTTAATTCCTTTAAAGGGCCAAACAAAGGTATTAATTAAGGCAGAAATGATTTTTTTTTTCTTCCAATAATGCAGCAAATGCCCAAAGCAGGTGAAAAGCCAGGGTAGGGCAATGCGATTGCTTTCCGTATAACCAGGGTTATCATTTTTGGAACTGAGGATAACGAATTGCCTGGGGCCAGAAGGACCCTAAACTTCAGCTCTGCCTCCTATTTTAAAGTTGAACTAGTTTCTTTGAAGCTACTAGAGTAAAAGCAGAACCACATCTGCAAAAAGCCTGAACTTTGTGTTGGGATAAGTAACTTTTTCTTACGGAAGCTGTGTTTTTAGCTGCTAAAAGGGAGTTTATAATTAAGGCTATTAACTCTGAATGGGAGCTCTTCCCTGGAATGTTCTGATGTCTGCCATTAGTCATACGGCCTACGGTTGGATCTGCTCTGATTTTACAAACCCTTGTGTACAGGTATCAAAACTGAGTCTGCTGAATAAGTCTGCTTATTTCCTTAATCTCTTCCATAGCTAGAATTTTACCAGGCAAGAGATAAATTCCCCCAAGTTTTCATACTTGTGGTTTTTTGGTTTTTTTTTTAACCTCTTGCACAGTTTCTCCCATGTTGCAAAGGTGCAAAAGACCATTTATTTCAGCTGTGAACACAGGGATCAGGCTGCTGCTTAACAAAAAGGGGAGGAAGGGTTGTTGGAGTTCCTAGGCATCCTTATTGCTTCACTGCCACGCTGTTGCATGCACGTGGATCGTGGTAGTGCYGATGCTGCCGAAATGCTGGAGAATTGAAGGAAAACCCCAGCAACCTCGTCTTCCCTGCCCTTTGGGTGGCTGTCGTGCAGGAGTTCTCGCTGCTGGTCTGCATGGGTGCGGGGTGGCGGGGGGCATGCAGCGTGCAGCATGAACCATGCGATACGCAGCCGGTCACTCGCAGCACGAAAGGGCCGACGTGCAAGGCAAGCGTGAAGCGTGCAAGGTGCAACCTGCAGCGTGGGAGCTGCAACATGCAGCGTGAAAGACACCATGCAACGCACAATCTGCAGCGTGGGAGCTGCAACATGCAGCGTGAAACACGCACCATGCAACGCGCAACCTGCAGCATGCAACCTGCAGCGTGCAACATGCAGCGTGCAACTGCGTGCCCCGCTTGGCGCACGCGCCCGCCGGTGCGATGCGACGCGGAGGAGGAAGAGGAGGAGGAAGAGGAGGAAGAAGGAGGAGGCGGCGGCGGAGCGGGGCCTGGCCGTCCGCTCCGCCGCGATGGACAGCTCGGGCAAGGAGCGGGAGGCCGTGCAGCTCATGGCGGAGGCCGAGAAGCGGGTCAAGGGCTCGCACTCCTTCCTGCGGGGGCTCTTCGGGTGAGCGGCTGCGTGAAAAGGGGGGGGGTGCAAATAGGGGGGGCTGCAAAGAGGCGGTTGCAAAAGCGGTGTGGAGGGTGTGCAAAGGGGGGCGTGCAAGGGGGATGCAAAGGGGATTTGCAAAGGGGGATGATGGTGCATAAAGGGGGGGCTTGCAAAGGGATGCATGGTGTGCAGAGGGGGAGGGTTGCAGAAGGGGGCTGGGCAAAGGGGATGCGCAGGGGTGCAGAGGGGGGTGCACAGCGCAAAAGGGGGGCCTGCAAGGGGGGACGCGCAGTGTGCAAAGGGGGGGTTGCAAAGGGGGATGCACAGTGCATACAGGGGTGGCTTGCAAAGGGGGATGCATGGTGTGCAAAGGGGGGATGTGCAGGGGTGCAAAGGGGTTGCGCAGAATACAAAGAGGGGTGCGAAAAGAGGGGTGCACGGTGTGCAGAGGGGAGGGTTGCAGAAGCGGGGGACRGTGTGCACAGCAGGCACCAGGCAGGGTCAGAGCCGGGCCTGCACATGGGGTGCCCTGGGCAGGTAACCCCGAGCGGCCAGGAATTTTTTTTTTAAATATATATTATTTTTTGATTGGGGGGGGGGACAAATCTAAAAAGCAAAAGCATTTCTTGGAAGATGCAGCAGGATTTTGGGGTGCATTTGCAGGGTGCRAGCTGTCAAAGCCTCACCTGGATGCATTGCCAGCGGGGTTTCTGGTTTCTTCTTTCCAGTTTTTGGTCTGGGACTTTTTTCCCCTCTTATTTGCTTTGCTGATTTATTCAAAGGCATATATTAATTTAAACTCAGCATTCGGCCAATGTGCAAGCTAAATTTGTAGGGCTTATGGTTTGTGTTGATGAAGGTCTATTTTTATGTGCAGTGGGATTCTCCCCCCCCCCCCATATCTGTTTTGATTTCTTTAGTCAAGCTGAGCTTTGGGGATTAAAGGTGATGTTGTAGGTRTGTAAACACTTACTGCTTGTGCATGTTTGAAGCAATTCCTGGATTGCACGAGTCAGGGGGGCCAGTGTAGCAAAGTGATGCCAAGGGTGATGTTGGAAGTCTCTTCTCCGGCAGGCTTTTTGCAGTTCGGGWGGTTTTTGGAACAGGCTTGCAGTTTTAAAGATTATTTTCTGTCTAGCAGTGCTGTTTTGCTTCTGTATTTTTGGCAAGAGGCCCTGTCGCAGCTTCCTCGGTCCGAGGCTTTGTCCCTGCAGCTCCCAGTGCCAAACCATTGCTTTAAAGCGTGATTTGGGGCCCAGGAACCTCAAAGTGCTGTTTTTCAGCGAGAGGGASTATTACTCACCTTGCAGTTGTGTCAACCCTTCAGGTTTCATTCTCATTTCCATGAATCTTTCCTCCCTGTCCATTTGTAGCATTRGGCATGGTTTTCTGCTGAATAATTCCCGGTCCCTACGGGATAGCGAGAAAGGGACCAGCGTCCTCGGCCTGTTGGGGCTGGTGCCAGCCTGGAGCAACAGTGGGGGCATGGCGGGATCGAGGTGTTTTTAAGAACRGAGGCATTATTGCAATAAATGTTTTGTCACGTTTTGCGGTCTGATGGACCRACGGATGCAGAGGTGGAATTGCAGAATGTATTGGAGCAACGTTGAGCTTGTGAAATCTGCAGAAATCATGCAATGCAAGATAACTTGCTGTTTTATTGGGCAGCTCTGGGAAATAGCACCAAAAGAGCGGTTTCTTGCTCCACAGGCACTTTTGCTTTCCTCTTTTAGAGTTCAGGGTTTCTGCTCTGGATCTGCTCCTGGAGCAACTAGTGCTGGAGGCAAAGGGGGAAACCGGCCTCAGTGGTGCGAATGCTCCTGGCAGTGGCTCGGGCTTGAGCAATTTTGGTTTGCAAAAATGCCTGGAGACTTGACTTTTCTAAAGAAACAAGCCTCTAAAATCATGGTTTGGGGACTTTGTTTTAAAAGCAGAATTGGCTTTATTTTTGTTTTTGTTTTTTTAAGAAAAGTGTGTTAAGGAGGGGGTGGACGTGGCTGGAGTTGCGTTGTTAGGTTGTGCTTGTGCGGATTTTTTTTGATGCTTTTGATGTATCTTGGTAACAGCCTGGCAAAATCTAATGCCCACAACCTAGGAAGCAGAATTTTAAAGAGCCAGATTTAAAAATAAATTCCTTCTGAGTCTCGCYGAGATTAATCATGCAGGGCATGTGCGAGATCGTAATCCTCGCGGCCAGTTTTCCTAAAGCCCTTGGAGTGAACCAGCAGATTTCCAGAGGCAAATTTCTAATTTTCTTTTGCTGAAAATAGATTCCAAAAAAAACCCCCTAAACAAGATTTCTTATTTAGACAGCAGAAAAATGCCCACTCTCCTCTCCTTGTTCCCTTTTGCACATCACCTGCAAAAGCAATTGGATTCTGACAGAAAGCCAAGAAAGAAAATAAACCCTAAAAAGGTTGTTATCTTACCGCTACCTAAATTAAATTGCTGCTTTCTACTCTTTTGCTTGCTTTATAATCTGTTTGCAGAACAAATCAGGCATTTTGGCTGCTTGGTTTTTATTCTGCATAACTGGCACATCTAATAGGAATAAATTATTGCTGGAGAGCAGCTGGAAAAGACCTACCTGGACCTGGCTTAATAAAAGATAACTTAAATGCTATTCTTACTTAACGGAAAGTAGTTACAGGGTATAAAGGTCCCATCTCACGTGCCGAGAAAAGCGGATTTTGGCTTCTCCCCGAGGCCATCTGGAAGTAGCGTGTTGTCCGGCGGGACTCCGAGGGTTGGGAGCAGACCAGCCTGGCTGCCAGGTGATCTTCCCGTGTGGGTGTGCAAAAACCGATAGCTTTCACTGTTTAAAAAATAACACCRCGCAAAAAACGTTTGCATCTGTAGCGCAGTAATATTGATTATTTTTTCCTGAAGAGCTTCATTTGCTTGCGTAAGTGCTTTTTTTTGAGACTAAAAGGTTGGAAAACATCTCATTTTGCAGGGTTTAGCATTATCTATTGTCCCTTTGTGGGGCTTTAGTTCATGCAAAAAGCAGTTTTTAAGGGCAAAAATAGTCAGTCTTGAGAAACTGTGTATTTCGAAAGAAAATGCAATCATGTATAAGAAGAGCTGAAAGAAGCAAAAAAAAAGACAGTAACAARTATTTTCATCTTCCATTTGTCAGCCAGCCAGTCTGGCTTTTTCATGGACTTTTTGTTAAAGAAGACAGAAACTAACTTTGAGGAGTAAGTGCCCGAGGAAATATTTAACAGCAAATATTCGAATTCTCTTTTAAGATAAATTATATTCTCATCATTAATCATGCAATCCAGGAAGCTGAATTAGATTACTCTAATTCATCAATCAGAATATTTTGAGTTGTTCTTTCCTTTGTGTTCCTTACTGGAAAATATGGTCAGAACTGAAAACCAAATGTCGTGTTGAAGTTTGGTTTGATAACATAAATTTACTCGATGAGAGAGTGTGTGTGTGTTCATTACGCTGGTAGTGAAGTGTATAGCATCTTTTAATTTTTGTTTTATTTTACATTCTCTGAACAGTGTTGTAGTTATTGTCACATACTAGACTCTCTGTTTTTGCAGGTATTTTGCAAAGTGTCTGATTGCTCTCAAACTCGGTTAAATTCCTTATCTCGACACCACCGGAGTAAGGAGGAATTTGAACCGTGCTGGGTGAAACTCTTCTTGCATAAAGGTTTTGCGCAAAATTGTGAGTCGCAAGGGAGTCTGTGATGCAGCCTGTCACTGGGGCAGACCGTTTCATGAAGRACCTGCTGGTGAACCTCCTATTTCAACTCTCTGGTGCCGCAGAAAGGAAAAAAAGATCCTTTTGTCTTGAGATCATCCGGCTGTAACCATCTAGACAACTGTGGCAAACGATGCATCGGTTTTGGCCTGGGCTCAGATGAGAAGTAGATGCAGGGAAGGATGCCAAGGAGGTGGTATACCAGAGTTTGAGTGTTGCTCCCAACTTGGACACTTAAGAGTTTTGCGCATTGAAAATGCTTTTATCAGCACAACAAAACACCCATCTCTGCTGCTGTGACATGAGTGTTTGTGGTGTGAGGGATAGCTCACAGGACTCAACAACCTTGAAGATTTTACTCATTTAGTTTTGGAAATGCAGGCCTTGGGTCCACATGCATAATTCCCTCTTAAACCAGGTTAAATCTGGAAGCCCAGACACTTGGCTTTCAAGCCTCCACACCAGTGGTTTCTTAAGCTTCGCTTTCTCTCAGAGTTGAAAGGGATCATGTCTTGCTTGTAATGCTTCCTCAGATCCTCGCTGCACAGAGGAGTACCAGACATAGCACTTCTTTAACCCACCGTTTTATTTAGGTGTAGGAGAGGTGCAATTCAGGAGCAAATCTGCATCTGGACTGTAGCTTGCTGCAGAAAGAAAAAGGTAGAAAATTCTTCTGAACTMTTGATTTCTTCCTCTTAGGACATGTGCTAGTGCTTCACCTGCTGGCTTTGTGTTTTGTCCTGGGAGGAWCCCGTGCATCTTGGAGTTGAAACCGATGCTCTTTGGGTGGCTTAATTTCATCTTTCCTTGAGAGTACAGTGCTTTCTCCTTTTTTATGTGAGCTTTTTTCTTTCCTCCCCCTTCCTCTATTCCTTCTCTTCATCACCCTGAAGTCAAGAAGATAAGCCCTTCCAGGGTGTTGGAGAAAAACAGCAGTAGTCTCTGTTTAGGAGACAAATAAAATGCAGTGCAAGGTRAGCAGTGAGATGGAGGATGTTTCCCATGGGAAAACTATCAATAATCYCCCTCTTCTGCATGATGCTAAAGCAACTTCTGAATGTGGAAAGGAGCACAGACTGTCCTGCTGCTTGGGGTTATTAGATCCCAGATGCAGGACTTTGCATTTTCCTTTGTGAAAACTCATGAGGTTCATGCCTGCCCRTTTTTGAAGCTTGTTGRGGTCCCTCTGAATAGCAGCTCTGCCCTCCAGTGGGTCAACCGCTGCCCCCAGTTTGATACCATTTGCTGGGAACTCGCTCCTTCCCATCACCCAGCTCATTAATAAAGATGTTAAACARTATTGGCCCTGAGGGATGCCACTGGTTGGACTTTGTGCTGCTGATCACTGTTTTAAGCCTGATGGTCCAGCTGATTTTCCGCCCACATTATTATCCACTTGTCCAGTCCATATCTCTCCAATTTGGCCATAAGGACACAACAGGATACCACGTCAAAGGCCTTGCTGAAATCAAGCTATACAACATCCACTGCTCTCCCTATAGCTACACAGCCYGYRGCCTYGTTGTAAAAGGCAGTCGGGTTGGTCGGATGTGATTATTTGCTCCCAGTCACCTTCTTGTTCAAGTGGCTGGAAAGGGCTTTCTAGATGATTTACTCCACAATCTTCCCATGGACTGAGGTTAGGTTGAGCAGCTTGTAGCTTCCCAAACCCTCCTTCTTGGCTTTCTTGCTTGAAGATAGGTGTGATGTCTGCCTTTTTCCAGTCCTGATGAACTTCCCCTGATTGCCGTGACCTTTCAAAGCTGATAGAGAGCAGCCTTGCTGTGATGCTGGCCACCAGCTTCAGTGCCCCAGGATGCATCCTCTGTGGGTCCGATGGACTTGTGTATGATCAAAGGATGTAGATGCTCCCTATCTCTATTTTTCCCTAGYGTGGGTGATGTAAAGCTCCCACAAATGTTGCTAGTTGGACTGGGGACCTGGGGGGCACAAGGACAGCCATTACCAGTGGAAAATGGGCAAAAATGCACTAACTCCCTTGGTCTTTTCTTCATCCTTTGTCACCTGGTGCCCGGCCCCACTGAGCAGCTGCAGATATGGGTCCCTTTGCCCCCAGAGCAGTCTCCYCTGGCCTTCTGCCAAGCAGATCCCTGAATGAGCCTAGCTCTGCTCTCCTGCAGTGCAGGATTGCTGTTTTGCTGTCTCCTCCTCCACCTTCATGTCTTCAACCAGATCTTCTCTGCTTGTGAGGTTGGGCGCAGCAGAGCATCTCCCCTGCTCAGCTCGTCAGTGGGCCGCATCARGTCCTCAGCACCCTCCAAGGGTCTCCTTGATTGCTTGTGCCACCATGGCCTTTCCAGCATGAAGTCCATCTACCTCCTCCCTTTGCACAGGCGGTGTGCGTATGGCAGACACCCACCACGTCACCATCATCATGGTTGACTCTTTATAGCGCTTAATGAGCAGACACAGACAAGAGCTTGGTGCGGCAGGTTTGTCGGAGAGCGGTCCCGACCTACAGTCAAAGTGCATTCCTCGTAAAACAGATTTAAGGGGAGCTGGCGTTGGGATCAACAAGAAGGACATTCCTGATATGCTTRGTACAAGCCTGCGTCTCCCACGTGCATGGCTGCAGACAAGAAGCATTCAGCTCAATCGTGYTGTGAGACACATAAGAAGTAACGTTTGGGGACCTGCAGAGAAGAGCTGTGACAGGTCTTGAACATATCTGTGACCCCCAGGGCTTTCCAGCTGGAAGCTAAATTGGRCTAGTACACAGATGAGTGAAGCAATGGGGTTTTTTTAGGTAAAAACAAATTTCCTGATGTCTCAGACGTCATTTKCAGTAAACGTTGGAAATTTTACTAGAGTAAAAATTGGGGGTTGTATGTCTCCGCTGTCAGCCAGGAAATGTTTGTGGTGTATTGAGTACGYGCACTCCTCCTGCCACAGCCCCAGCGTTACTACTGTTGTATCGGAGCCTCTCAGCATTGTTAATGGATTTATCCGTACAGTAATCTTGCGTGGGAGAGCAGCCGGCTCTGCTCACGCTTTGCAGATGAGGGACCTGAATCAAAGAGTAGATTGTGATTTGCACAAGACTCCAAACTCTTCAGGGATGGACAAAACTCATAGGCTGCCATTTCAGCACTGGGTTTCCGTCTGCTTTTCTGCCCCTGCTTTATGGAATGATTAAAAAAAAAAAAAAGCTGCTTCTCTCTAGAAAAGACTTGATTTTTCTAGTTTTTGTCACCTTTCACCAGCTTGTTGTTTGTGCCATGACATGGGAGACCTAGTCAAGTGTTAAGTGAACTTCTCTCTGCTTCCCTGATTTTTCTGACTTTAAAACCTGCCTATGCACCATGCAAGGCAGTTAAGAAGTCCAGTTGTTTCCCACACTTCTGCTATACTGCTTTCTAGAGGACTGGAAATCCTTCCCCAWTTTAGGATATGGGCCCTGCACTTTGCTTTCACAGATGGTTCAGCCCAGAGCATGTTGCTGGACAGATGCAGCCCTGCCCTCACCACCCTTGGAGCACTTCTTTATGTGTATAGATAGATAGATATCTCCATTTAGGTAGCCCCATGGCAATCTGGACTGGAAACTGGCATCCAGAGTATTTTAAAAATATTCAAAAATTCGATAACGTTCTATCTGAAGTTTTTCTTCCCTCTCTTCCTCTGTTTGCTGCAGCAGTAGCAATGCTGGTGGCACAGAGGCAGTTGGAGAAGACACGGGAGCTGCCGGCAGCCAGACGGCTCTTGCCTCAGCTTCTCCTGCTCTTCTCAGCCAGCCCTCCAGCACTGGCTTTGCARACTGTGGACCTTGCATGGTCTTCTCGGTTGGTTTTCCAGAACGTGGTGGGAGAAGATTCAGTGTGAGCCCTGCATGAACCAGTATATTTTATAAGAAGTCAATTTGCTTAGAAAGGATCTTGTAAAGATGAGGGTCTCCTGAGACACCAGTGTGGCTGAGCTACCTAATATTTGGTTTTCCTCTCTCTGAAAAATATAATGCTTGCGTTGTATCTTCTGGGCCTTGCTCTGTGTATTGGGATTATACTTGTTTAAGGAGAAGAAAGCGATGGGAGCCTTGCGTGAGGCACAGCTGGGATGATGGTGAACAACTGTTGATGTAGTGAAGTGCAGAGGGGCCAGGTCACCAGAGCTAATAGGCTTCCAAACCTTATTTTAACTTCTGGCCCATGTTTTAATAGCTGTATTTCATTGCAGCACAGCATATTTGGCTTTCTCACTCTCTTTCAGGGGAAATACCAGGGTAGAGGAAGCCTGTGAAATGTAYACCAGAGCTGCAAACATGTTCAAGATAGCCAAAAACTGGAGCGGTAAGTACAGACACAGCGTGTTTGTCAGGGAGAAGGGCTGGAGCACTTTTCACGCTGGGGTCACCTGGAGCGGCATGGTGCAAAGTATCAAAGTGGGGTTTTAGTTCATAGGCTCTTTCCATGGGAGTGGTTCCTACAGCAATGCCATTTCTATTTCTGGGAGTGGAGGCCTTAGCTGCACTTTTTGCAAGTCTTCCTCTGAACACGTGTGTTGGTTTCCAAACTTGTGTGTGGATGAACACTGCGGTTCAACAGAACTGGAGCACAGCATCATTTACCGTCGAGTTCAGGAATTACAAATTGGGCAGGAGGAATTAGCATCCTGACCTTGACTTCTTTGTGCACAGGTTGCGTCTGCTGCTACATGCTCTTCTAAGCTGTGTTGTTACTCATGCAGCTCCTTCTCTAAAATTCCCTGTCATAAAGGGAGTGAAATCCGGTGGGCTTCAGGATCCAAAGGATTCCCCTTTCCTGGTCCACTAGATGCAAGGCTGCTGTGGTCTCCCACTGCTAGGTTCAGCCACTGGCGAGGATGAATGCCTGTTTCCAAGGATGAGCATGTATTCCCATGTTCATGCCCTTGTGCTCTGTACGGATGGGGTCGACCTCCAGCGGATTGACACGGAGAGCAGTGACATGACTGGCACCACTTGCACACAAACAGCACTTGCAAAAACAGGATTGCAGATGGCCTGTTCCTCCTCTTACTGAATGATGCAGCTCTGAGCTTGCTGGCTCATGCACGCTCTCCTACGGGTCACTGCAGGAGCTGGCCCCAACTTCTGGTCCCAGAGGATGGTGCTGTCGGTATTTCTGTCGGCTTCTCACGCTGATCTGTCATGTCCTGTTGTTTCTCATGTTGTATCTGGTGGCCGAACCTCAGGTTGGGGCCAGTTTTCTGCCCGGGTACCTGCATGGTGTGAAATCAGGGTACCTGTGCTGAGCAGCAGGTTTTTGCACCAAGATACAGGGCAAGTGCAGGTACTTCTGCAAACAGACACAGACTTGGATCTGTTTGGGGAGCTGATGCAAATGTCTTGTCATCGTACTGTAATTCTGCTTGCTCAATGGGACTGGAGAGGTAAATCCTGTCCGTCTTTTTTTCCCAGCTGCGGGGAATGCGTTTTGCCAGGCAGCCAAACTTCACATGCAGCTGCAGAGCAAACATGATTCGGCCACCAGCTTTGTGGACGCCGGGAACGCTTACAAAAAAGCAGATCCGCAAGGTAAGGCAAATGAAATCCTGGGCTATTTCATGCAAATCTTAGTTGTGGAGTGGCTGGTACACTGAGGTTTTCTTTAGTCAACTGCTTTGTGTGGTTAAAGGTCTTCAGTGTGGACTACTGCAAAGCCTTAAGCATAGCCTTGGCTTCTACTTTTCAGGCAAGATATGTGCTTAAATGTAATATTACCTGCGGAGTGTGACCGAGCAGGGAACACCTTATCATGGTTGTATAAGTCTGATAGAAATTCTGTGAATTAATGACATATTTCCTTGGGACAGAGCTGCAGGTCTGCTAGGTGAATCCTCGCGGTTTGTAGAGAGATTACCTGTAATTGCCGCACACTGCATACTCCTGCCACAAAATATAAGGGATCTATAGCTGTTAGTACTGTACTAGCAGTAATATACATCATGTTGCCAGTTGTACCTGGAAGGTGGTCTATAGTCCTGTCCTTGGGTAATGTCTCAGSAGCATTACAACTGCATTCGTTGCTTTGGAACAAGATGTGATTTTAAGTGGCCGTTTGATTATGTATTTCTTTTTTTAAATGAACGTACTTTGTATATGAGATTTTAAAAGGTTGAGGTGAGATCCTAAATGATGTTGCTGAAGAGAGCTCTGAAGACACTTGCTCAGGACTGACACCACTGTTTTATAACTCTAAAATAACTATAACTCACAGCAGTGCTGTGTATTTACTAGATTAGTATTTTGAAGTTTTTTCCATTTGAGCATGCAGCCTGAGAGACTTGGAGTACCACTCAGCGGTATTCTGCCCATCCTCATTTTTGACAGTCATTTTGATGTCAGAATTGTTGCCTGCACTGCAAGGCAGGCTGTCAGCGAGATGCAGATATCTAAATCTGGTCTGGGTCGGGGGAATCATGATTAGATTTGCAAATGCAAAACCACTGTTGACATTGCGTGTCCCCGTGCATGGRTGTGAGAATATGTGCCTGTCGTCCCAGGCATACGTCTGTACAGGAGTAGATATTTAAGGAGCTGATTTGTAGTCTGCYGAACGACAGTATTACCACGATCTGATGAACGATTTTTGCGGGGGTTGTTCTGAAATTCAAGGTGTCTGATGTGCTGGCTGACCTTGTGTTGTTTTTCCCGACTGCTCACGCTGCAGAGGCCATCAACTGCTTAAATGCAGCTATTGATATCTACACTGACATGGTAAGAAGCCAYGCTGGCTGGGTAGCTTGTGGACCGATACGTGGTTAATTGTGTGACTGTAAGAGATTTAGCTATCGCATTTACCCTGATGCTTTGTAGATGTTGTATGTGCCAGACTGAGAGGGAAACTCCCATCTCATTTATAATCTCTTTTATTTTCTAGGGGCGATTCACTATTGCTGCCAAGCATCACATCACCATTGCGGAGATTTATGAGGCCGAGCTGGTAGATATTGAGAAGGTAAAGATGATAATGACTGACTRTGTTGTTATTGCTATGTTGCATTTCCTTCCCTAGCCAGAACACCGAGATCAGTTTGGTTGACAAAATTCGTCTTTCATCCAACACTAGGCTTCCTTATGTGGGTATAAGTCACTGAAATTAGAGTTACTCTTAGAGCAGTCTCAGTGAAGCATTGACCATCAGCAGTCTTTCCAGTTGTCCATGTTTAATCTAATTATTTGACAAATAACTACCAAAGTCAACAGCAGCAAGTTTGGTGCTTGCATTATGGTTCAGAGTGACGGAGCTAACAGGTTGGAACAGAAAAGGAGATTTTTCTCTCTCCCCACTGCAAGGGTATCCTGATTATTTGCAAGTTAGTTATCTGCAAGAGAGTGATGGTGAAGCTCCTGCATAACTTTCTTGCCTGTGAGATAGCCCTGCTCCAGAAAATACTACATGGAGGAGGCTGCAGGGGTCTAGGATTGACTTCTGCTGCCATTACACATCCTAACATGCTTTTTGCAAGGACTGAGCGGTTTAGAGCTGTCGCTCTGGAAAGGTGCCTTTGGGCATGGATTTCACCCTAAGGAAACCGGCAAGGCTGGGTTTGGAGACAGCTGCAAAGTGCTGCTGCCCAGCAGAGCGTGGTCCCCAGCGGATACCTGTCCGTGCCCTGCCAACAGAGATTTTGAAATATGCTCAGCAGACCTGAAGTTTAGTATTGTGTCTCAGGGTGGGGAAATTGGAATTGGTATTGGAAARGTGGCAGCCTCTTGTCACTGTAACCAATACTTGTTACAGGGAACATGCAACTCAATTTCTGAACAGAAAAACATTAAATACAGAGCAGGTCAACTAGTAACAAATCTTGTACTGGTTGAGGTTTGCTGAATGCAAATTTATTGTTTCTAGATACTATTTTCTAGAGATTCATTTGCCTTATCAGTTCTACTTCATCAGATCCTGTCTGTCTGTATTAACAATTGCAGCATTAACTGTCCATGTGCAGTCCTGCTTAAATCAAGCATTACGTCAGGACAGGTCTTGTAATAAAAAGTTTATCATATCGTGGCAAAATGGTTGAAGATGTTGCATTGTGCTTATGAACATTTTTAGTAGTTACCTGGAAAAATAGTATCTCACCTTTATTACACATGCACTGGCATTTGGGGTTTTTACCAAGTTCACAGTAGAATTTTAAAGGATGGCRTGACGTTTTGAGTTCGCTGGAGGCCAGTGATGTTGCCTCACTTCCCGAGAAATGCCGCAGGGTGCTACAGTCTCCTTCCACCTGCAGAGCAAAAGAGCTTTTGTAAATGTGGTCACTTTGTGCTCATCTAACCAAAAATGTTACTTCAGAAGCTGTATTAATGTTTTTTGTCCCCCAGGCAATYGCACACTATGAGCAGGCTGCAGACTATTACAAGGGGGAAGAATCCAACAGGCAAGTTGTCTTTGCAAAATAATTACTTTCAACAAGGAAGGGTTAGAAATGCGGATTTCTCCTAAATTGCACCCTGCCCCTCCCCAAACTCCCAGGCTCTTCTGAGATGTCCTTTGATAGGAGGCCCAAAGCCTCCATAAATATTTTAGCTTTAGCAGCTTCGGTACCGTAGGGTCCATGTGGCTTCGTGCAATCTGAGTTTCTAAAGAAAGCCTTTTAGATTCACGTCTAAGGCTCTTGTCCCTCCAAACAGGCTTGGCTTGTTTTGGATGTCCATTCTGGACACACAGAACGCATGGAA
This sequence comes from Casuarius casuarius, assembly GCA_003342895.1. Taxonomy (NCBI): domain Eukaryota; kingdom Metazoa; phylum Chordata; class Aves; order Casuariiformes; family Casuariidae; genus Casuarius; species Casuarius casuarius. The sequence continues at coordinate 3,550,050 of PTFA01000080.1, read as the reverse complement.
GGATTGGAAGGTCCATGCCCAGCTAAAAGTCTTCCTGCACTTCCATGCGGTTTTAATTTTGACCATTAAAAGAAAGTTGTCCTGCTGTGCAGCTTTGATATACACTAAGTAGTGGAGGTAGTGCTTGGAGATACCGGGGCACAGATCCCCCCTCCTGCCCCTGGTATCTAGGATGCTACTACTTACTTACTTTAATTGTATTGACTGCAGTTCAGCCAACAAGTGTCTGCTGAAGGTTGCTGCTTATGCYGCTCAGCTGGAGCAGTACCAGAAGGCCATCGAGATTTATGAGCAGGTTAGTGTGAATTCATCTCTTGCACTGGCATCAGCAATGGGGTTAAAATATTAGGGCAATCTCGGCGGTGGAGGATGGAATGAGCTTTCCACTATTAGACTGAGTTTTGTCTGTTCCCTGCAGCCGAGCCCTTAAGGGCTTGCCTATATGTTAAATTTTGGGTCTYGCCAAGGGTGGAAGGTTTTTTTGTTTAAATGATGCTGCAAACTGGATGAGAGATGCAAATTAGGAAAAACGCTGATCTGAAGCCAAAAATTCATCGAAAATGAAAAGCAGGTCAGTATGCTGCTTTTTCAGGGCCTGGAAGCTTCAAATCTTGCATATTTTGGAGTTGATTATGCCTTTAAAAGCAGCAGCTTGCTTCTCTGCTTTGAATAATTGTTTAACTTAAGCTTTCCCCCCCCACCCCCGAATCCCTGTTACTATACTTCTGCACTCCTCCTGCATCCCTGCAGAGATGCTGAACCTTTGTTTATTGACATGGCACTCCTGAACTGATGCAGTGCCTGACACCAGGCCCTTGAGCAGACAAGCTGCATGGGGACTTTTTCCTTCACTTTGGATTAGTCAAAAATCCGTCTAGCTTCTCAATAGCTTTTTTTAAAGATACTGGCAATTTTTTCACAGTCTTTCTTTGCAGACAGCTGTGTGGCGTCACATGTGATTTGAATCAGCTGTTGTCTTCTTAATTCAGTTCTTAACAATGTAATTTTCTTTAATAATGATATGTCTAGGTTGGAACAAATACTATGGATAATCCTTTGCTCAAGTATAGCGCGAAAGAGTATTTCTTCAAAGCTGCCCTGTGCCACTTCATCGTGGATGAACTGAACGCTAAGGTTAGTGGTTATCCCGAACTTCTTGCAGCCGTGTTGCCTTCGCAAGAACGATGTTCCTGCGGGCACAGGAACTTGCAATTCAATCTGTTGCATGGGTTGAAACTTTTCTTTCCACATATATGTTRTTTTTCCCCAAAAGTGTGGGAAGGGAGGGGGCTCTGCCCACATGTGGCTGGGAAAGCGCCGTGCTGCTTTTCCGGGAGAGCAGTCGGAGCGCCGTTGGCGGGCGCCTGGCAGGGCCCAGAGCTGTTATGGCTGTGAGTGCCTGGGCACAGATTTAAGGGCTATAATGGCTAAAACAACGTTAAACTCTGCAAAGCAAGTGGAATTAAGAGCAAGCTGCAGCGATTCCGAGGCAGGAGGTTCACGACACTTGTTAAGGACACTCCTTTGGASCACCCAGCTTTGAAGACTGGTGTCAGAAGCCGGGAGTTTTCCTTCTTTCTGCTCTGTCCTCAGTCCCTACCTGCTTCTGCTGCTTTGCTCTTGCCCGCTCGAGGCCTCAAGTCAGAGCCGACTCCAGGCGGCCAAGCTCTGAGCTTGTGTCTGCGTGTCCTTGTGCTCTTGGGTTTACTGGGAATATTTTCTCAAGCTCTCTATGCTGTTTTAGGACTAGGTGACTGGAACTGAAATAAAGAACTGAAATAAAAAGCAGCTATTTGTATGTGAAATGAACTCAAGGGTTAGCTTCTCTCTTTCAGCTGGCGCTCGAGAAATACGAAGAAATGTTCCCAGCGTTCACAGATTCAAGGGAGTGCAAGCTATTAAAAGTAAGTAAAACCACTATTAAAATAATGCCGTCGTGTTTGAAAATGAATACCGCCTTCTCCCTTGGCACCTTTTMACCTTGCTGGGGGTTGGTCTTATGGTCAAACCTTGTAGAAGACATCAAGCTCAATTTGCGTGGGATTTATACTACGCTTGTGGAAGCAGCTGCTGGAGAAGGAAGGTTTTTCTAGCTAACTTTTAAAACCTGATCTTGTGTTCACGGGGAGGTGGGTTGCAGAGGGACCCAGGCGGTGGCTGCTGAGCACCACGGGGYCCCCGGGGAGGGGAGACCCGAGGGAGGCACCCATGGACCTGCCAGGCAGGAGCGTCCAGCAATGCAATATTTAAYGGAAGCAAAAGTGCATGCTGACTTCTAACTTGGTGTGGTGTTGTGCCAGAAACTGCTGGAAGCCCACGAGGAGCAAAACTGCGAGGCCTACACTGAGGCGGTAAGTAGTCTGATGCTTGCTAAAGGTGCATTTGTGGCTGCCTGCTCCTGGGGCGGTCTGAAATAGCTTTGTTCCTTTTATCTGTTTTTTTCTGCGTGTGGGTAACCTGTTGCATGAGCTGTATTGGAGCACTGCTGCATCGCTCGGTGCTGCGGCGGGGTCCAGTTCTTGCAGCGACACCCTTTGACACTAATTCACAGAAAAATGTGGGTGGGCAGGGAGCTCTGGAGGTCCAACCCCCCCAAAAGCAGGGCCAGCTCCATCAGGTCACTCAGTAAATTCACCTCCTGCCATTCACAGGGTTTGCACCAGCCCCTAGCAGTGTATTTAAAACTCTGTGTGTATACAGTAGATTACTTTTACCTTTTTTTTCCCTAACAGGTTAAAGAGTTTGATTCGATATCACGTTTGGATCAGTGGCTTACGACCATGCTGCTTCGCATCAAAAAGTCCATTCAAGGCGAAGGGGATGGGGACCTGAAGTGAATCATTTGTGGTATATGTGGCATGCAGCCTAAATAACCCGTTCTTGTGTTACAGCCAGGGACCGTTACGGAATAGGTGATAAAATATCTCGCTTAATTTTGTTGCTTATGAATCAAATGCCTCGTGTGTTTCTTTAGTGTCCTGCTCTTTGTCGTGACAACGTGGGTAGGTGAGAAACGATGCTCTGGGTATGTCTGGCAGATCTTTCTAAGGTTAAAGAAACACTTCTGGCAGATTTCTTTTTTTTTTTTTTTGGTGAGCCCAACTGTGCACTTCTGACTGCTTTTCTTCTGCTGTTTTGCCTTCTGAGGTTATGTAAATATTTTTGTCCCTGCCCGTACAGTACAAATAATTGCTTCTGATCTATTGCTACCTTGTGACTGTTTTATGTTTTTAAATGGGCCTCTGTCAGATGAGCTTGGATCTTGGTTTTTTTAACGATAGAGCTTTTTTAATGGTGCTTGTGAAAGGCTTTGTGACTCTGACGTACAGTATGCATGTGTGTGTATACATACTATACAGATACATGTGTGCCCATATCAATGCAGACTACAGAATGACCTAGGTTGGAAAACRTTTCTAATTCAGAGAGGACAGGACTGCTTAGACTGGTGTCAGCCCTCTGGATAGTCATGAATGGGCCTAGTTAATCCTGTATTTTGTACTTAAGATCTAAATATAAAATGTAAGGGTCTTCTATATTTTCTTGGATCTATTTTTCCACTTATTTTATTTTGTGGTGCACCCCATCCCTCCTATCCCGAGATGACTTGACCCATGTAATAATATATTTTTCTAACTTTTCATTTACCTAAAGTCCTGCTGCTGTCTCGAATACAGCTCTGTTGTGTGTGCTGGGCAAGACTGGTTAGTTTATGATCTTTCTGCTCGTCGCTGTGCCGTGCAAAATTACCGACTGAGACTTGATATGATCCAGGGACTTTCCCTTACCTCTCTGAGTGACGGATTATGCAAAGCCTACTTGGAAAAAGCGTAGACACTCTAAAAAAAATCCCTGTATTCATTACAAAAATGTGTTTTAAAAAGTCTGCAACCCAGGCGTTTTTGTGCAATGCTTAGTTTAAGTAGAGACGATTAAGCTACCTATTTCACGTGTATATATTAAGAGGAACTTATGAGCCTATGCAATTTGTTGGCGGGAGCCAGCGCTTAGTGTTGCTCTAAGATGAAGTAATTTTCAGACGCACTAGGGATGTGCAGAGAATGAAKAAGGGCTTGATTTACGTGACATAAATGCTGCCCTTTTCCATTGCCAAAGCAGCAATATCGTAGTAGCCCCAGGTAGTAACYGCCACAGGTATATAGGGACCGCCGCAGGTGCCACGTGGGTATCAGCTGGCATGCTGGTCTTCAGTTTGTTTTTAATCTAAACACTTATCTGACGTACAACTCGGTACTAACTCGTCAACTCATTGTCCTAAGTGTTTTAGTAGTATTAAAGTGGTGGTGTATCTACCACTTGCTTGCCAAAAAAAAAATCCTTCTGGTATACTCTTAAAAAAAAGTCTTTTTTCCAGACTGCTCTCACTTATTCTCCACGGACTCTATTCTGGGTATCGCACCTTGCAGGAAAGGCCCCACGAGCTTTGCAGCATTTGCAAGGCGAGTGGAGCAAAGCTTTGGAAGATGCTGGCACTTGCAAGCAACTTGGTTCTTCACTTCTCAGATGGCTTTTAAGGCTCCTGTTTGTGACCAACCTCCGACTGCAGCRAAGTTGTCACTTAGGCCACTGCGTTTCGTGTGCGTCTTCCTCACCAGCTTGGCAAAGAAATGTTTTAAGTTATATTTGGCTTGTGGTCCCCGTCTGCCTCCACGCGAGATGCCCTTCACTAGCTCCGTACACAACCGAYGCGAGTGTTTGATGCCATTTGTTCACTTTTCTGGTTGTCAGCGTTGTGCACGGCGGTGGCGAGGCGCGTACGCGGCTGCTGGACCGGGCACCCRAGCCCACTGGGGCGTGCGCCCTGGGGTAATAGCGTTAAAACACAACRTTTTTGTTCTGTATCGGTAGGCTACGGCGTGTCATCCAGCGTCATCTGTGGTCAGTTGTGACGGTTTTGAAGTGATGATCTGCCACTCTGCTGTATTTCCCCCCCACCCCAGTATGAAACTGTGCTATGACAACTTAATGAAATGGCCTTAGCAAGAACATAGTCTATTTTGTGTGAATCTGTGCAGTAATAAAACGGAAATTGTGAACAGTAGTACTCATAAACGTTCTTTTGTGGAAAATGTAAACCGTGCACTAAAGCTAGAGCCGAACAAAAAGCAGCAGGGTTTGCTCGTAAAAGCCAGGATGCACGGCACTTTGTGCTGCATGTTTTGGCTACCTTTTAAGGTAGGAGATTTCCACGGTGAGGATGAAAGCCCCTACGGGAAAGCACCAGGCGGTCATGTTACAGTGACTGTTGTATGAGTAACTCACTTCCGTACGCTCGTGGGGTGCAAAAGCTTCCCAGCCTACAGGTACCCGTGCTCAGAGTTCAAATRTATCTACAGACTCTTTGCGTTGGTCCTTGGGAATAGGGAGCTTCAAMAGTAACATCGGGCTTGAGTAAATATTGCAAATATAACTGCTGGGCTTTTTTTTTCTGAATAAAAGACTAACTCTCGCTGTAGCTGGCGTGACCCCCGGGTACCATCAGCCAGCCCTGTAAGGTTCAACAAGAAAGCCCCCTCCCCTGCTTCGTGTAAGCAGCGTCCCCTGGGAGCTTCGGGCCGCTTGTCCCCCTTGGCGCGGTCGCTGTGGGCTGGGGCGGGGGACGAGATCGCCCATGGCGGGGGGGGGGCCGCGCCGGGCGAGGCCCAGGGCAGGGCGCAGCCCCTGCACCCTCCCCGCCACCCGCTCCCGGCCACGCTGCCAGGGCGCGCGCGCGGGAAACCGGCCGCGCGCCGCAGCCAATGGAGGCCGCGGGGCGGGGCCCGGGGCGTTGTGACGCGCTCCCAGAGGCGGGGCCCGCCGCGGAGGGGGCGGAACCCCGTGACGCGCCCCCCGGGGGCGGGGCCGCCCCGCTCCCTGCGCCCCGCCCCCCTCGCGTGCACCGAGCTGCGCCCGGTCTCAGCCCTCCCCAATGCAGCAGCACTGCGGGGCCGGCGGGAGTCATTACAAACTTTATTTGGCTGTGCACCGTGTACCATTGCTAAGGATCATCACAATGCGTGGGCTCGCTGCCGACGGCGGTGGGCGATACAACGGAAACTCGAGGAAGCCGAACGAACGGAAACGGGGTCGTCGCACACGAGGGCCGGCCGGACCGCGAGGCGCCCGCGGCCGCCTCCGCTTCTGCCCCCAAAGCCCCGGCGCGAGAGAGACGGCAGGAGAGCCCCGCGACCCCTTCAGAAGTGCAAAGGTTTGACAAGGGGGGGGGGAATAATAATAATAATAATTATAAAAATTCCTAATGCTCCTAGAGGAAATCTTACAGCCGGGTAACTCCAATTCCCACGGGTTGTTCAACATGAGTGCGCAACCCCCCGCCCCGGTTATCGCACCGGCGCCGGGCGGCGCGTCCAGCCGGGCTGGAAGATGTCACCGGCGGATGCGCAGGGCGCTGCGGGTCCGGCCTTCCCTTCCCTTTCCCTCTCCTTTTCCCTCTCCTTTTCCCTCTCCTTTTCCCTCTCCTTTTCCCTCTCCTTTTCCATCTCCTTTTCCCTCTCCTTCGCAGGAGGCGGCGGCGCCCGGACCGCTCCGGCTGCTCTCGCTCCCCGGGGCGAGCGTTGCCTCCTCTCCCCCCCGGAGGAGGACCCGGACCAACGGCACGCTGCGGAGGAGCTCAAGGACCGAAAATAAATAAAAGCAGGCGAAAGGGAGGCACTCGTATCCGCGGCGCTCAGCCCACGCGGCCGGGGGGACTCGCGCTGGGGGATGCTATATACAGGTCGGGGTCGTTTCGGTCATGCAAAGCGCTACAAGCACCACGACGGCATGCCTGAAGAGGCGCGCGCGGCGGGGGCACCGCGGCGGGGAAGCCCGCAGCGCCCCGGAGGGTGGACGCGCGGCTGGGGCCGGGCGTCCCCGCGGCGCCGGGGGCACGGGGAGGGCTGCGGGGAGAAACGCTAACCGTACACACGCCGGGACGGGACGAACGAACGAACGAGCGGGAAAAAGAAACCCAAAATAAAATTAAATTAAAAGGAAAAAAAAAAATCAAACGACGGAGAAGGTGGTGGTTTATCCTCAGAAAGCCCCCAGGCTCCCCTTTCCTCCAGTCCGGTCTCCGGCTCCTCGTCGACGGGGCCGGTCCCGAGCGGCGGCGGCCGGCGGATGTCCTGTCGGGAGTCCGTGCCCGCTCTCCCCGCCCGGCCGCGTCCGGCGAGCGGAGAGGACTCGGGCGCTCCTCGGCTGCCCTCGGCGGTGGCGTCGCGGCGGGGACCCGGCGTCGGGGCCGCTGCCGGCTTTGGGGTCCCGTCTGGTTCAAAGAACGCTCCAAAGCCGCTTTCCATCAGCAGGTGTGTGAACATGGCAAACCTCTTTTATTCTTTCTCTGTTCATTATACACAGCGTTATATCTATATCTATACCTATATATCGCTCTATATAGATACATATAGATATATATATATTTACTATCTCCGATTGTTCCTTTAGAAGCCCTTTATGTGGCAGTAGGCTTCCAGAGATGAGAAGAATATGTACAAGAGCCACAGGAGGACGAAGAGCGAGGACGTGAGCAGCTTGGAAGTCCGCGGCCCGCCCAGCTCACCTCCGATCTCGGGCCTCCGCCGGTAGAGCAGCACGCCCACGCTGATGAAAGCGAAGATGGTGAAGAGGGTGACGGAGAAGGCCAGGGTGCCGGGCGAGACGTGGAAGGCTTGTCCGTGTGCCGCGTGGTAGATGGCCGCGATGGACCAGGCCACCCCGATGCCCAGGAAAACGTTCACGGCGTTGCTGCCGGTGACGTTGCCGATGGAGGCGTCCGCGTACTGGTCCTGCGTGGCCGCCACTTTGCTGGCGAACGTGTCTGCGGAGAGAAGGCGGAGAGAAACCCCAGGAAACAGCCGGTCGCAGGGAGCGGGGCAGGCAGCTTGCGACTCGGCGCTGGCAGCATTGCTGGGGGGACGGGATACGCCAGGATTTTATACCCCGTATCAGGCCAGATGTTTTACACCTTGCCTTTTGCCTCTAGRTAGATAGTAAAGTTAAAAAAAAAGCTCCAAAAAACCAACAAATGAGCCGGACGAGAGGCTTGACCTCACTGCACRTCTGTCTGCTCTCTGCCCATTCGAGGAGCCCAGCCAATGCCCAGATACTACAACACGGCCCGCGGGTATCTTAGTTCAAACCAGAGAAGTCAAACGCAGCCATAAATAGCACCTCCTGCTTTTCTGAAATGTTTCCTTAAATGCCCACTTTTGTCAGCAAAAACAGGAGGGCAGTTTTAGGCCATGAAACACCCTTGCAAAACGAATGCTTTAAAGCTCTAGCTCCAGCAGGCCAAAAAATTCCCCTTCCTTCCTTCCCTTGCCCAAATCTATCCTCCATTTCTATCGTGCTGCTTCTTTTTCCAGCCTCGGGATCTTTAGGCCAGTTTCAAGGTTTTGAGGCCCCCAAGTGCTGATTATTGGAAGTTCAGGACTGGTGAGAAAAGGAGGCRGGAGGTGGTCGGGTTGGGTTAGATCCCGCTCCCTGTGACCCAGACCCTTCCTGTCGGGTTCGGAAAGAAACCGCAGGACTCCCAACACAGGCAGCGCTTTCATAAAGGACCGTTTTCCTGCTCTGAGAGTGAAAGCCGCGGAGGCTGTCYGCAGAAGTAGATACTCTGCAGTCTTTGCAAGAGAGAAGGTCCTTGAAATCGTTTCCAGGGGACTGAATTCACATCCCTGGTTCCATCTCCTGTCCCAGCTGAGACTGAAAAACTGCTTCCATCAATGTTCTGAATCTCCCCTCGTTTGGTTTTGGGCAAAACAGTTGAGGACCTCGGTGTGCCCAGCTTTCCCAGCCCAAACCTGAGCAGAGACTGGGCCGAGACGGAGCTTCACAAGAAACTCTGCCGTTGGTCTTACCTGGCACGGACGTTCCCAGCGCGACAAACACGACGGCGGTCACGGAGTCCTTCAAGCCGATGGTGCAGCCGAAATGGGAGGCCAGGTCGCCGATGAAAGCTGTCAGGAGGCCGATCATGAGGATGGAGACGACGAAGCAGGCCCAGCCGTTCCAGTAGTCTGTCGGGGGCACAAAGGCAAAAAGGACCTTCCAGAAGACGGTCAGAAAGTGCATCACGTAGTCGAAGCAGGAGGGCAGCTTCTCCTCCCCACATTCATCGTCGTCGTCATCTTCCCCTGGAAAAAAACACCAGTGCCAGATTAGACTCACCTGTCCTGGGGGAGGTTTGGCAAAGCCCCTGTGCAGGCTGGAGCCCCCCAAACACCCTCCTCTATGGCTTGGGCTCAGAGATGGCCCTCGAAGGCCGTGACTTCCAAATACCTCGTTTTCTGGAACCCGGGACACGTTGAGATGACTTTCTAAGCCGCAAGCATTGGGCATCGAAAGAACATTGCAAGCTGTATTAAAGACATCCCTTGCCTTGGAAGAGGTACGTTGTTGTCTGTGATGTGTTTTCTCCCTCCAGGAATGTGGAGCACCAGATTTCCCTYCCAGCAGGAGACCCCAGGACASGAGACCCCAGGACASGAGACCCCAGGACAGCAGGGAAAGGGGGGGCCAAGACACAAGGACGCCACAAGCAGCTGGTGAAATCCAACCCACTGTGACAAGGTCCTACCCCACCAAACAGCAGATTAAAGGGATGATGGATCTGCGCCCTGCTTCACCCGGCAGCCGCGATATCAGTCAGGCAGGTATTTGCTTTCAAACGCGACCACGCAATTTTTATCTGCCCCACTGCTGGCCCGGGTGAGCATTCTTCTTTTCACATCTTCCTCCACAATGAGGATCTTTAATTGAATAACGAAACGTATAAAGGCTCCCGCAGGGAGAATAAAGCGGTCTTGCTGTACGCCGTGTACCAATACATAAGTGTCAATTAACCCCGCATTCAAACGGTGSCTCCGCGCCGTGACAACAGAATTACTGGGAGAAGCTGCTGGTGTGTTTGCTCATAACAACGATTGCCTTCTGCCTCCGTGCGAGGTGACGGAAAGCCAACCGAGGGATCGGGACAGGGCATCCCTCCTGGGCAGGTCRAGGCCAAACCCATGCGAGAAGAGGAAAAAGCCCAGGGATGCCCGGATTGCCCAGGCCTTCGCAAGAGCTCTGGTGACCTGTGAGGGGAGCCAGCCTGCCACGGGCTTGGTCCAGCTCCAACGAACGTGGGGCCCTGCAGGCTGTTTGCATCCTGGGGGCTCTCGGCTGAGATCCAGCCGCTGGGGAGAGGGTAGGGACAGAGCCAGAACGAGGTGAGGCGGGGGGGTCTCTAACACAGATCTTTGACAAGTGATAGGACAAGGGGCGACCTCCRCCAGCTGCGGCTTGGGAGGTAACAGCTGGACCACAGGAGAAACTTCTTCCCCAGGACGGTGGTGCAGCCCTGGGACACGTAGCTGGGGTAACGGACACCTCCATCTCCTGAGGTTTGCARGATTTCACTAAATAAAGCCACAACAAATCTGGGGAAAGTCCTATTTAGTGCCCTAMTGGGAGGCAGCTTTGGCTTTGAAGCACCTTTGCAGATCGAGAGCAACACGTAAGCTAGAGGCAGTGAGGAACTTGGAGTCTCTGCAGCACAGTGATGGAAAGTCACATCTTGGACAGCCTTAAAGCAYCACGCTCCCTATGGCAGAAACGGTAACTAATCAGAAGCATGGTGCTATTATTTTGGCAGATATAAATATCCCATTCCTGTGCATCGTGGTGGAGATAAGGAACATTTTTTTTAGCCTGGGAGGCCTGCACTGGCCTTTTTTTGCCCRCTGCACAAAGGCCGGTACTTGCAGGACACCCTGTGCTGGGCCAACACTGTAATTTTGCAGCAGAAATTTTAAATCTCTTCCAAGCTACATGGCAGCAGGACTGTCATGGATCTAAATCTTTACAGAAATGRTAAAGCAGACTGAAAAATGAACACGAGGGCCACTGTCATAACATCCACGCAGATCTGTCTATCATTTAGTTAAGCAGGAATAATGGCGCTCGCTTTCAAAGAGCCGGCCAGATCCTGCCAAGCTGATTGGAAACGCAGGGTGAGCTCGGATGGTGGCCCAGGGCACTGGTTCGGGAACAGGCTAACAAAGCCTGGCATAAACTTGCTCCAGGAGCAACTTTTGGGGCTGTTGGCCACGTACCAAGGGCACGTACCGAGCGGCTGACCTCCGCGCAGCCCCGGATGGCCCGGCACAGCCCGCCCTGCGCTGCCCGTCCGGCGAAGCCCTTCTCCTGCCCGCTCATCCCCTTGGTAGCATCGCCCCCGGTTGCTCACTGCTTGGGAAAGGGGATTTTACCACTCCTTTCTGAGCTGGGATACTTCATTTTGGAGTGGGAACGTGCAACTTCCACGCGCTCGCCCTGGTGGGCTGCAGGCAAAAACGCAGATCCAACCTCCAGCCTTCGGCACCAAACCTGAGCAGCTAAATCCTGGCAAAACCTTCAGTCCGGAGCTCAGAGACAAACTCCTAATTGCCATTTACAAGGGACTGCTCCTGTCCACCGACACTGAATCTCTGCTAATCACCCTCCTAGCACCGATGGTGGCTGCGCGCTCAAGGCGCAGCAGTGACGGGGCTTTCCACATAACTGCAGTCGTCACTTGTGTCACYGAGATGAGATGCGAGGACCAGTGATTATCTCTGCTATAATAGGGAATGCAATTAAGTAATTGATTCTGGCATAGATTATTTTAGCCRTATTAGCTACAAAACCTGCAGCAAGGACTGTCTCACATAATATGTTCATGCCATATCCAAAATAATGGGAAGCTCTTGGCTGCAGGCTCTGCGAATAACAATGCTACAGAAGGAGGGACCACGACGGGAGGGGATGGCTGCTCCAAGACGTCCTGTCCTTGCTCTCAGAGGCAAAGGGAAGACGGTATGGCCATCGCTTTGAATTAATTTGTGCTGGGCAGAGGTTGTCCTTGCACAGCAGAGCGTGGGGTAGGGAGTGTGCATGTTCCCTCATGGATTTTGACACAAAATTAGCCAGATGAGCTCAGATCGCCTTCCTCAGCGATTTAACGTAAGCTGGTTGATTTTGCCCTAATGCGTGCGCGCACACAGCCCAGGCTGGGCTGCAGGGACTGTGTCATCCAACCAGCGAGTCATAATGTCTCCACCTGTTAAAACCACATCTGGGGGAGACCCTCTGTCTTTAACGTCCCACGGGAGCGGGAATGCTACTGGGCATACCGGCAAACCTGAATCCCGTACTGGACATACTGGTAAACTTGGCACTGGCACCTGTGAGACCAGTTCAACACGGTATTTCTGAAGGAAAGGCAATTCTTCACAAGAGATACGCAGGTATGATCACAAATAGCACGAGCCGCTATTGGGCCACTGAGCCATAACCTCCAAGGTTGCARTCATCTATACCGAAATGTGGAAAAAAATAAAATAAAAAGGATTCACACTCTGCCTTCCTGCTCGTAACATGATACGAAGAGGCAGCTCCGAAGAGAGCAGAGGCAAACAGCGCAATCASAGCAGTTCCCAGCCCTTAGCCTGGGGATTTAGGAGTAAGGCAGGCAGGATTTTCCTTGGGAAGCTAAGTGGGACAGCCAGACGCAGGACATCTTTCCCACGCCTCAGAAACCCCCTGCCCGTGATCTCAGAGATGTTTGCAGTGATTGCAAGAAAAAATGACCCACCGCAGCCTCTGGGCTCTTTTACCCAAAAGACCGCGGCAGGACAGTGCGTGCAGAGCCCTTGAGCCGAGACACGAGGGAGGTTTCGCACGATTCACCCGGAGCAGCAGCCCGCCCTTACCAGCGCTGACGGTAATGGCCTCGATAAACTGCTCCCTCCAGCTGTTCGTCCCAACCACCAGGGCCAGGTTCGTCTTCTTGATGAGCTTGTCCACCGTGTTCTGCAGAGGGGAGCCAAGAGCACCGCGTTAGGGGCCGTCCGGCCGCACAGCCAGGCGAAAGCCCGCAGGGCCGGGATTTACAACCGCACGCTGGTGGGGAAAAAAGCCTCAGCCGATGCTAAGCTCAGGTCAAGAGCCCCAGCAGCGAACGCAGATGTAAGTGCTTGCAATTCCCCTCGTTGCTGTTGAAAAACCTTTCGAAACGGGCTCGCGATGGGAGCGTGAACTGCTTCAGCAGGTAATTAGCAGCGGGTGCCGCCGTTCCCGTCGCGCAGCTCTTGCTCACGGCACCTCCGGAGCAATTTCCGCTGTCTGCTCTGCAGCACCGTAACTAATCCGGGCTCGAGCAAGGCCCGAGCGTGGAGCAAGGCTCTGCGCTCACCGGGTCAGCGGCGAGGGGGACGGCGCTGCCGGCAGCGCTGGCCGGGAGACCGGCTCCGTCGGAAGCGCCCGCGCGCAGGATCCGGGCGCAGAGCATCGTTGCAAGGATGCGGCTATTTTTGCAAGTGACCTGCAGGGTTTTGGAGCCCCATCTCGGCCGCCTCTCCAAGCCCTGCTGTGAGACCCTGCAAAGCAGCGAGCCGGGACGCGGTGGGGAAACGTGCGGTACCTTGAACTCGTAGGACTCCTCGATGATGACCTCGAGCTTGGCGTGCTCCCCCAGGACCGGGCGGCCCATCTCGGCGATCCGGCGCTCCTCCTCCTCCTTGCTGGTCAGCGGCTGCTTCTCCTCGCTCTCCTCTGCAAGGCAAAGAGCCCGTCCGTGAGCCGGGGGGGCCGCCGAAGCGGGGGGGGGCCGCGAGCCTGCGGGCTCGCCAACGAGGCGCCGTTCCCGCCGGGGCCCTCCGCGGAGGCACGGGAAGGGCTGGCTGTGCCGGGGACGGAGTTAAATTGGGAGCGGGACCCCCCCCCCACCACCACCACCCCCGCCACCATGTTAGTGAGCCCCGGGCCCGGCGGGCCCGCGGTACCTCGGATGGCGACCACGGCGCGAGGAAGAGGCCGCTCTCTAGCCTGGACCTTCCTGAAGACGGGCCGGCCTAGCAAAGCGAGCGGCGGGCGGTGAGCGGCGGCGGCGGCGG